>LR812525.1:9896096-9998596 GCA_903798195.1 Danio kyathit
TGAAAGGTTAATGTGACTATTTTCAATTTCATTAGGTTCCTTTGACAGCATCGATGTTGTAATGTCAATTACAATACATTCAGCATTCATTAGTTGTTCAAGAGTAAAGCGAGATGAAAGACCGTAACCACTAGCATCGTCAGGATCAGCAGGCGAATACAGAAACTCCATTGAAAATACTGCACTCTCAGAAATAAAGGTACGAGAACTGTCACCGGGGTGGTACCTTTTCAAAAGGTACACATTTGTACTTAAAGGGTCCATATTGGTACCTCAAAAGTATATATTAGTACCTACACATTTTAAGAGGAACACTTTTGTACTTTTTAGGTACCAATATGTACCCTTGAGGTATTAATATGGACCTTTTAGGTACAAATTTGTACCTTTTGAAAAGGTACCACCCCAGTGACAGCTCGCGTACCTTTATTTCTGAGAGTGCAGGGTAAAACACACTGTCATAAAGCACGGGGAAATGGAATTTAATGCAGTGCTTCTTGTCCGGTCTGATACCCACTTCCTATCGTATCTCTATCAGGAATTGAAGATCACTGATTTTTAAACATATACAATATGTATATACATACACAATACAGACCTTAAACGTGGCTATTTTATAATGGAAAGACAGTTCAGTGGATGCGCTGAGGCAAGCAGGCTGAAATTAAAAGTCTGTGTGCAAATAGCCCAATATTTTGTTGAATCAAATCTAGTCATCTTAACTTGTTTTAATTAGTCAAACTGACCAAGCATATTGAGTTAAACTTAATAACGTATTGAAATAAGTTAAAGTAAAAAATAGAAACATTTGTTGTCGTGACTTTGTCATATAATTTTTTGAAGAGTGTATAAATAAAACGCATATGAACTGCATAATCAAACACTGTAAACAACGCACACACACACACACACACACACACACACACACACACACACACACACACACACACACACACACTATAAACACTTTCTCTTTTTGTTTGGTTGCAAAATATACTACAAATATAGAAAATCTATTAATAAACCATCTGAAATTTCCCAGGTTTTCTGGATTTATTATTTATAGATACAGTTGAAACTAGAAGTTTACATACACTGTATAAAAGGCACATAACCATTTTAAAAAGTCAGATGTTAATGTGACTAAACTTTTTCTCTTTTAGGTAAGTTAGGATTATCAAATTTGTTAATAGCAGAATAATGAGAGACAAAAATATTAACGAAACAAATTTGTTAAACAGATATATTTAGTAAAGTAATATTTTAGTCACCAAACATATTTAGAAATTGAAAGATAATGCAAATAAATTCAAGCAAAAAAAAAAAAAAAAAAAAATATATATATATATTTTTTTTTTTTTTTTTTTTAAATTTGTATTTAATATATCTATTTGTAACATCTCTAACATATAAATTTGGGTGTACTACTTTTTAGACCGTTATCATAAGCTATTTTGTTAGATAAGCTCCAGTTGCAGTAATTGATTTACAGTAAGTTACTGTTGATTCTACAGGAAATTGTTAACAGTGTTCATTTCAAATTTGGGAGAAATGTCATCAAACCTTTACAGAAGAAAACAAATATCAACATTTTACTTAAACCAATACCTACAGAATCCAGAGTAATTAATTATTCTTAAACGATTTCTTTATTTTTTCCATAGCTGTAAGTGTGAATATGAATAAATATACACATCACCTTCCAGCGTGTGTCCAGGGTGGAAGTTTGAAGTTACCACTAGAAATAAAAGACAAATAGTTATTCAAATGTATTTAAGCTCATAGAAAATGACTGTATAAATATAGAAATATGTTATGAAACTCTGTGCAAATGACATATGATACATATGAAGTTCATGTTTGGATTTCAAATGTATAAGTTGTCATATATTGTATGCAACATATATTTCTAAATACACTGGTGAAAGAGGAATATAAACTTCTATGAATATGTATATTTAACTATTTATATTTACTTTATGCTGTCAGGACAGAAGTAAAACACCGGACAGCCGCATTGAATCAGTCCTTCACTGTAAAACCTGATTATTCAAAACATTTGTGGAAACTTTTTGCCTTAATATTTTTTATAGGAATTAGAAATACTGTAGCGTTTCACCCATTCATTCATTTTCCTTCGGCTGAGTCCCTTTACTCATCAGGGGTCGCCACAGTGGAATGAACCACCAACTTATCCAGCATATGTTTTACACAGTGGGTGCCCTTCCAACTGCAATCCAGAACTGGGAAACATCCATACACACTCATACACTACGGTCAACTTAGCATATTCAATTCACCTATAGCGCATGTGTTTGGACTGTGGGGGAAACCGGAGCACCTGGAGGAAACCCACGCCAACACAGGGAGAACATGCAAACTCCACACAGAAATGCGTGACCCAGCCAACTGACTTGAACCAGTGACCTTCTTGCTGTGAGGCAACAGTGTTAACCACTGAGCCACCACGTCGCCTGTTTTTAACCATACTATAGTAAAGTGTATAATATTGAAGTATTTACAACACTTTGGTTATGAATACTCCAGCATACTGTAGTATTAACTATAGTGAATTTATAATCTGTAATAATACAGGTATACTTCTATACTCTATACTCTTCTATACTATTCTTCTTTGGCTCTCGGCGAAGGTCGCACTTTTTTCCTCTCCCTCCCATATCTCTCCTAGCTGGCTCCCCTTGTCTGGGCTTATTCTATCTCTGAGGCTACCCTTGCCCTGCTCTCCAAACAAATAAGGAAATTATGGATTTGATCAACTGGTCTCTGAACGCAATTGACACCATCTTCTCCACAAGAAGTTTGGGTTCAGGGGAACCCAACTGTCCTGCAGGGATACATGAAGATAGATACATGATTGACAGGTGAGAGAAGTGGCGCGTTGTGTGCCTGGCCGCTCTGTCCTTGCAGGATATTGAAGATATCCATTTATTCGGAACTTTGATAACAGGGTTTTTGCTAATGGGCTTAGGCGGAGCCCTGGGGTATCGACGATTGATAAAAGTGGTCAGTGCAGCTCAAAACCCCACCAAGCCAGCTGGATTGAAACAATAGTGAGCAGGATTGTTGGTACTCAGACAGTGGCATTAGACTACAAATTGGAAAATATCGAGGAGAAAGTAGCGGCTTTGCAACGTGATTTCGTCAGACCTGGAGACCAGTGACGGACATTAGATATTTGCGAAATTGGCAGATATTGATTCAAATTGAAAACCTTTTCTTCTCTTTCGGCTTCCCTGCGACACTCCTCTTGTTCCAAGAACCCCTGTTGGACTCTACAGGCTTACAGACACACAAACGCAACTACAGATAGACAATCACTGCCTAACCCCCACATCCCTTGTGTGGTTAGGCGGGTCTGTGACCAGCGCCCCCTGGCTGCAGGACCAGATGGCTGCCGCCCTCATCGGACTATATCCACATCCTCTGTTTCGATGTTTCTGTTTTCGATGTCTATGTGTTTATGTGCTTGTGCTGAAGCTTTTTTTCCTCCTGATCTCACACTGCCCTACTTCAAGGATAGTCTGAGAGGGGCTTTTTTTTTTTGCCTCCCTCTTCCCTAATGTATCTTATTTGCTCTTTCTAAAAGCTACCTCTCGCTGACCTGTTTTCTCCTGAAATGTGTGATGTTTGTGTATGGTCAGGGGGGGTCCAATTTCACTGCATGTAAAAGTGTAAGTGACAAATAAAGTATTTTCATCATCATCATCATCATCATCATCATCATCATCATCATCATCATCATCATCATCATCATCATCATACTTTATCTGCAGCTAGCTCTCTGCAACTCTCACATTATCGCCCACTGAAGCTAAGCAGGGCTGCGCCCGGTCAGTACCTGGATGGGAGACCACATGGGAAAGCTAGGTTGCTGCCGGAACTGGTGTTAGTGAGGCCAGCAGGGGGCGCCCAACCTGCGGTCTGTGTGGGTCCTAATGCCCCAGTGTATTGATGGGGACTCTATACTGCTCAGTGAGCGCCGTCTTTCGGATGAGACGTTAAACCGAGGTCCTGACTCTCTGTGGTCATTAAAAAAAAAAATCCCAGGATGTCCTTCGATAAAGAGTAGGGGTTTAACCCCGGCATCCTGGCCAAATCTGCCCACTGTCCATCATGGCCTCCTAACCATCCCCATATCATAATTGGCTTAATCACTCTGTCTCCTCTCCACCAATCAGCTGGTGTGTGGTGTGTGGTCTGGCGCAAAATGGCTGCCGTCGCGTCATCCAGGTGGATGCTACACACTGGTGGTGGATGAGGAGATTCCCCCTATGTGTAAAGCGCTTTGAGTGCCCAGAAAAGCGCTATATAAATGTAAGGAATTATTATTATTATTATCTATTTCTGAATTTATTAGCTATTATTATCTTATCAATATAAGTATTATCTAAATTAATATTCATAACTACTTATTTAAAATGAGCTCGAACAACACAATTCTTAAGGTTTTATTAGGGACAACTTAGTTGTTCTATGTTCAATCTACTTAAATTTGTAAAAAGTAATAAGTGAATAATAATAAGTAAATAACTTTAAGTAAATAACTTTATAATAAGTAAATAACTTTATTATTTCATGTTGCCCCAACACAAATCGATTTCTACAGTGTATACTTTAGTTTTACTTCAGTAAACTGTGGTGTGGTGTGTTGTATTACGATTTATGGTTAGAAAATTTTGCATTGGGTCATTTGTTTATATTACTAGGTGTTGTGTTACTATAGCAACTATGGAATTACCCTAGCAGATTAATTCACGCACACTCTCAGAAATAAAGGTAAACGAGTTGTCACTGGGGTGGTACCTTTTTTAAACGGTACAAATTTGTACCTAAAAGGTCCATATTAATACCTCAAGGGTACATATTAGTACCTAAAAAGTACAACAGTGTTCCTCTTAAATTTTTTAGGTACAAATATTTACTTTTGAGGTACCAATATAGACCCTTTAAGTGAAAATATGTACCTTTTGAAAAGGTACCACCCCAGTGACAGCTCTCGTACCTTTATTTCTGAGTGCACTTTACTTTCATATGGATGAAAACACTAGGATTTACAATAAATTAGTTAAGAAATATATATTATGAAAGTAAATATGAAAACAAGTACATCAACTCATGCAGGCAGTTCAGTTCTACTCATAAAGAATCACAAACCTTAAACACTATGGCTAAAGAAACCACAGTAAAGATCTCATTCATAAACAGCATATCAGTGCATTTCACTTTTACACACGTATTAATATCATGAGCTACACATTGATATTATAGTCAGATCATTCACAAATAAAATATTTCATGAAGAATGAGAACATGATGCATAAATAAGAAAATGATGATACTCACAGAGCATTAGAGGAAGTGCGATGAGCTCCATCCTGATCTATTAATGACACTTGCAGAACATCCAGTCTGTGTTAAAGACTCAACACTTCCTGCGTTCATGCACACACACAGAAAGATAGAGAGAGAGAGGGAGGAGACAGCATGCCCTCTTACTACAGTTGTAGGATTTGCTTCCATTTACGCCAATAGATGCCAGTATGTGTTGCCCTGGTTACATTTCTGATGACAAATCCACTAGAGGGTGCTGTCTACATTTTAGCAAATCTCAAAAACAACATTAGGCTGTATTTTGCTTTCTGCATTTATTAGCAATAAAACATGGATTTATTACAAAATATTTTAAGCAATTCTTAAAATTTTGCACATGTAAATATTTGCTGAAATACAGCAAATGGAAACAAATAACGGCAACTAAAAAATAACAAAAGACACACAGAAACTAAACATAGGAAGTGAGCCGAAATCGACTGAACAGTAAAAACTCTTCAACATAAAAGTCCAGAAAACATTGAGGACAACACGTGACATATAACCATAAATAACAGTGTGTGTTAAAAAACAAAACAAAACCTAAATAGCGGAGTACACTAGCATTTTTACATAGCATTGGATCAAGGGCTGCGTCCGAAACTGCATACTTCCACACTATACAGTACGCTAAAATCAGTAAGCGAGCAGAGTATACTGTCTGAATTCATAGAATTCGAAAATCAGTATGCGAGAAGTACTCGGATGACTTACTACTTCTGGCGAGATTCTGAAGTGCGCATCCCATGCATGCTGCACTATCCCATGATGCCCCGCGAGAGAATTCATGAATGGGAGTGAAGCGATGCAACTGATGCAGGTAGGTCACATGACCATGACAAAATGGCAGATGTAGTACATCCGAATTCCATTCATACTTCTCACATTCATACTGTATAGAACGTACTTTTCTAACGGCCGAGTAGTACCTTTAAATTCAAATGCAGTACCTACTGAGTAGTAGGGGGTTTCGGATGCAGCCAAGGTCTTTTAAAGACAAATTGTTTCAGTCATCTTTGGAACTTCTCTATTTTCCATTTCTCATTCGTTCATTACTTTATTCATTCATTCAATCAACTATAGGAGTGGATCATATTTGTATTTTTAAAGTCTTCGATTATGTACAGTAGATTTTCCAGATTTTTACATATAGTAAGAGTTCAAAAAACAACACAGCATTTTTGGCAAATATATGAAATATCAGCATTGTCATTTTCACAGTTTTGAGATGAGCTGGACCGTAAATCAGAACAAAGAACTGATTGGCATAAACTGAGGCATAACTTTTTTTTTATCAGCCAATCAGAATCAAGCATTCAACAGTATTGTAGTATAACGAAACAACCATAGACTGAAAAAGATATTGACGTAGTATCCATGACATCAACCATAGGCTTCTGAAGAACCCAAAAGTAGCTACCAGTAGGCGTGGCCAACTGTCGCCATTTTGTTCGCGCTTCATCGCACCGACCGGGGGATACCAAACAAGGGCAAAGAGGTGAAGCGTGAGCGGAGCTACAGACGCATGCTGGCATTATGCTTAGACAGGCTTTTCTATGGGAGAAACACTTTATACTTCATTACCTGCGACTCGTTTGTGTTCTGACCACATGTGCTTGGTTGTACACTATATCAATAAAGTGTTTAGTCTTTTAAAAACAAGTAATACATTGAGCCACTAAACATTGTTCTTATGACGTTTTACTACAGGAGGAAAACGCAAATTACTTCCAAACACTTCAAATATAGTCTGTGTTCAGTGTTGTGCAAGTTACTTCCAAACTGTAATACATTACTACGGAGACCCGGCAGGGACGTGATGGTGGAAAAAAAACTGAGTGGGAGAAAAAAAAAATTGGTGGGAGAAAAAAAAAAACAGTGATAGGAAAATATATATTTTTTAAAGTTTTTGCGTTCCCTCGCAAAGATTGCGTTCCCTCGCAAAGATGTTTTGCGAGGGAACGCAAAGATGTTTTGCGAGGGAACGCAAAACTGTTTTTCCACAAACACTTCCTGTTCACTTAAGTGAATTCATCAATGAATTCATACATGTCAACCCTCCCGTTTTTGACTGGATTATCCCGTATTTTACTATTCTATCTTCAGTATCAGCGAATGCATATGAGCCAACGACTGGTATAAGCGCTGACTGACAGAAGCGCTCCGTATGATAAACTGATCCCAGATCAGTACACACCAACGTTACACCTCTGTTATCAAACAAGTGAGGAGCAGCAAATTAATCTCTCGTTTTTTATTTGATTACAGTGGTGTCACTGTATAATGCACAGATCTATAATGAAAGTATTCCATTACTTTCGTAACTGTTTGTGCATTAGTTTGTCAGTGTTTAAAATAAAACACGCAGTACAGACATGTTTACAAATTATAAAGAGTATTTCTCTTGTCTAAACATACACCAGAATATACCAAAATGCCCAGCAATTTCGCTCCTCTTTAGATGGCGTGTACAGAAGCTTATCTGGAATCAGTTTATCATACGGAGCGCGTCTGTCAGTCAGCGCTTATACCAGTCATTGGCTGATTCAGAGGTTGCATATGAAGGGTGATGATCGACGCACAGCTTTAATGGAAAGAAAGTGAATGAAGACATTTTTATATTCATTTCAGCGTGTTTTCAGGATTAAAAATACACGAGAAAGATGGGAAAATAATGAATAATGTGATGATAGCAGGATAGAATTGTAAAATACGGGATAATCCAGGCAAAAATGGGAGGGTTTACATGTATGAAGTGAACAGGAAGTGTTTGTGGAAAAACAGTTTTGCGAGGGAACGCAAAACATCTTTGCGTGCCCTCGCAAAACATCTTTGCGTGCCCTCGCAAAACATCTTTGCGAGGGAACGCAATCTTTGCGAGTGTAGCAATATATAAACCATATCAACATTCTTGGGATAACAATTTAACAGGAGGATCTCTGGAGAGCAAAAGCATGAAAAGAGGAGGAAACACAAGGCACAAATTGTGAGTCTGCATCATCTGACGGAGCGAGAGCAGATCATTCGCACTTGAGCAGCCAGTGTTTTGAGTGCACGCGCGTTCACTCGCTCGTATTACATGAATGCGCTCTCGACTTGTAAAACTGCGCTTACGATAGTTGTCAGTGAAATAACGCCATAAGCACGTACGTCCATCTTGCGAATGTACTGTCTTCTGCCATTTTCATCTATTTGCCGCTTTTCCGCTCTGCGTTAGGGCTTAACGTTACTGCGAACTGGGCTGAGCCAATAGCCCCGGACCTCGAGCTCAGAGGCTGAAATCAATCCGCCTTCAAAGTAAAAAGTTCCAATAGCCAGAGGGAGATTAAAGACAACACACACGTATGTTCACTCACCACGAACAGGAAATAGAACTGCGGTATTTTTATTTGTTAATGTCTTGCGGGCGAAAAGTTTGTTGTAACGCACGCGTTACTGAACATTTACTGAGCAAAATATAACTGAAAATGAATTAGTAATGCCTTACACTACTGCGTTACAGGAAAATGTAATAAGTTACTGTAATACATTACTTGTGTAACGCATTACTCCCAACACTGTCTGTGTTAGTAAATGCAAGGCTATTGATGAAATCCAGGCATAACACTGTATGACAACGCTTCAGATGACTGTTCTAGAGCCTACAGCTAATCAACCTCGGAGTCAGATTCTGGAGTGCATTACAGCTCTAAAAAACATTATAAATGATGAATGATCTTAAAATAAAACAAATACATTTATAGATATGGTATATAAATATAATTTCACTCCCCTGGAAAATGGAGGCAACTTGAATGGTTTGTGAGCACAATTAAGTACACACAGCATGCCATATCATCTGATAATAGTAATAAATAATTCGAAAAGCCAACTGACTGTGTAAAGCCACATAAAACAAACACAAAAACACGATGAATATGCCAAGCTCAGCAGCTAATCAGCCAGATTCAGCTGAGGTGAAGAGACGGCGACCAGCGAGACCCAGCTGTCAATCAAGTGGCCACACCCTTAATTATGCAAACTTTATATAACCTAATATAAAAGAAACGGATGAGTTATAAAAAATTCACCCCCCTCACAGTCATGAAGGGTAATAGTAGCTATATGAACCAAAATCGTTCTTTGTACCAGGCTGTAAACACCTTTTTTCTGCTGTAAAGTTGGCCATTCTAACAGTGGGCTCAATAGAATCTCTATTATGGAGCCAGGACTAGCGGAACTTCAATGAACTGCAGTTTCAGTTACTTCTGTATTTGCTTCATGAGGGAGAGCCGGAGGTTGCCGCTTGAAAACAACATAGCAGTTAATCATAAATGATGTGGCTAATTTGAATAGACATGTGATTTATCTTATTATATGTGCAGAGGAAATGTCTCAGTTCAGGATGAAGCAGTGTTTATATCACTTCATGGTTTAACTGGTTACCATGTCTCTCCAAGTTCCTCCAGGAAAGGTCTAAACAGCTCGTCAAGATCATTGCGAGGAATCTTCTTCATGAGGTCTCGTGTTTTAAGAACTGACTGCTGTTTACCCCACTTTTGTATAATAAGGTCTACCAGTTCACCTCTTTCTTTGCCATCCAATAAGTTTCTGGGTATATCCCATTCCTTATTAAAGTGCATGAGGTCTTTGAATCTCTTCAACTGATCATCCATCAACTCCCGCAAAATCTCTAAAAGAGCCTCACCCCATCCATGCAGGACTGGCCCTGTTGGAACATGTTCACCGCCAGAATCAAACACTTGTTCAGATATAGAAAAAACAAACCTTTGTATTAAGTTAAACCCTTTAGCATTCACACTAACATTGCTTTATAATGACAAAACCAGCCCAGGCTTATTGGAAATATGGCTACATTTTTGCAAAATGTAAAAAAAAGTTACACTTGTTATGTTTTATTGCAGAAAAGGTGATTTGAGGGTTTAATTTGGCATTGTGCAAAGACCTGCACAAAAATAATCTTTTATTTATCGATAGTTTGTTCCCATTTATGCATTTTCCTTCGATTTAGTCTCTGATTATCAGGGGTTGCCACAGCAGAATGAACCACCAACTACTTTGGCATATGTTTTATGCAGCAAATGCCCTTCCAGCCACAATCCAGTACTGGGAAACACCCATATGGGGGTTGCACAGCGGATGAGCCCCGCTGCACAGCGCATATGATAGTAGGAAGTGCACAATTGCATGTTGTTTAATATGAAACTATGCAGATGGCCCCCAGATGTGATGTGGCAAAAATATGAACAGTGTCCTGAGTTGTAGCTGGGTACAATACTAAAATGCACGACACTGCGTGGCGCGGAGCAGCGCAGCCAGTGTGCGACCCCCTATAAAGTCTCTCAATCACACACACACACGCACACACACACACACACACACACACGCATACACACACTATGGCCTATTAAATTCATCCAATTCTCTTTATTCACCTTATTAAATTGACCTTATTCTTTAATGTGGAAGTGCACTCGTTTTTGAATTGTTTTACAATTTCCGATTCAGTTGCCTATGGGAGAAATGGTCAAACTACTTGCTCTACAAACAAGTGAGTTCATGACTATACAGACCAAGTAAAATAATATAATAAGAAAATATAAGTTTGCAACATCAAGCATCAACGAACTGTTTTAATGTCTAAAAATGAATGGAAGTGAATGAGAGCGGAAGTCTCAAGCCAAAAAGATTCACAGCGCTGTGCCTGCTCGTACGTGAAGAATAAGGTGAATAACGCATATCTTTGAACTGTGGAGGAAACCCACGCCAACACGGGGAGAACATGCCACCATGCTGTCCCATGCAAATCTCATTTGTTTGGAAAAAAAATTGATTACAGGACTGTCCTTTAAGCAATTTTTGACATCAATGTTAGATGTCGACTTGATGTCTTATTGACATAAAGGTTTTGACATCAAACCAATTAGCATTTTAGACATGTTTTTCGACATCAATGTCAATTTGATGTTGTTTAGCCCGCTGGGATGGTTAATAGATGAGACCCTGTGTGATTATTGCAGTTACCACTGAACATTTTCATACTCACCATTTGAAGAAAGCTCCTGCAGCTGTAATGCGGAGTGGTTTCTTTCGGACACTGTTGTGATATCCTGACATACTTCACTATGATACTCTGCATGTTCAGTATCACGCTGATCCTCGGGTGTTCTCCGTTCTTTCTCTCCCCACATTTGTAATCTTTTATCCAATTTCTCAATCTTCTCATCCTTTTCTTTAATCTCTTTGTCTTTCACTTTTAATTTATCCTTCAGTTCTGTAATTATTTTCAGTTGCGTGGACTGGTCAGGTGTAACTCGAGTGCGTGATTGTAAATTTGCTATTTCCCTCTCCCTTTCTCGAACAATTTCTGTCAGTCTCTTTATCTCAGCTTCTTTTGCACGAAGTAGCTCATGCATTGCATATTTATTCTTTCCATTTAGTTTGAGCTTGTCCTTTAACTTTTCCGTGTAATTTGAAAGGACGTTAATTTTAGATTTAAGCCTCTGAACAATTTGGTTCCAATCTGACAATAATGTCTTTTTATCTTCCACTTTTGAAATGTTAAAACAACTCGCTGAATTCTTGCTGGCAACATGTTCTTCAATAATCTCGATGATCTGGCTGTTGTCCGTTTTTTGGATGTCGATATATCTTTGTCCACATTTCTCAATGAAAAGCAGAAGTTGCCCACTTCGGATATAATCCTCAACGCTGTAATGTTTGTCTGCATTGGTAAAGATCACTATGGTATGTTTCCACAGCTGATGGGTAAGAATGTTCTCTAGTGTGCTGATGGTCGAGACTGACAGCTCTGAGTTCACATTTAGCACCAAGAGCACTGCGTGAGGTCCACTATCATATAGTGTTTGAATACAGTGAACGATCTCACGTTTGGTTTTCTTTGATCTGCTTAAGTCTCCTCTCCAGCCTGGTGCGCGAGATAACTGAATCTTTCTTCCTGATACTGTTTGAGTGACCGCAATGTGCTTATGTGTGAAGATATTCCAATATGTAAAGACTTTTTTCCCAAAGATTGCATTAGCCACTGTATTTTTTCCAGCACCATGACAACCAATCAGGACAAGCTTTAAGTCCTCAAAAACTGGCTTGACATCTGAAAGGGTGAAAACTGAAAGGAAAGTTTATCATAAGTACACCGCAAAATCCTGAGTGTTAAATGAACACTCTCCAGAACATATAGTTGAAGTTAGAATTATTAGCCCCCCTTAAATTTTGTTTTCTTTTTTAAATATTTCCCAAATTATGTTTAACAGAGCAAGGAAACTTTCACAGTATGTCTGATAATATTTTTCTTCTGGAGAAAGTCTTATTTGTTTTATTTCGGCAAAAACAAATGCGTTTTTTTTTTTATTCCATTTTAAGGTCAAAATTATTAGCCCCTTTTAGCTATATATATATTTTTTGATAGTCTACAGAACAAACCATGTTATACAATAACTTGCATAATTACCCTAACCTGCCTAGTTAACCTAATTAACCTACACTGTAATCCCTAACAGCTGTACTAGCTCATAACTAATAAGGTCATAACAATCAAATGTCGTTATGCAGTTGACCAAACTATAAAGTTTTGAGCCCTCTAGATATTTATGCCATTTTAATTGAATAGGGCTCAATATTTTATAGCTAATTTGTGTGGAACACTTAAAAAGTTTAAAAACTTTTAGACGTTATTCACGTCATGACGTTCTGGTGGGCGGGTCTTATCTCTCCCTCATGAAAGCTGAGTCAGCCATCTTGATTTTGCCTTGATCCGTGGATGTGCAACGCAGTTTAATTTGTTTTAATTTGTTTGCAATGCACACTTTTATCACCCCGCTTCAAACTACCACCACCTCCGTTCTTTTCATCAGTGTTATTGCCCTCGTTTTCTTAAGGCGCCGTCTTATCATCAGCCCTGATTTGGTAAGTAAAGCTAAGATTTTTTCTATTATTGAATTTAAATAAATAGTCTTAAATTTGAAACTGGGAATACATTTTGACAATGTGCATCGTGAATATTTATCGTAAATAGTTTACAAATCCAAGTAATTGTAACTTTAGAAGTTGTTGAATGTCATCAGCGGGTTTCCTGCATGAAATCAGTGATGCCAGATTGGGCGGTTTGCCGCCCAGTTGAGCGGTTTTGAATCCGATTGAGCGGGTAAAAAAATGACATAGGCGGGTAGTGTATATTTGGGCGGCTTTGTAACCACTTTCCGTAAAAACCGGGACCACGCACACTTTTCATAAAATCGAAGTTGTTGGGCGGGTGTTTTTGCATTTCGGCGGGTTTTGGATAGTTTTCGGGCTGGAATCAGTCAGCTACATCTGGCAACAGTACATTTCCCATACTGCATGTTTACCCGGGATACTGACGGTTAGGTCCACGAGACAGCGCTTTGGCGGGGGCCAAAAGCTTAATTTTGTCCCTGCTTTGCGGTAGCTGTTGTCGCTGTTCGTCAGAAGTGCACGTTAGTACTGTGAGTATACTTATTTCCATAACTGTCCGTGTTACACATTCTATTTTTACGTTGTCGAGTTGTGTATATGCGTGCTAGCTTGAAACGAACAATGCTAAACAACATGATGTCAGTGTGTTATGATCCTAACCGTTTGTATTTCCTGGTAGGCTCAAGTGTGTGGTTGTAAGGTCATCTCGAGATCATTTTAAAAGTTCAGGTAGGATGTATTATGAAACAATTTTTTATTGTGTTGATGTGTTTCCAAAATCATTCTTTTGCTATTTCTTTAAAGAGCATATTGTAGGTTAAAATCGTTTGATATAATACCACAAAATACAATATTAAGATGTTTTACAAAGTGCAAGGGCACACAATTAAAGAAAACGTGTCTGTTTTCCCACTTGCGAAACATACAGTGAAGCAGAGTAGCATCGGTTGTTAGTTTTGGTGTTATTTGTCATCATCGTGGTATATTATTGCATGGTGGGGGCTGCACCAACTCCAGCCTGTCATCAAGTCCCCAAGTTTCCCGTCGCTATTTTCGTTCATTTGTTCGTGAAATGGGATGAATCCGAGACCGTAAGCTGACACAAAAACGGCGAAAAACACGCTCCTGGATCAGTCAAGAAATGTACACGGTAAGACAGCTCGGTTTTTCTTTTATATTTGTCAACTTTCAAATCAATAAGCATGATTTTTTGACTAAATAGAAGAATGCGATGTGTTTGTGTTGGAATAAGACAATGGTCCCATCAGTTTGCTAATATTATAAATGTCATGTAAAGTTACAGTGTAGTGACGTTGTTTGCTCTGCTAATTAATAATGTATAGCCATGTGGTGTGTTTATAAGGCTTTGGGAGACGCATCTGCAGCAGTGATATTGACCCGGAGCTGAAGGCTTTCTTTCACGGACCTCTCGCTCAACTGTGCTTCAATTTGGCTCACAGAGTAACCTCAGGCCTTCACCTCGTTCCTCAGGCAGATTATTATTTCCCCCATCTTAATTGTAAATGGTATTATCTGTTTACAAAAACTAGAAGGGGAAATAATTACTAGAATATTCCTATATAATGCAGGCAGGTAAAAACCAAATCTTTGACTTTCCTTTTTTTAATATTGGAAACGCTCAGGTTACTAAAGTAACCCTCGTTCCCCGAGGGGGGGAATGGAAATGCTATGTGGAAAAACTTCCACTATGGGGATTTCGTCAGAATCCAATCATCTGAAAGAGTATAAAAACGGGCCAATGAAATGCCAATGAGTTGGCGGCGTCAGCGTGCACAGCTGTCTTGAATGACAATCAGCCTGGCATAAAAGGCTAGCATGTGCTCAGCAACGACATCCTTTTCTAGCTGAAGAGGCTTTCACACTCAACAGCTAAGGGACAATCGTTGTGGCGAAGGAACATAGCATTTCCGTTCCCCCCCTCGGGGAACGAGGGTTACTTTAGTAACCTGAGCGTTCCCCTTCGGGAGGGGAACTTCAATGCTATGTGGAAAAACTTCCACTATGGGGAAATTTATGGAAAGCGCCACAACGAAAGAACCTTACCATGTCTCCAGTGAGGGGCGCGCCACGCAGCAGTACGAGCGCACCTGCATCGCTGGAGACACAGTCCTCCAACGTGTCCCCTGGCCCTTACTTACCTTACTTACCTTTTCTGGTTTAGATATATTTTTGGGGGAGTCGTAAAAATACACCTAGTAGTTTCTAGGAATTTTTAAATACGACAGTACGTTGGGAAAGCGTTCAGTCCCGATAGGGAGGACGCTGCGGAGGTCACCTGCTGCCCGGAGGGGGAGACCTGGTGGCAAAATAGCATATGGACTAGCCCTGAGAAGGGGGAGTGCACATATGAAGAGGTGGTTAGCGGGGAGGGAAGACACGAGCCCGCCTAGGAGGGGGGACTACATCGTGGCTGAGTGAGCGTATGGGATCGCCAGCGGGGATCGCAAATAGCAGGCACCTATACCCAGAACGCGGGATGACCAGCGGGCATACCTACAACGTAATGGGCCAACATTTGACTGCTCCGCTGAGTCAGATGCTGGGGGCCTCGGAGGAACTCTGCAGGGTTCGCCGAGTGGGGAACTCAACTGACAAAGCGAGAAAAGCGCACGTATCTCTGTGTTAGAGAGAAAGGCGCAGCAAGCGTTTTACAACACCTAACCGAATTTCCTCATTCACCGCTCGTGAGGAAATCAGTTCACTCGAAGATAAATCTCACAAATGCTCAGGTGTCGCCCAGCCCGCAGCTCTACAATGTCTGTTAGAGAGGCGCCGCGTGCTAACGCCCAAAAGGATGCGCGCTCCGAGTGGAGCGCGCTCCGAGTGGGGGACACGGCTCGCCCTAGCTCGATGAGCGAGGGAGATGGCATTCACTGTTCAGTGGGCCAACCTCTGTTTAGATATGGCACTTCCCATCTGCCAATCACCGTAACATATAAGAGCTGCTCAGAGGATCTAAGCTCTGAGTACGGTCCGTTATAATACGCAAGCGCGAACAGGACACCGCAATAAAGGGGCTGGGTCTGCCTCCTCCGTGGGCAGCGCTTGCAGGTTCACTACATAGTCTAAACGAGCGCTGTAGGAACCTAGGGCACCTAGGTGGGCCGGGGTCTCAGGTAAACGTGAGAGTGGGCCGGCCCAAAACGCTGGCACATTTCGCTGACCGAAAATGCCTCCAGATACCCGCCCATTTGACCGATGCCAACGCGACCAGCAGAGCTGTCTACCTGGACAGAAATCATATAGATACTGAGTCGAGTGATCGAGCAGACCTCTCCTAAGAGAGATCTTCAAATGGGTAAGAGAGGGGACAGGATATATATCCACGTCTCGCGCCTCTGGGGACTGGATGATGAGGCGATGCTTTCCCAGCGCGCCGCCATCGCCGCATCCTCAGAGCGGGGATGATTGCCACGCCAACCCCTCAGTGGGGAGGGGACAGCCTTGGCTCCAGCCAACTGAAGGAGGATAGCATCACACTGATCTGGCATGTTTGGGGTTTCCTTCTTGGAGAGAAGTACACCACACAGCGAATAGACTCCACATCAGGGCATAGGCATGCCTCATAGAGGGTGCTCTAGGCCTGAGTGATGGTGTTAACCACCTAACGGTAGGTCACCTAAGTCCTCCGAGCTCCATCTATGGGCCACACGTGATGTCCATAGAACTGGGCGCGGGTGCCAAACGGTGCCTGTCCCCAAAGAAGAAGTTTCTTCCATGGGACATGCCAGGGAGGGGCCATCACGAGGAGAGAGCTAGAATACAGGTTTGATTGGGCCTGAGAGGCGCAATGCATAGACCTGTTCCTCGTCCTCCCTGACTTTACACAGCATCTGTGCGAGTAGGCTCACTGGAGAAATGCGTATTACGCACGCCCCGGGGCCAGCTGTGTAGCCAGTGCGCAGAACGCACCCATAACAGCTGGACAGTCGGGGGTGGAGCCTCCATTCTCCCAGGCGAACTGCCGTGAGAGCGCAGCGGCTGCACGGTTGAGCTCGGCGGGGAAAAATGGAATGCAGCGATTGCGCCGCGTATGACTCCGGGGGAGCAGACGGCGAGCGAGCTGAGACATGCGGCGACAGCGAATATCTCCCTTGCGGTTTGATATACACCATCGCCACCATGCTGTTCGTCCTGACCAGCACGTGTTTCCCTTCTAACACCGGTAAAAAACGGTGCAGCGTGAGATACACTGCCAACAGCTCCAGGCAGTTAAGATGCCAATGCAACCAGTTTCCTACCACGGAACCACAGCTGCATGCCCGCAACACACGGCCCCCCAGCGTGAACTGGAAGCATCCGTCAAACGACGACATGCCTGGACGCTTGTTCTAGAGGCCCGCGGGCCTGTAGAACACAGGGTCCATCCAGAGGCTGAGGGCGCGGCGACACAGCGGAGTGACAGTCACCCGGTGCGCGCTCGCGTGCCATGCGCGTCTAGGGACCCGATCGTGAAGCATATGCTGAAGTGGTCTCATATGGAGCATCCGAGCGGCGAGACCGCGGCTGCGGATGTCATATGCTCCAGGAGCCTCTGAAATAATATCAGTGGGACCACATTTTCCTGTCGAACTCTCTCAGACAGGCCAGCATCAGCCCGGCGCGCTCTCGGGGGAGGCGCGCCGTCATGGTGATCGAGTCCAGCTCCAACCCGAGAAAAGAGTTGCTCTGCACGGGGGCGAGGCTGCTCTTTTCTCGGTTGACCTGAAACCCCAATTGGTCGAAGTGCCGAAACACCCTGTCTCTGTGCGTAATCAATTAATCCCGCGAGCGCGCTGAAATCAGCCAGTCGCTTGAAATAATTGAGTATGCGGATGCCCGCAAGCCGAAGCTGGGGCACCCTCCGCGAGCTTGGTGAAAACCCGCGGAGACAGAGAGAGCCAAAAGGGGAGGACTTGTACCGCCAGGCTCGACTTCAGACGCAAACCGCAGGAAACTGACGGTGGCGTGGAAGTATGGAGACATGAAAGTACGCGTCCTTCAGGTCTACTGCTGCAGACCAATCCCGAGGACGAACGCTCCGGAGGGTGCGCTTCTGCGTAAGCTTTCTGAACGGCAGCTTGTGAAGCCAGCGGTTCAAAAAGCACAGATCAAGGATTGGCCGTAGCCCACCGCTCTTTTTGGGTACGATGAAGTGCGGGCTGTAAACCCGCTCTCCATCCCGGCTGGAGGGACCGGTTCGATTGCATCCTTCGCCAGGAGGACAGCAATCTCCTCTCGCAAGACAGGGGCGGACGCAGGGCTGACCCTGGTGAAATACACACCCGTGAACTTGGGAGGCCGTTTCGCGAACTGAATCGCGTAGCCGAGTCTGATCGCGCGGATGAGCCATTGCGATGGGCTGGCCCGCGCTAACCAGGCAGGCAGAGCCCTCGCAAGTGGCTTCGTCCGCACGATCGCTGACGTACCAGCGGTGGGGCAGCGCGGAGTGGGTGGGCTCAACCGGGAAGCACTGGGGTCCCACAGGAGAGCAGGAGGCAAGAGCTTCACTCTTGTCTCGCACCCGTACTCCGGAGGTGGGGCTGGGAGGGGGAGAGAAAGGAGACCGTTCTCTCTCGCTCCGCGAGCCACTGGCGAAGTGCACCGATCCTGCGAGCTGGAAAGCATAGCGTCCCAGACTGGCAGTGTTCGGGCTGTCACATCCGGGGAAGGGAAAAAATGCTCTTTCTCTGAGGTTTTGATAGCGTTTTTTAACGCTGTTTAGAGAAGAGCCCCGCCCTCCAGCCGGGAAAGAGCAAATTTCCTCCTCTCCAGATGGTCCATCTCAGGGACGCTTCGCGGTTCGTTTACCGAACTTAGCGGCGCCCTGGGGCGGGGAGCGCTGGTTGCCTGCGAGATGCTCGGCGCAGCCGCTTGGCCAGAGGCGCAGGCGGGGGCGACCGAGCAAAGCCGCAGGCGGGCGCTCTCGGCGTGAAGCAGTGGATGTGGATGGCTCGGCGGGGAGGAGCGGTTTTACGATCCCGCCGAGAGATGGTATTACCCATCGCCTCCGACTGCTCGCTCACCGGCGTGAATTCCTGGGCGAATTCACTGACGGTGTCGCCGAACAGGCCAGCCTGGGATATGGGTGAGCTAAGAAAGCGAACTTTGTCAGCATCACGCAGATCACCAGGTTTAGCCCGTGGTGGCGTTCCTGGGCCACTAATGTGACCATCGTCCTTCCCTGGGGCACACACAGCCGACTTCAGTCGATAGCTGTGCGGAGCTCATGCTCAGTCCTGGGTCGGAACCATCCCCGCGCAGCTGGGCCAGCGCCTGCGCTAGGGAGCGCTGGTAGGTGGCCCTAGCATGCATGGTGAGGGCGGAGGCGCACGCAGCGCACTGCGTGGGCTTCCTGTGCACATCCAGGAAGAAGGGGACATGGAGGCTTAGAAGGTCTTGCCTTCTTTATCTCCTCCACATCACACCCCTCTAGTCGGTCCGTCCGCGGGGCTGGGGGATAAACCATCTCCAGACCCACGGCCGAAACAGCCTGGGAAGCACGGCTGCAAAGTCTGCTTCTGGATTCGACGCCACGCCCATCATCCCGGAGGAAAAGAGCAGGTTCGAATCCTCATCAGACAATGACAACCAACCCTCCAAGGATGGTGAGGATGAAAGCGCACGCAGATCGGGCAGAAAAAAGTGCCCTCCAAGACTGCGTGAGCTTACTGCGCACTTTCCGGGAAGAAGGGGACGGAAGGCTTAGAAGGTCTTGCCTTCTTATATCCTCCACATAACACCCATCTAGTCGGTCCGGCCGCGGGGCTGGGGGATAAACCATCACCAGACCCACGGCCGAAACAGCCCGGGAAAGCACGGCCATCATGTCTGCTTTTTAGATGCCAACACCGTGCTCTCCACCCCGGAGGGAGGGAGCGAGCGGGTTCGCATCCTCATCAGACAATGACAGCCCATCCTCCGATGCAGCGATGGACATCTGATCCTCGGTGTCATCAAGTGAGAGGGCGACCACCCGAGGATGGAGCGCTTCTCTCACCTGAAGCTTGGATGGAGCGCGTGGAGGAGCGAGAGGTCCGCGAGCCCGAGGGCGGCGGATTTACTCCCACTGAAACCCTCAGATCTGCCCGAGTGCCAACCGCAGTGCGGGGGACAACTGGGGTGGGTCGCTCTTTTGCAAGAGCGAGCCGCGATCTTAACTGCGCAGCAGACATGACATCACAATGATGGCATGCACTGCCCGCGAGCACCGCATCAACATGCTGGACCCCCAGACATGAAACGCAGTGCTCGTGCCCATCATCCGGGGACAGGAAACCACCACAACCAGAAACGCACGGTCGGAGCGACGTCTTGAAAAAGACGCGCTGCACAACCGTGTTGCTCTTTTAGGAAACTTGCTTCCTATATACATACCGCTCTTGGAGGACCGGACCCAAAGGACGCCAGGCAAGGGAGAACAACCCAGCTCGACCATCTGCCACTGCGTATACACGCTCTGGACCGGGAGAAGCTGCTTCTCGATCTCTCTCTGTAGACACAGGTTGGAGATACCCTCATAGACTCTCTCAGAAGCTCGTGAAAGGCTCTGAAAGCGAAAAGGATGTCGTTGCTGAGCACATGCTAGCCTTTTATGCCAGGCTGATTGTCATTCAAGACAGCTGTGCACGCTGACGCCGCCAACTCATTGGCATTTCATTGGCCCGTTTTTATACTCTTTCAGATGATTGGATTCTGACGAAATCCCCATAGTGGAAGTTTTTCCACATAGCATTGAAGTTCCCCTCCCGAAGGGGAACGTGTTACCATTGACTTCTATAGTATCTGTTTTTCCTACTATAGAAGTCCGTGGTTACAGGTTTTCAGCTTTCTTCAAAATATCTTCTTTTGTGATCAACAGAAGAAAGAAAGTCAATAAGGTTTGAAACCACTTGAGGGAGAGTAAAAAGTATTCTGTCCTGTCAATGAGGAAAGGCACTTTATAATCACATATGAGAAATATTCATCTTGTAGAAGAAAAACGAATACCATTTGAAAAATTCAAGTTTGTTCACACATGCTTAACTTATAATGGGTACAATTTATATTTGTGAGATGGTATGCAGTTCACTATCCAGGGGTCTGCAAATGTGGCTGGGTATTCTGTATTATGTTGTATTAAAATCATGTGGTAAATTTTAAAATATACATGATAGACAAAGATGATTTAAAATTTTGCATTATTTCCCCAACATATATGCATCAGCCCTTACGGCATGTCTGACGGTGGAATACTGGAGGTCATCACAGGCTCGATGAGAATACAGAACTGTCCACTACACTTGCTCTCCTTTCTAGATCCTTCCAGTGGGTTCACAAGGAGGAGGCTGTCAGTATCTTTTTACACAGCATTCACAATTTAGCACACATTAAAGACACGATAGTGTGGCACCCACATAAATGTTGGCCAACTTACTGAAAAATAATTTAAATAAGGTTTACTTTTAAATGGGTCAGATTATATATTTTTATTTCAGTATTATGTTTTTTTCCTCATATTTGTATTCACTTATCTACAATAAAAAAATAGAGTCAATGTGGCATACCTCTGTTGAATGCTCATTAGTTTCTGTTACTGGTAAGTATTAATACTTATAGATCATCAATACTTGCTTTGCTATTGCCATATAAGATTTTGTTATCTTACACATCTGTCTGTAAGCCAACACTGGTCTCTCACTGAGAAGCTGCTGTGTTCTCATCACAATACAGCTCAATTACTCTTCTTTGACTGCTGTTCTGTCTGCTGGTCTGTCCACAGGCTCATAATTGTATGGCTGGGGTCCGTCGTTTGTGCGAATATCTTATTTCGACATCCAAATGCGTACCGCGATCAGTTGTCTTCATACTGTTTATATGCGCAATCTCCCTCATCTTTCGGTCTGGCGAATTTTTATTTATTTATTTTTTCAGATGTGGAAGTACATTTCTGTGACTATAAACAACTCCAGATAGCTTAATAATAAACTAACGTATATTTTAAAGAAAATCTAGTTCCTACTTTACTCTTGCACACATTGACTCACTGGGGTGTCTAACCTTCAATATGCTCTTTAAATGTTTTTATCTCAACTCTGGGGTTCACAGTTGATCACTTGAACCCTTTACTAATACTTATTAATACTTAAACAATAACAAAAAACATAAATAACAGATCTATTTGCACAACTTTGATGCTTTGCTTGTTAATAACTAACTTGTACATTAGCATTTTCATTTTTACTGAAATAAGTGTCCAATAATTATTTTTGATATATCTGAAAACTTTTTTTAATCTGTATACTCAATTTTTTAAATGTATTAAGTATTTGTTTAAATATGTTTTGAAGAATAACAAATCCTCTTTGTGGCATGTTGTGTACAGATATTGAACAACAAAGAGTGCTACAGAGAGTCAGCCTTTCACCATCAGTCAGCTGCCAATAGGTGAGTTTTGTCAATTTTGTACTAATTTGAATATAAAAAAAAAATGAAACAATATTCACCCTGAATTATTCATAATGTTTAGATTTTTGGCAGAAGAACGGACTAAATCAAATGTTATGTAATGTTATTAAATGTAAATGACTAAATGTGTTGTCAGCTGGTTGGCACAATAATTTACTCCCTCATTCTAGATTTTACACACATTTTAACTTTTGAATAGCCAAAATTGCAAAACAGGGTTGAAATGGTTTATAGTTTAATTGAAAATATTTAAATTACAGGCTGAAGTTGGCTCAATGGAGTGGAAGTGCAAGTTGTGCTCTGCAACATCAAATACAAGGGGACAATTATTTTGGCACTATACTGTTGTGCATAGCCAATATTCAAGAGTGTCCCCTCTGCCATGTCTCTATGACAGTTGTATTTGTACCTTTCCATCATTCGAAGCGATGAAAGCTCATCTGTCAAGATCTCATAATGATTCGTGTAGGGTAGATCCAACTGAAGGAGCATGTGCTTTTTTTAAATGTCCTTTGTGTAACTTGGAGCAGCCCTTTTCTAATGAAATACTATTTGGTCATTTGAGAAGTCATTTACGAAGTCATGAGATTGTAGGATGCCCATTCAAGAACTGTAATTACAGAACAAATAGCTACTCAGCGTTTAATGCACATAAAAATAGAAAACATGGTGGTGATTCAGACTTTGGTGAATGTGTTGTCTTGGCAGACAATGATAGTGTTGTAGTTGCAGCAGAAAGTCTTGGGGAACCTGCTGAAAGTTACAGTGCAAGGTCTGTGGACACATTTGATCTTTATGAGGTAAACAGTCAGTGTGACACAGACACTTTAAGAGCCCAGTTGAACCATAACTTGGCGTCATTATTCCTAAAGATGCAGTCTATTCTTCATGTATCTGACATGGCATCTCAGGAAATAGTGGAACACTTGACTCAGATATTTTCCTTGTCCCAACCGATACTCAAACATGACATTAGAGAGGTCTTACAGAGTCATGACCTCACTGTCAGTGAAACACTTCTGAATGAGGTTGTGAGTACTGTTATGGAGAGTAATGTATTTGTCAGTGCCACAGCTAAGGGGAAGCAGTTATCCTCAACCAAGAGAAGGAAAACCTTCTTCGAAAGTAATTACCCTGTGGTAAATGCATGGGGATAGTCGGAGTCAGAATGGTGTTCAGGCAGATTGTGTCCTAAGTCAACATCTAGAGCATTTTCATACTGTCACTGGGTTTCCACCTGATGCCCTCCATGATCTTTTTGAGGGCATTGTGCCAGTAGAGCTCGCCCTGTGTATTGGAGAGATGATCCGTCGCAAATACTTCACCCTTGAGTATTTGAACGAGAGAATTCTATCATTTCCATACCAGCACACAGACAAGCTTGAAAAACCTCATAAAATACCACAGACCTTTGCGGCAAAGAAAAGCATTGGTGGTAATGGCCATGAAAATGCCACATTGCTTAGATTGCTCCCTTTAATTATTGGGAATGCAGTTCCTGAAGAGGATGGACCATGGACTGTGCTAATGGACTTAAAAGAGGTAGTAGAGTTATCACTGTGCTCAGAATTCACAGCGGAGTCTATCCAGTATTTTCAATCCAAGATACAGGATCATAAAGAGATGCTGAAAGAAGCCTTTCCAGATTTCAAACTCCGTCCTAAGCATCATTACGTTGAACATTATCCTGACCTTGTACGCCGTTTTGAGCCCCTTGTACACTTGTGGACAATGAGGTTTGAGGGTAAACATCGTTTTTTCAAGAGAGTTGTGCATGACACACAAAACTTTAAAAATGTGTTAAAAACACTTGCAGACAGACATCAGTACATGGTGGCATACCATCTCAGTGCCTCAAGATTCTTCAAACCTCACCAGCAGACATCAGATGTATCTTCTGTACTGGTATCAATGCTTCCAAATGTCGCCAAGACGTATATTGAACAAATAACAGCAAGGAATGTTGTTTACAGCACATCAAAGGTCTGCATGAATGGAACTGATTATGACGTAGGAATGTTTTTGTCTGTGGGACAAGAGGCAGGACTGCCTAATTACTGTAGAATTCAACAGGTTCTCCTAGTTAACTGTACTATTGTCTTTCTTTGCCAAGAGCACACATCACAGTACATTGAACACCTGAGATCTTACGAACTTTTCCCAAACAATCTGGCTGTTCACATCCCATCAGAGCTAAATGACAAAACACCTCTCTGCGCTTACAACATCAATGGAAGATTGCTCTTGACACCCAAACGTTTCATTATTATTAAATAATAAATTATTAAACTGAAGATTTGTTGAAATAGGTAAACAGATTACCACAACATTCTCTTGGAGCTATGTGGACATGAATGTTTTGTCACCTTGACACTCCATTAAATGAATGTGTTTTTGTCCTTTAGAAACCAAAAAACATGGCTGCTGCCCAGAAGCATGTGCTGCGTGTGTATGTTGCACGAGACACTGCCTTGAAACTTACTCTACTTGAGCGACCAAAGTCAGTGGAGGAGCTAAAAAAAATAATGCAAGAGAGGTTCAACCCGATATTGGATGGGGACTTTAGCCTGCACTATGAGGATCCGGACTTTGATGGTGATCTTTGTCTTCTTGTGGACATCCAGGAGTTACCGGGGAAGGGTACGTTGAGAGTCATCAGACCTGAAGGTGACACCTCATCTACTGGATCTTCTGACACAGACATACTCCCACATGCATTACAGCAGCGCCAGAAGAGTTGGCCTGATCACTTTGTTGTTCCTGGTTTTGGTTTTGAAATGGAGCATATACTACAAGAAGGAAATCGTGTTTATGAAGAATCAGGAAAATTGCTAAAGTTGAAGAGGTCACATAAAAGTGAAATCCTTAAAAAAATGGCAGAAATGATTTGCAGTTTTAAACCATACCCACATGAAAAGGAATTGGCAATGGCTGCTAAAGCTTTGATTACAGCTCATCCATGTCTTGGAATGGGATCTGGTGAAGACGGGGACTTGGGATGGAAACGTCACATAGGGTACAAGGTTGCGTCTTACCGTAACAATCTGGCCAGAGCTGGGGTTGCAGAAGTAGCCATCAACACAGGGAGGCGGAGTCGAAACAACCCCGACAGTGATCACCCCCATCGTAACATAAAAAAAGCTCGAAAAGCTGAGGTCAACTACATCATTAACCTACCGAAGGATCAAACCCCAGCTACGCTGGAAGCAATAAGAGAAGAAATCATACATGAAGTCGAAAAGACTGAAAAAAATCAGTTAGTCATTGGCAAGCTCATGAACACATCCTATGCTCTTCGTCGCCAAGAAATCGTTGGAGCTCTTGTAGCTCCACGGGTGAGAGATGTCGTGGGCAGATGGCCAGCCCTACTTATGGAGTCACAGGTAAAAAAAAAAATTGCCCACTTTGAAAATGATTGATTTTTCCAATTAACTTTTTAACTCTGAACTATTTTGACTTTGGTACAAACTCATCCCTAATGAAATAACCTTTGGCTTTGCTACCTGAAAACTTATTAAAATATATTCACAATTCTGTTCCTAAATAATCTTTGTACATTTTCCTTGTAATTCTGTCCATTAACAGGTGTTTGCAGAGTTCCACCGAATCAACAATGTTAACCTGCGCAATCAATTCTACAAGGAGCTGGACAGACACGCACCTAAACTCATCACCTTGTTCAGAGACAAGGCCACCAAAACTGGCAAGATAGCAGAGGAGCTAGCCAAGCCCATGAGGATATATGACCTTCAGGTGAATTTTTAACTTTGCTTAATTCAAAAACAGATTATTTGCGGACTACTGTAAGAAGCCATAGTGTGAATTGCCTCAACTGTGCCCCGAGGTTAAGTGATTATGGCATGAACACAACATGGTCATCTCAGCAAGATAAGTGTCTTGACAAGATGTATTCTATCAGAAAGAGGTACCTTATGTAGGACATTTATAGTAAAAAGTCCATAGACCAGTTGTGATCAAAGGAGACAAGGAGTTAAGACTTCAATTAATAGAAGAAAATTTACTGAAGAAACATGGTTTATAGTTTTGCCAGCAGAAATCATCTTCAGCACTCTCAAGAGTTCCACAGGCCGACCTGCTTTACATTCAGAATGCAGTAGTATATATGCTTACAGTAAAATTGTGTCATTACTAGCTGAAACCTGATTGGTTATAAATAAGGCAGTCTCTGTAGAAGAACAGTGTTTAGAACAGTTTTAGAATATACGACGTGAAACATATGGTTCCATAGATTATCAGATATTACAGGCAATACGAAAATACACAAATCATAGGTCATTCTTTCTGCATGCCCATCCATGGTTTTTCTGCCCATTCCTTGGCTTGACCTGTAACACACACACACAAACACACACCCCTCAAGGCCGCACTGTTTTGTTCTTACGCAGACTGAGACAATGTTCCTAAACATAAGTTCTTTTGGCAGTTACAAATTGAATCATTCTGCTAGGATTTGCTACCAAACAATTATGCCATGAATGATTTAATACTCATGTTTATTAATTATTAATTTCCTAACACCACACAAAAAGGATATATTAGGAGCAAACTGAAGCCGAGGCACTCATCCCTTTACTTAAAAAGATACTTTATCAGCTTCAATTTGAAGCAGTCTAAATAACTACTGTTTTCATAAAATTTGATTTTACAATTTTTTTTTTCCTGTTTGAGTTAAGTATTTACAATAGAAAGTTATTTAAAATTGTAAATTGTAAATTGTGACCCAAAAAATTGAATCTACCATCTATAGCAATGACTACCATCAGAATATAGAGCTTTACACTTAGGCTTTGTCCAAATAACACTTGCGGTCTTTGCACTGGAACATTTAACTACTTCAATGACGTATTTCCTGTATTTGGCTCAAGTGTTTAAGTGGGTATGAAGATCCCAAGTGTGCATGGAGAATTTCTAACTTTATGGGACAGACTTGAGTCCATGTTAGTCCAGATATTGTCACCGGGTTTTTTTTTTTTTTATTTATTGTTTTTTTTTTTACTTCTTTCCTTCCTTCACTACTGACCTAACTTTAATATCTGGATTTAGGGTATATGAAATATATTTTCTGGGAAATACGGTTTAAGTTTTTGTCCACCTGAGACCGATAAACAACACTGCTAGAAGATTTGCATTTAAATGTATGTTCATATTTTATATATAAAAAAATTATTATTTGTAAACCACAATGAGTTAATTAATAATAGATTAATGTGTCTCGAATTGTGATATGTTTTGTGTATTTTTCTTATTGACTGTCACATCTGATAAACTATGAAACCATGTTTTCAGATGTTTTATAAAATAATTAAACATTTTACACTAACCAGCAAACTAATTATTTCACTTACACAAGAACCTTAAACACTTATACATCTCGCATTGTCAAGATTTATATCCAGAACATGATGTTTGATGGGATACGCTTAGTGTATAATACCGCTCTGTAGCACGATTCAGGATAGTGTGGATTTAGTGTGCTTTAAGGGCAGTGCACTTTGGCATTTAGAAGACCTGTGACAGTCTTGTGCACTTACTTTGTCGCATTCACATGCTCTCAAGCCAAGACCGCAAGTGTGGGTATTTGGACAAAGCCTTACATTTTTTTTTTTATAAGTGTTTGCTCTGCATTTTTGTAATTACTATTGTAATGGATATTTTTTTGTCCATCTAGGAAGAACGTGACGTAAATATGAGACGGGCCCTCGTCCTTCGTGCACTTCCTGTGTACCTGCGTGAGGATGCCTCCAAGTTTTTCAGGACCTGTAATGTAAGTGTACTGGTCTCACTATCGATCCCTTTGCTTAGCTATTCAGTCGGCTTAAACATAAGACATCACCCAAAGAACTGTAGGAGAACAAGTGTAGATTCTAGAAAGCAGGTTATGTGAAAATTCAGAGTGAACCCTGAGATAAGACAAACTCTGAGTTATCCTTTCCAGAGGGCTTTTCCAGAAAGTAGTTTTAACAAACTCTGAGCCTAACCCTAAACTTTAAATTGATTTACCCTGTGATGTAAAACTTTGGAGTTTTCAGTTTAGGACCCCCTGTTAGAGGTGGTGGAGGTGAGCACCACTTCATGTTCATCTACTCAGCAGGATGTTAGGACACAGATGTATGTTAAACAGCATCTGTTGGTGGTATAAGCTACTACAAGTTAAAACATCTACTTAATAAACTTTTACTCTGTTTAAAATTTAAAGTGAAAACAAAAGTGAGGAGCCAACATGAGAATGTTTAAGTACTAGTCTAAGTGCAAAGTGCTTTGTGACAGTAATGTCTAGACATCTTTAGCATGATTTGTATGCTTGAGGGGCTGAACTGATTCTTGTATTATTTGTGTCTTATATAGTCAGCAGATGGTCCAGACCTCACTGACACTTCGGTGGCTCTCCTGACGGTTGTCACGGATGACACTACTGATGCATCCCTCTTTAGACCTGAGAGCATCTGTATTGTCGTGGAGGATGAAATACTTGTGAATGGTCCCACAAATCTGGCAGACTCATTTCTTCTGCTCTTTGGGTACATCTACGCACTAGACCTACAGTACCCAAAGAATCTCGAACTTACTTTCACATTTATCCAAAAAGTTGTGGTGTGTCTTGAGGATAACAAACCACTGAAAGGGCGTCTACTGACGCTGAAGAATGATTTGTTCAATTACTAAATCATTCAGAATGGATTATTTGTTGGGTTTGGATTGTTTGAGTATTGAGGATGTTTTTTTTTTTTTCCTCTTCTCTTTGCCTCTTCTACCTCCGATTTAAGATGTGACACTGTTTACCTGTTTTACCTTAGATTTAATACACTGATTGTTAATAGATACATTTCACAACATTGACAGCCAGCCAAAGTTTTTGTACTGAATAACATGTTAAATGACTGTTCAATTCATGCACTATACATGTTTATTCTGCCTGCTTTGATGCACTTCTATTGTTGAAACCAGCACTTTGTTTGAATGTATTTTGGGGGGGGGGGGGGGGGGGGGGGGGGGGGGAGGGGGGGGGGGGGGGGGGAAAGTTGTTTAAGAAACAGTAAGTGTCAAATTATTTTTAAAACGTTAAATGGCTCCACATTCTAATAGTTGTAATTGCTGTTAAGGATGGATTAATCGTAGAATCGCATAAAATTTTTTCACAAATCCTTTGAAAGGTTTTTTTTTTATCATAATGTTGAATAATCTGAGATGAAGACCCAAAATACTGAATCTACCCTCTGTAGCAATTACTAACTGTTAACACTGTACTTTAAAACAGATTTTGTTTTAATGGAGTAATTTTCTTTTGTATTAATTGGATGACAAGCACTTTTTGACTGAGCTCCTTTGGTTCATGCCTTTTAAAAAGGCACATTGTGTTAAATAAAAAAAAAAGTTGTTCAATTGTCACTGTGGTGTCACTTTCATGTTTTCTAATGTTTATAATTGTGTATTTAAGTTTAAAATGAATTGAGTGTATGTCCCACATTGAGTAGAAATTTATTAAACAGTTTAGAATATATTTCCCATATTTTATGAGTTAAACAATATTGCAAATTGTGAGTGTATTTCCAACATTATACGAGTTAAAAATATATAAAAAAATTGAGTCTATTTTCAACATTATATGAGTTGAAAATATAAAAAAAATTTGAGTCTATTTTTAACATTATATGAGCTGAAAAATTAAAAACATTTGAGTCTATTTTCAACATTATATGAGTTGAAAATATAAAAATATTTGAGTCTATTTTCAACATTATATGAGTTGAAAATATAAAAATATTTGAGTCTATTTTCAACATTATATGAGTTGAGAAATATTGTAAATTTTGAGTGATTCACACCCTTACTATAAGTTGAGGAATATCAATATTTATAAGATAACATTGAGATAATTTAAGGCAACTGAAAATATAATTTTTATTTTATGTAAACTTAAAACATTTAAAAACATCACTAAAATATTTTTGTGTAATCTGTTACACAATAATTTTTGAGTTCTGTGAACTTGTCAGGTTTTACAGTGTAGTTAAGCTTTTAAATGTCACTTTAAGCTGTATAGAAGTGTCTTGAAAAATATCTAGTCAAATATTATTTACTGTCATCATGACAAAGATAAAATAAATCAGTTATTAGAAATGAGTTATTAAAACTATTATGTTTAGAAATGTGGCGAAAAAAATCTTCTCTCTAATAAACAGAAATTAGGGGAAAAAATAAACAGCGGGCTAATAATTCTGACTTTAACTGTAAATGGTCCCACTCTACAAAGTACTAATCAAGCATTAATGATAAGCAGATGACTTCAGTCACTGCAAGGGAACTAAAATGTAATATTGTATTAAGCTGTTAAATCACTCACTCCAGGGAAGCAGCTCAGTTATTCTACTGTTGAAAAGGCTAAACATTAATGAATACAAATAAACAGAAAAGCTCATTCTTACCTTCATCCTCCTGCAGCAAAGGTATACGGTCATCTTTTGCTAAATAAAAAAAAAACAATAAACAAATAACATCAGTGAAATAAATTAACAAAGATCCATAGGAGAATGCTATCAATCATTGAAAACAGACACAACTTACATGATGTACATCCCATTTTTCATGGTTTAGTCAGGAAATGTCTGGATAATTTTCAGCTTATTACCTTACCCTATAGGTGACGAGATATATTATGTTAAAATATTATGAAAGTATTATAGAAGTATCAGAACTGAAAGTTGAGATAAACTGTAATTGATTTTACAAACATGTTTGTACTGCTTATATACAGCACAATATGAAAAAAAAAAAAATCAGATATGACTTCATAACAGTTTTCATCTTAAAAAAAAAATTAAATGGTAAACATACATACGTACATACATACATACATACATACATACATACATACATACATACATATATATATATATATATATATATATATATATATATATATATATATATATATATATATATATATATATATATATATATATATATATATATATATATATATGAGCAATTCCATGCAAATGTCAACCTTGCCATGAAGAAAATTAAGTTTTCACCAAAATACGGAAACCGTTTCAGGTTTTTTGGGTAAGCAAGTATATACATATATATATATATATACACACACACACATATACACACACACACATATACACACACGCACACACGCACACGCACACACACACACACACACACACACACACACACACACACACACACATATATATATATATAAGGTTTATTGCCTGTTCGGTCTTTCCAGTGCACAATGTTGATTTACTTTAACTTTAACTCATATCTGACTCCAATTTTAGTATGAGGTGATTTAGAATATTAATATATTCCTTCTCGTTTTATCTGACTCCAATTATAAAACATTGATAAGGTTATTTTGTTTCTTTTAATATTACTTTAGGTCATGATTGAATATTCTCTTCGATTCATTATTGTATGTTATTCTCGTTCATTCAGATTCCTATAACATCCTGAGTCTTGTACCGGCAGAGTATACAATCTCTTAAGCACAAGCTTGTTAGTCTTGGTCATTAAACAGAGGCGATTAAACCACTATTCTAAAAGGCAGAACCCTACTTACTCAGATTAGAATATTTGTTGTGTGGTCCCCATAGAGCTGCTATCTACTAAATCAAGACAAAACTATTTAATCTTACCATGATCATTACTATAGAATCAAGCAGACCAATTTACTTAAACTGTTAGTAACTTTGAATAATCACCATATGGTTTAAATAGTATTATAAGTTTGTAGATGAAGGCCTACCCACATTTAGATTGGTCTCAACAATCCTTTGCTGTTCTAAATAGAAAACCCATTATTGGCCTTTTACAGTCTAAGTATACTTGAATTAATACCAACGTGTTAGTCGGAGCTCTAAGATCATCGTATAGCGTGCCACGCTGCTCCGTCTATCGTGTCTTAGTCCGTTACTAACCTATACAGGGGTTTGTGGTGTTATGGACTTAACGTAATCTACTAGAGATAATAACATGAGATCTGTTTGAATTATTCAAAACATAACAATTTATTAGTCAGGTAACTGTGTATTATGCCAATTCATTCAGTCAATTCATAAACAATCAATACAAGATATCAAATTCTCAAAGATAAATCCAAGATCAAAAGATGCATACCTGACATCAAAATATACATAGTCTGGAGCATGAGAGCTCCACGCTACGGGCTAATCTGGGTACAGAATCGCGTCGAACATTTAGAAACTGTTCCTTGAGTAGTCAAACCAAGAATCTCCTCAAGGATGGGCGTTTGTTGAATAACAAAAGGCATTTGCATTTAGTGACATGTTAAATCTGAGGAGTTTCTGCCTATAGGAAACAAATGGTCATTTGAATAAAGGCCCCCTAGGTAAAGGCACACCCTTAGCAGTGGTTCAAAAGATACCTGAAGTTATATATCTATTATTTTGATTATGTCTATTTCTGAGGGAATGAGACCATTGTACCAGTCGCACTGAGACATTTCAAATTATATCAGACATGATAGATAAAGTGACTTGGATTGATTTAGAACTTTCATACTTTGAAATGACCATTCTGTGTGAGTATGTATGAAGAGAGGGTGAGTGCTTCAAATGTAAATGAAGGAAAGGAATGAGCTAGGAATGAGCTGACTTTCCCGCATTCCCACCTGGTGGGTTGTGGAGCCGATTGTCTCTGTGTTTTCACCTCATGTTTGAATTGTCAAAGACATCAAAGTATTTGTGGTATCTCAAGTCTTACATATATATATATATATACACACACAAAACAGAGGTTGGAACAAACCCACTATCAGTGGATGCCATCTCCCTCGCTTATCAGAGCCAGGGCGAGCTGTGTCCCCCAGAAGTGAGAGCGCACTCCACTCGGCCCCTCAGCTGTTGGGCGTGAAATTCTCTTCAGGTAGAAAAGAATGCTTCAGCTTAGCACGCGCTACATACAATCAATTCCAAATTGATTAAGTAGTGCCAGCTGTGCATGCTGACGCTTCCAACTTATTGGTATTTCATTGGCCCGTTTATATACTCTTTCAGATGATTGGATTCTGATGAAATCCCCCTATAGTAGAAGTTTCCACATAGCATTTCCGTTCCCCCCCTCGGGAAACAAGGGTTACTTTAGTAACCGGAGCGTTTCTGTTCTATTGTTATTATTTGGACCTTGTCAGAATTGCCTAGGAAAGCTTATGGTAATATATTTGTTATGCTGCGTTCACACCAAGCGCGGAAGAAGCGTCAAGCGCGAGTGATTTACATGTTAAGTCAATGCAAACGCGCGAATAGACATCCTGCGGCGCGAATGACGCGAATTGCGCAAACTCAAATGTTCACGCGTCTATTTATTCGCGAATATATCGCGATTTAGCCGCGCGTTCCGCGTCTGCTGTGAACACAGCATTAGAGATGCGCAGATCAGCTGAAATGTCACCTGAATCCGCAGCTTCATACTAATCATCCACTCGCCACCCGCCTATATTAGATAAATGTATTTAATATATATATATATATATATATTAAGGGTGTAACGTTCATATCGAACTGTTCGGTACGAGGCTTTCGGTTCAGTACACATTACGAACCGAACTATTCAGACAAATATCTTAAAAGAAAAAAGAGAATAAGTTTACAGAATATAATGTTTTCAGTGCAACATTGCTTAACAAGGCATCCAATGTCGTGACAGGCAACATCTGCCTTCCCCGCATACCTGCCAACACTCCCGTTTTTGCCGGGAGTCTCCCGTATTTCAGACCCGTCTCCCGTATTGTTCTGTCTCCCGGTAAACTCCCGGAATCCCTCCCATCCGCCCCCCGCTCCTGAGCATTTTGGTACAGTCCGGGCTGAAACCTGGTGCTTGTGCGCGTGCTCTTCCGGTCGCGCGCCTCCATCTCCCCAAATCTCTCACCCCTCCCGCTCCCCGCTCTTCAGTTCGCGCCAGTGTTGCCAACTTAGTGACTTTTCAGAACCCCCTAGCGACAAATTTTCAAAAAAGCGACAAATCTAACGACTTTTTTGTGTGTTACTGGAGATTTTTATAGACTGTCGTTTGTCCATTACTGTACCGTCCCTACTCTTCTCAACGAGCTGCGGTAGATGCTGCCAGCCGCTCCCCCGCCTCAGAGCACTGACAGGCCAGCCTGATCTCACGAGGAAACGTAAGTATTTTACGTTTTGTGAGTTTAGTGGCTAATTCGTACAAATTTGTACGAGTTCAGTCGTACGAAAATGTACGATTTTAAAAAGGAGGCGTGGCACCTAACCCCACCCCTAACCCCAACCGTCATTGGGTGATGGGCAAATCGTACTAATTTGTACGAATTAGATCGTACGAATTCATACGAATTAGCCACTAATGAAAAAGTTACGAATTGCCGTGAGATAGCGTTGGAAAGGCGGCCCAGTCCTCGTACAGCAGCCTCTCCCACCTGCAGCCTGACAGCAGATCACCCCTCTGCGTACCGATGGCAAATGATTTAGCACTGGGAGTGTGAAGGTATTTCCCTTGTACAGTCAAACTGATCTGCTTCTTCTTTATTTTAACAATTTAATTTGACCGTTTATTCTTGTTCACAATCAGAGATGTTTTAAGTGGGAGTTTCAGAACTTGTCTGAGTATATTACGTCTGAGAGATTACTGCAAATTCACTACACATCTATAATGATATACTGTATTCAAACAGCAATGAATTTAGTTAAATTGACAAGCTTACATAAAGCGTAGTGCAAATATAAAATACCCCATTCATATCCACATGTGCTGCCGTTAAGTCAGGTAATCAAAAAATAGGTAGCATGATATTTAAGTATAAGTGGGTCACGCGTGGATAAGATCAATTATTGGTGATGCAAACTTTTAACTATTACTCTAAAATATTAAGGTGTTTTAAGCAATCTTGACAGACTGGCACAAATATGCTTTAATTTAAAAAAAAAAAAAAAAAAAAAAACCGCTCGTCATGGCTATATGCGGTGAACATCTCCGTTCTCAGAGGTTTCTGAGTTTTTTCATCATCAATCACTTTCAGTCTGAGAACATGTTCAGTGCTGCGAATTATGTTAAGCCTGTTCTGCAACATTGTGGTTTAGAGCTGAGACCTATGACAACTTTAAAGACTATATTTAGCTTGTTTCGCATTAATGTACATATATTACATGTTTTAATTACATTATTGAATAAAATGAATAGCATTATTATTTTTAATCATCATCATTAATAATAAATAAACTAAAAATTATTTGACAGCTTCAGCTGTTCACATCAACATGACCGGCACTTTCAGACTTCAGCACCACATGTCTTCAGCATGAATTGAAATAGACTTTCCCCCCTAAAGGAAAAAATACAATAATTTTTAAAATTGCAATGCGATTATAGTCATGTATTCGCAATTTCACATAAATCAGCATGCGAAAATTTAATTATTTCTATTGCGCTCTCTCAGCAGCAGTTCACGCGCGCTGGCATTACCATACACAGCCACATCTCGTAGCAAATTAATTTGCAACTTTGTTGCATAAAAAATAGGCTAAATAACAAAATTTAATTAACAAACAAATTAAATAAAATTATTTGTAAAAATGAAACTACAGAAAAAAGAAAATGAAAAGAACTGAAACTAGCTCAAATGTTCTGTTCTGGAATAACAGGTATTGCGATCAAATTAATTCGATGGAATAATAAACACAGACAGGCGCATTTCTCAGAAAATAGCCTATTTTATTTAATTTAAAAATATGTTAGGCCTATATTTATTATATAGGCTATAATTTTTTTTTAAAATAGCCTATATTAAATTACCATTCATTTTGGCTTTAACGAATTATTGAACAGATTATTAATACCTTATCAAAAAACACTTTACTGAGCTCAGTATCGGCCCTCACCGGATAAAGTCCAATCTTTCTTTAATTTTTTGGACTTTTGTTTGAAAGCTTAGTGGCATTGTAGAGGTCCAATTTACTGTTGTTTGATTTAAATTATAGCCTTTATATGCGCCAATAAACAAGTCAAAGGAATGAATGAATTAATAAAATGATTCTTAAATGTCGATATTGTTTTTACTCAAAAAAAAATAACAAATGTTTTATAAAAATAAAATGAGCATAAAATAAAATTTTATGCATAAAATTTTCATCATTAATACGATTCAGATGTAACATGTTTTTGTGTTTGTTTTTTCTTCTAGTGATCCTTTAATATATACTGGGTAGCTACGCAAAATATTTTCTAAAATGTCAAGCAGGAATTTGTCGACAGCTTTAATTATGAAGACAAAAAATATTAAAAATAACAAAAATAAAATGATAAAAAAATACAAAGATAAAAAGAGCTGCATTTTGCTAAATATAATAGTCCTTTATATGCTTTAAATCCTGCTATGTGTTGTTTCATATTCGTTAAGAAATAACAGTCGACGTTTAAATCATTATTTTACCATCAAAATGTAGTATATTTTATATTATTATCAACTTTTGATATAAGACCGCTGTGTAATTTAATTGATTGTTAAAAATGAAATAATTTTATGGCATAACAGTGTTTAGTTGCTTTCGCTTTCGTTCTTCATGGAAGCTTTAACAGAAGCGTGTGCCGCATTCACCTCTGACGTGGCTACTCAGCCTGTAGCCTAGTTTGGGATTTTTTCGTTGTGACGATTAAGCAAGAATCATAATGCGTTGCATATTCGGCTCATTCTTCAGTAGCCTCAACACAGGCTGGTAGCCTAGACTTAAACGGATCGTTTATAAGAATGAGTGATTAATAGATTAATTGATCATTAATTTAAATGATCATTGATCACAGGATTTTGTAGAAACTGACATCCCTAGTTTAAAGTAAAAAAAGAAAAAAAGAAGAGAGATCATGCTTTTATGATGTTAGTTTTCATACAATAAAAAGATTTCAATCAGAGAAATCCTCTGGCTTTTTTTTTTTTTTCTTCTTTTTTTTGCTGTATCGAAAACATACCGAACCGTGACACCACTGTGTCGTATCGAACCGAACCGTGATTTTTGTGAACCGTTACACCCCTAATATATATATATATATATATATATATATATATATATATATATATATATATATATATATATATATATATATATATATATATATATATATCCCCACCCAATCATCACTTTAATAATTCTAATGCTTTGTTTTAAGACTTAACTTCCAGTGCTATTTTTTGCTGTCCTGACGAATGTAAGAACTTAAAGTGCTTGTCTGACTTTAACCGCCCTTTCGATTTAGCACACACATGATGTTTCATATTTGAGATAGTGGTCTGTGACTTTCATATACATAAAGTGCTTCACAGTCATTGCATTATTTTATACCCATTGCATTATTACATACCCAGCACATGATTCATCCTTGTTAACCACTTCACTAAAATGGACCTCCTCCACTATGCGGATATTTAAAAAAAAATTATCCTGGAAATTAGGGCCTGTTTGTCAGATGAAAAATGTATTAAAACACATTCATATTTTACAGAATATGTTTAAAAAACACAAAGCAAAATCATATAAATTAAACTCATCCACCCGCGACCCACCCGCAATTAATCATAATGCAATTTTTTTTATTACCCAACCCTCGCATTATCTGCAGCGCCCGCGGATATAACCGCTATCCACGCATCACTAATGTATGTCAATATTGTAGGTATTCAAAGTCGAGAAACTCTACTTAGTGCATTATACATTATGTGTGTATGTATTTAGTTATTTAATGCACTTTATGCAAGCTAGTAAGAAACTGCCTGTGCATGGCAATAAAAAGGTAACAAAGTAGGCTACCTGGTGTTACCAATAGAGTGGGGGAACTATGACGTCAATTTTTATGCAAAAACCTGGAAGCGAGTTAGCATTTTAGCAGTTCCGGTTCCCTTATCCCAAAGTCAATGGGTTTTTTAAATGGGATTTCAGTTAAATCGCTTAAACAAGGTCCTTGGATAATACAAACTGAAGATACTTTCACGTTTTATTCTACGACATAAAACACATCAGTTACAGCACACTCTTGATTTTTTTAAATGGCTTACGCTTCTTTAAAAAGACGGTTGCTATCAATGTGCTAAACGGGACTACAGGCTGTGTCGGAGACATTATACGTCATCAAGCTGAACTGGTCTGGAGCGCAGCAGCTCGCTTGTGTTGGGCATTTGGATTTGTCTGTGATCAGGGGCGGACTGGCCATAGGGAGCACCGGGACATTTTGGTGGCCTGGTGGTCAATCTGGCCTGCCACCTTGATAGATCGCATCAGATGTGGCCTGACTGACAGTTACTTTTGCCCGGTTGAAAATGCTTTCCCAGTCCGCCTCTGTCTGTGATTAAAGTATTTTCAGGAATAGTATTTTATAGTTTGTAGTATTTTTCTAATTGGGAATTCATATTGTGTGTAGATAATGCCTTCACTTGTAAAGACTGCTAAGACAGATTAATTTGCTGATCCTTTATTTTAATTAAACGATATTATGAAGATACTGCTTACCAGTGCAGCCTGTCTCTTTCCTGCTCTCAGTAACGCAAACGTGTGAATAAATGTGTAAATATACATACATATTAACTGTCATTTTAACGTGATCAATAGATTTCTCATCGTTTTTTTCTTCATCTGAACACATTTAACTCTGTCATAACTGCAGTATTTACACTCCTCCTTAATGTATAGCATGACTGTATGGGCTGCTTTTCGCTGTACTCGGTGACAAAAAAGAATATTGAATGTTGTTCTGTGGCCGTGATGGAACTTGCAGGCATATAACATTAGACTTGTCCCTCACGCCTCATCTCCTCATTTCTGTCATCTGTTAGGTAAGCGGGCTGTGTGCACGCGAGCGATACACTTATTTAAACATGTCTTATGATAATACTATGTAGGCACATTTACACATACAGTTTTAAAACCTTTACAACAACCGTAAAGCAAAACAATATGCATTTCCCCCGTAAAAACTATCCAAAAGGTACATAGGTCTAAGTGGTTTTGCGTATATATTTGTTTATAATATTATAGCGTGGATTATAATATAATAAACCGAGAGTAAACCTTTGTCATTGATCATATATTTCTAAAAATAAGCTTGAAGAGTTGTCTGTAGAAGGGTGGTGCTGACGTTACAGGCGAGCGCCCCGAAGGCTGTAGTCCGTTTATAGCCTAATGTTAGCTTTTCAGGTCTTGCGCTTGCATTTAAGATCCAAAAGTGCTAAAAGTTGTATTTTCGTGTGAGGATTATCCGGCTGGACAAAACGTGCAAGTTTAATAAACAGTGTTTGAACACAGAGCTTATTATTTGCAATCTTCGAAAAGTCTATGGGAAAATCCTATAGAGATTTTATGGAGGGAACCAGTTTTATGCTAGCAGCCGATTAGCCTACAAGGTGACGTCATAGTTCCTCCACTCGATTTAAAGAGAAACTGTAATATTTTCTTGTACTGCAAGTTAACACTTTTTAAATAATACTGATAATGTTACAGTAGTTTACAAGTTACTTAAAAACAACAACAACAATAACAACAACAACCTGATTATGTCAAGTTGTGTAATTCAAACAGGTTTGGATCAAGAAAAGTGTAAGTGATGACATAAAGTAGTTTTTGGGAGATCTATCCCTTTAAAATTCAGATTTAAAAAAAAAATCAGCATTTTACTTAAAGTTACATCAGTGTTTTCCCTTATAGTGATTCATAGCTGCTGTTTAGATCCATTTTCCATTATCCATTTTCACAAAAACAAGTCCTAAACAGCTGGAGAAAAGAAAAAACCCCACAATCCTTCCCTTAGTCACTGTAAAGATGAGAAAAATCAAGACGTTTAACATATATACTGCTAAAATCCATACATTTAGTAGTACTTAAACAGATGATCGTGATTCTTGTGCTCAATTGTTGTGTTTACAGAAACTCTACCTGCAGACAACGCTTCCTGATTCCTATCAATCATGTGATTTGTGTATTCTAGACAAAATAGCAACAAGTATAAACTAGAAAGGGGATATCATGTTTCACTAAACAAATCCTGTTGATACATGCTGTATGTGGTATGTGATGCACAACTGTGTTTTTCCACTGTGTTTTTGTTTTGGTTTCATTTGAATACAGTGTAGCGCTCATGTATAAACATGATTGTATAGACAAACACATATTACAAATATTTGGCTTGTTTAAAAAAAACAAGTCTTTTATACCTACTTAACAACTGAGAATATAAAATTGCTAAACTTTGACATTTTAAGCCACCCACACATGTAAATGTACAGCATATCAACACAGGCAAACTGACCACGAATGCAGGAAGTTCTCAGAAAAACCTGCATTTTGTATTCAACGTGCACCATCTTGTTCTGTTCTGTGCAGTAATAAGAAGACAGTTTTACAGCAGGCCAATAGATGTGGAGCAAATTATAAACATTGTGTAGCTGCATTCCCAGCTGAACAGATGCACTTTACTCTCAGGGACTGATGTTTTTAGTGTTTAATCTTCAAAATAAATCATCATAAGAGCTGAATAAAATAAACAAACAATACTCATTACACATATACTTGAAATTGTGTTAAACAAATGCTCATAAGCCATTAAACTGATAAATACACATTTACAGTCTCACTGTACAGGCATAAATTATACACTTGCCTAACTGTATACTGTCTAAATAAGTCTAAATAATTTAATTTGTTTTAACACTAACTATGACAATATTTAATGCAGATAAAACATTTATGAATTACAACAATGTCCTATTAGACTGCAATATAAACAGCTTAAACATTGAATTTATTTTAGTACAATTGGTGATCTTATTTTTAGAGACAAATCCAAAACACATGAAATGACCAAAATAAAGATTCTAATGGCCGTTAATGTCCTATTTGTAGTGCAAGTTATAAGTAAATAGCAGTAACAATAATGTCTTTTGTACAAAACTAACAAATAATATGGATATGACTGATATTCAAAATCCTTATGTATGTACTAACAATAATTTAATACTAACCAAAAGTCTACCCTTTCAAGATAGACAAAGTCTTTCAAATTTCACTGATTAAAATATTAACAATACCTTGTGCCCTTCATCAGCCAGGAGCTAAAAGTGGGAAAAACCTTTTTGACTGCCTTTGAATTCGTTTTCACAGAGAGCTCTCCAAAGTCCTTTCCTTTTGTAGCACTAATCACTTCACCAAAGACTTCTTCAATGTTTACACTCAGCCTCGTTTCAAGACAACAGCACCCTCTACTGGATGGTATGGGGTTCCATTTGTGCCAAAATTCTCATGCCTGCTTTTTGCTTTGTACTTCACCGCATGTTCAGGAAAATCAGCATTGTTGACGTACATGTTGTCTGTTGATGTCATCTTAATCCGTCGTCCTGTCGGTTTTTCTCTGTCTATTAGTAGTCTATATTCTATTCGGTCATCTGATCTGTTGTCCTTGTTGTCTATTCATCTTTACTGTCATCCTTACCGTTGTATATGCTGTTGCCCTTATAGTCATCTGTTCTGTCATCCTTACTGTCGTCTATGCTGTCGTTTATACTCCTTACTGTCATCTATGCTGTCGTTTATACTCCTTACTGTCGTCTATGCTGTTGTTTATACTGTCATCCTTACTGTCATTGTTACCGGCTCCAGACCTAGGGGAATCTGGACCGGCACAAGCCAAATCACGCACAAACTGTGAATGATAAGGAGACAGACACGTTATAGCATTGCTCGAGTGCAGTTTAATATAACAAAGATAATTACTTTTTTTTTTTTTAAAGCTAACACATTGTACACAGTGTTCCAGAATAAAACCAAACTTATCTCAATAGGATAAAATTCAAATGTGTCACTTATATCAATATACATAATACTCAATGCAATGTAACTAGATTTTTTATGTAAACAAAATGCATTAATACATTGAACAAAAATACTCAATACACTTGAATACACTTCTTAGAATACAGTATTGGTCCTACTTTGAGATACTGAAGTAATATTACAAGAATTATTCAAATACTACATTTCTTACCTCATGTATAACTAATTGTATAAATGCAATAATGATGCTAATCATTATAATAACATAAACATAACATTCTCTTTCACACCATTTCCTAATTACATTACATCAACATTTATATTAACACTTGTTAATATATTTAAGAGAAAGACAAACAATATAGAATTAAATAAATTTCCCTTTTACTCATTTAATAACCTTAAGTTATAGAAAATGCAAATTATGATGTTTCAAAACCAAAAATCCAGCATTAAATCATTAAACTCTTACTATCACTTATTACTATTCAAATTGAATATTTTATGTGACAATGTTATGCTTTCACAAACATTTTAGAAGAGAATCACTACAAAAATATACACCATATTAACTTAATCGGGCTGACATTCATAACAAATGTAACAATTATTTAACATGAAGATGTTTAGAAAATGATCTAATGTATATTTCTGAATGCATACCTCACTACATGCTCTGTTCACATCACGTCAGTTAACCATTAACTAATCATTAGCTTCGGCTGCTTTTGCTGGCATTGGCTACAATGTTTACCATATAATTAAACCAACAACGAATCAATTTATAGAACTAACACATTCTAACATCTTTTCCAAACATTTCTTTAGAGTAAAGATGACAAATATTTCACACAAACCACTTTAAATGAGTGTTTATCCATACCTGTGAATGATAAGGAGACAGACACGTTATTGCATTGCTCGAGTGCAGTTTAATATGACCTCGAGCTGCCGGTCTCCTAGGTAACCCACTAACACGCCACACTGCCCTCTACAGGTGTGGTAGTGTTTTACTCACCCTTCACTTTGAGTTCTTTCTTCTGTTGAACACAAAAATTTTTTTTTTTACTATGGAAGTCAATGATTATGCATTTTCAGTTTTCCTCAAAATATCTTTGTGTTCAACAGAATAAAGAGACCCATACAGGTCAATTGACTACCTATAAAATAAGACATAAAAAAGACATAAAATTGACATCTAACTTTAGTGTCAAAAAACACAACGTTAGATGTCAGTGGTCAGTGATGACACTGGTGGGAGGCGTGCGTTGGCTCGAGGCTGCAGGCCCGAGTGCCTTAGTGTCCCACCTGTGATGATATACAGCCATATCGCACTGCTACAAGTGCGATATTGCGTTTATACAACAGTTCGACTGCATAATTGTGTATATTAAAAAGAAAATCAAACATGGAGTCTCAAAAATCCTTTTGTAAGAGTAACTACTTTCTTCTGCCATTCATTCACATCTGCAGCTGACGGTCAGAACAGCAGAAACCTTTTCTACTTCACCAACGTCACTTTAGAGCTAGCATTTGAATGATTCTCTAGCGTAATATTTAAAGTAATGACAAAACGGGTGATTTTGCTGACATTTTAAGATTATAAGGCTGAACGGCATGGAATGCCATCAGTCTACAGAGATTTCCCAATATTTCTCTGTTGCAATTTGGAGATCACAATAATTAACACAGAAAAAGCCAAAGCAAAGCAAACACTACCAGATTACTTTAGTGTAAATACAGTACTACAATATACAAAAGACAGATCGACTTTGAATGGCACTAACTTGTTCTGTAATGATTTGTTCAGCTGTAGTTTGAAACATACGCTGTCGACATCTTGTGGCGGAACGTCAACAGGCTGTGCTCTGCTCAGTATGACAGGCTGATGGCCGCCCATGCGCTGAATTTCCGAAATTATGAATATTTAAAATAGGCACTCCTTATAAATAAACTGCATAGTTGCAATCTAAACAACTACATTCTCACCTAAAAAAGCCTCAAAAGGTCATTATGTTGTCCAACATCCGCAATATTTGTCAAACTGTAGTGAGTTTATTGATTTGCTGTCACTCAATGTGGGCGGAGTAACAAGAGTGAAGAGGCTGTCTGAGTGCTGATTTGCAGAATATTGCATGGCTATCAGCCAATCAGATTCGATTTTTAAAACGTATGTAGACGCCTTTAAGAAAGGTTTATTTTTAGCAAGCTATATTTATGGCACAAGACTAACCTATTTTTCTCCTTAGGTGTGCTGTGAATGAATAAGATTTTTTTATTCTCTAAAAGTATTCTCTAAGAGTGTGCAGCAAACCTGAATGAAATATAGATTAAATTATACAAAAGGAACCAACAGAAATGTATTTAGAGTTGTATTTGTATAGGAAACAGAGGCATAAATTACTATCAACCTCTGCTGAACAGATGTATTTTATAAAGTTTCATTCACTCAAGAGAAAACGGTAAGAGCTGAGTTATGTGACAAAGCATAAATGTACAATTAACACGTATACTCAGCAGTCTGTATGTGTTTGTTGCTTTATTATAAACATTTGTGGCAAATTTCACAATGTCCATTAAAGACACTCAGTGAATGCCTGCTTCACAAAACTGATCCTTTTTGCTCCTTAAAGCCTGTCTAATTTTCAAAATAAGAGTCCTACATTTGTAGGAAGTGTAAAACAAGTTTAGATACCCTTTAAAATAAGAGGAAAATGTATCATTGTTGTAAGCTCACTATAAAAAATGTTGTGGTCAATGAAACCTACCCAGAGCATGCATATTAATGGTGCCATGTGGATGACCAGAGCCGTTTTGTTCAGACTGGCCTTTTTTTCTATACCTAGGTACGCCCAGATTTTCATTATATGGCACCTTTAAATTAGAGTAAACGCTTGTCAACTTGTTTATCAACATCAGAGGCTTGACACATTTATGCTGTAAAACTCACAGAACTCAGCATTTTGTTGATTGTGATAAATGCTCATTGTCAAAAATGTAAACAACCGTTTCTTATCAGACATTTTTGTGTTGTTTTCAGTTAAAGAGCAAGACACACCGATTGGATGTAAAATGTAATTAATCAGTTGTTACGACCCCAAATGTCTAGGGCTGAGTTTGAACATAATTAAAGAAAATAAATAAATAAACAGTTGGCAGGTTATGAATTAAATGACCTTAAAGGTTATTTTATTGTGAGAAAAGGGGGAAAAGGTTTGTATTTACAGAAAACAAAGAATGAGCGCAAACAAAAACAGCTTCAGGGCTGAGCAAGGCCAAAATAATAAACTAAACATTAACTAACTCCACCCCGAAGATAACTTACCCAATGAACCAAAAGAAATGCAGAAAATAAATTACAAATACTACCTTTACTCCTTAACTAAACCAAGAAACAGGAGAAAATGTCAGTTCAAAGTAAATGGCGCTCAGCTTACAGCTTTATCAAACAACATATAGGTGTGACAGTCACAGCAAGGAGAGGAGAGATGAAAGATATAGACCACCTTAAATTTCACAATTTAAGAATAACTAGAAAGCACTACAACATGTTTTGAAGAACGAAACATTCTTTGGAAAGCTCTCCGTCTCTCCCTCCGTGATCTGACTCCGTCAATCTCTTTTTCAAAAGATGTTGCGTTCTCTGAGCACCAACTACAGCGCATGCATGCAGCACGTCCAATTAGGGCGGGGCGACCTGGAAACAGGAACAGGACAGGAGAGAGAGAGAGAGAGAGAGAGAGAGAGAGAGAGAGAGAGAGAGAGAGAGAGAGAGAGAGAGAGAGAGAGAGACACACAGCGGCACAGAAACAACCCACCAATACGCTTAGGTGTAACACAGTGGACGACTACCCATTAGAAAATATCTATGAAGGAGTTGAAAAAAAAACTCCTTGAAAATGAGCAGCAAAAAAGCATTTTTTTTTTTTGCAGAGTGCTTCAATCTGTTTTGAAACTCTTGGCACAAACATGGATACACTTACACCATTACCAAAGCAACCCATGCATACAAAGTTCTATGGGGCCTTGAACAATATTAAAAATACAAGTGATGTTAAAATGACAATAAGCTTTGGCTTATTTTTTCTGAACAGCATTTAACATCAAACAGCATAAAAGGTTCTTAATAGTGAAAAAAAAAAGTTAAAATATTAAAGTGTTCTTCACACTTCCATAGAAGAGTCTTTGAAGTAAATTTGAAATCTTTGCAGTAAATTTTAAGCAGAATTGCTTAAATGTTCTTTTCTGCACTTTCTTTTTCGTAAGCTTTATTTTGAAGGTAAGAGAATAGAGACTGAGTGCCTCATTTGAGCAGATGAAATGTGCGGAAGAAACATCTTATATTGAAGACTATTCAAATGGTAAAGATCTATTTTTTCCCAAAGGAAAAAATGACACTGTGATTTAGCTGATGATCACCATGCCTTACCAATCGCCGTCAGGAAAGGTTGTATTAGTTGTATCATGGCATCATCATTACGAGGGATATCCTTCAAGAGGTCTCGTGTTATCAGGACTGACCTCTCTTCACCCCATTGCTTTAGCATTTGGTCTGCTAGATCAACTCTGTCTTTGTGCTCTACTGAACTCCTGCAGATTTCATATTCATCATTCCAGACCATGAGGAATTTCATTTTCTTCAGTTCCTCATTAGACAACATATCCAAGATCTGGAAGAGAATGCGACTCCAGTTGTGTAGAGCTGAGCCTGTGGGAATATGATCAGATGAGTTAAAGTTACACGTTTATTCATTATATTTCATTGATTTAATCAAACACAAATAAAAAAATAAAATAAAATAATAATAATAATAATAATATATATACAGAAACAGAATACTTGGTTTGCTAGTCTCATACAGACAGTATTTTTAATAGAGGTTATTTGCTTTCCACACTTTCCTCACATTCATTAATATTTAATGTGTGTATATGTCCACAAGATGGTGGCATTTGTTGAGCATATATATATATATATATATATATATATATATATATATATATATATATATATATATATATATATATATATATATATATATTATAGGTGGGCATAGATAATTTTTTTTTATCTAGATTAATCTTGGAATTAATCTAGATTAATCTAGATTAAAATGGCTCATTTGAATTCTGCCAAAGGCATTCAGAATATGTGTGCTACCCAAATAATAAGTCTTTGAGAACGGGTTTCTCAAGCCAGGTGGCGCATTAGACCAGGGGCTCATCTCATCTCCGCGAAATGCAGAAGTTTTTTCTTTCCATTTGGCATGCGTTATTAAATTCCATAACACTCTCACAAGTCCTTACTCATTATTTGCGTCTAATACCAATTAAATTGTTTTATTGTATTAATTTGGTGTTGTGAAAAGAACTGCTTTAAAATATTATTTTATTTGTCAATAATATGACCCTGTAAATATCATTAGTGTCAAAAGCAACAAAACTTGTTGGTGTCACACTGCCCCCTAGTGTTCACTTTATTGAGAAACTGCAGTCAAACGTTGATGTACGTTTTAACAGTTTCACAGAAATGTAGACTGATGCATGCATTTCCAATGAGCCTGTGTTGAACTAATTTCATACCTCTTGATGGAAGCACCTGTAACTGCATTTGGTGTATTCTTCCGGACCTCACAGAGACATCTTGACTGAGTTCCCTGCAACAGCTTGCATGTACAGTCATATACTGATCCTCATGCGTTCTCCATTCAGTAAATTTTTCTTGTCGCATGTGTAACTCTTTTCTCAAATCTTCAATCTCTGCATCCTTTTCCTTCACCTTTTTCTCCAGTGTTTCATTCTTAGTTTTTTCTCTCTTGAGGTCATTGCTTAACATATTGAGTTGATGTTCCAGCTCTCTGATTCTTTTGTGTAGCACATGATCTTGAGATCTTGAGTGTCTTGATCGTAAATCCAATATCTCCTTCTCTCTTTCTTCAACAATGCGTTGTAACCTTCTTATCTCTGCATCCTTTGATTCAAGCAATTTTTGGATTGAGTGATCATTTCGTGCATTTTTAAACTTTTCCTTGAAGTCTGAGAGAGAAGCTATTTTAGATTTGATCCTCTCAACAAGACACCTCCAATCTGAAAGTAAAGTATAGTCATCCACCTCTGCCTGGGATGAAAGTTTAAAACAACTGGTTGAGTTCTTCATGATAATGTGTTCTTCGATAGTTTCAATAATTTGGTTGCTGTCATTTTTTTGGATCACAAAGTATCTTTGTCCACATTTGTCAATTAGAGGCTGAAGTTGCTGACATCTGATATGGTCCTCAATGCGACAATGCCCCAGTTTTTCTCCACTCGTGAACATTACTATGGTATGATCCCACAGCTGAACAGTGAGAAGACCCTCCAGTGTGCTGATGGTAGATTCGGTCAGCACTGAGGTCACGTTTATCACCAAGAGCACTGCATGAGGTCCAGTACTATATAAGGACTGCACACAGTGAACAATTTCCCTTTTGGTCTCGTTTGAATTTTTCAGCTCTCCTTTCCAGCCTGGTGTGCGAGCTAAACGGATCTTTGTTCCTGATACCTTACGAGTTGCCTCGACATAATTACTTTTATAAGAGGTCCAGAATGTGAAGACTTTTTCCTTAAGAATGGCATTTGCAACAGTGTTTTTTCCAGCACCTTGAATTCCAATTAGCACAAGTTTAAGTTCCTCAAAAATAGGCTGGATTTCTGAAAAAGTAAAATGTTCCCATTAAACTTAAAAGACAAACAAATATATTTTAGAGGTGAATTATGATTTGATCATAATTAGTAGCCTTGTATTATTATCAGTGACTTTCTAGTCCGATATATTTAGATATTTGATACAAAATGTAAATAGTAATAAAATACACTAACCTAAAAAAATAACCAGTGACATGGTAAAAAATAATTCAAAGAAAGATTCATATTTTTACCTTGAATGTCATTTAATAAGGGCTGCTTTTCCTCTTGAGCTATAACAGAAAAACAAACAATTAATGCAATTTACAAAAAAAAAAAAAAAAACAATGTCACTACCTGCATAACTGCCTCTGCTCTTTTTACCATGCAGGACTTAAAGGGACAGTTCATTCCTTCATTTTCTTTTCAGCTTAGTCCCTTTATTAATCTGGGGTTGCCACAGAAGAATGAACCGCCAACTTATCCAGCATATGTTTTATGCAGCGGATGCCCTTCCAGCTGCAACCCATCACTGGGAAACACCCACACACTCCCATTCACACACATACACTTCGGACAATTTAGCTTACCCAATTCACCTGTACCACATGTCTTTGGACTGTGGGGGAAACCGGAGCACCCGGAGGAAACCCATGCCAACACGGGGAGAACATACAAACTCCACACAGAAATGCCAACTGGTACAGCTGAGGCTCGAACCAGCGACCTTCTTGCTGTGAGGCGATCTTGCTACCCACTGCGCCACCATGACGCCCAGGGACAGTTCACACAAAAAAAAAAAAAATTCTGAAATAATTTAATCACCCATGACTTGTTCCAAACTTGTGCGAGTTTATTTCTTCTGATGAACACAAAATAAGCTAAATAGAAGCTATATAAACAGCCCATGACTTCAATAGTGTTATGCATGTCAAGCGGGACAGCTTTTTTTCCAGCATTCTTCAGAATATCTTGTTTTGTGTCCAACAAAAGAAAGAAATTCATAAAAGATTGATGCAAATGATGAGCATATTTTCATTTTTGAGTGAAATGTCCCTTTAACAACTTCATGCGAGCAAAGCTGTCTGGTGAAGGTCCTTGAGGGAGCTTTGCAATGTTTGTGGAGTGGAGTGCTGTTGACTTGTGGATCTAATTTTGACGTCAGCCCCTCTGGGGAGGAAGTCATCAGCTCCACTTCAGAAATAGTCTAGCCTGCCATCGCCCTGATGGATGGAGCAAAAATAAGACTACACCAAGAGTACATGCCAGAGCAAAAGGATACAACAATCCATGCTGCCACCCAGAACCAGAACCTGAATCAACGTATGTCCAGATGCCAGAGCTGGCACCACTGCCCATCAATGAGGTAGTAGTAGAGGACTACAAGAGCAAGAGAAGGAAGCCCCACTCGCACTCCTGCCGTTGAGGGTAAGCTTATGGAAGACTCTGAAATATTTGACAGCTTATGAGAAAAGGATTGTCTCTTTCACCGGTCCCTGCTTGTCTCAATTCTTTTCCCTCTCCCCAGTCTTTCTGTCTCACCTCTTCTCATTATCTCTCCCACTTACTCTGTTCATTCTCAATCCTCTCTGTTTGTCCTTGAGCCATTTACACCAGTCACTGTTCATTGTGGAATTTCCAGCTTCTAGTTCAGTCTGGGCCTGCGAATCCCATATCTCTGCCTCCAGTCTACAGACTCCAGCTTGGCTCTCCAACCCATTGGCTCCATCATGGCTCTATGTTCCCGGTGTCCACCATGGCTCATCATCTCACCAGTTTTGGCAGGCTCGCTCATCGCTTCGACTGTCAGGTGTCACCTCACTTCCACCATAGAACTCCTGTCCTCCGACCTTGCCTCGTCCTTCCGGCTCCTTGGGCTCTTCCTTCCTCTGGGTTTCACCTTGGTCCTTAGTTGGATCAGCTCCACCTCAGTCTTACAGATCCCTACCTCTGCCTCCACCTTGGTTGATTGTTTGACTGTCAAATACACTCCAAAGTTTGACTGTCACATAAACTCAGTTGTAAGACCCTGTTTTTTTTTTCAATCTACAATTACTTACAAAGCCTTTTCTTTCATTTCAAAACTTTGAAAAGGATATCTGTGTTTTTATCTCAATTAGGTTGGACAAAGGCAACTCACTTTACTTTAAAATTAGCCAGTCAGCAATTTCACAGTCACAATTTGTCCAAAATGCAGCGGCCCATCTTCTGACTGGGACTATAAAGAGGGAGAATATTACCTCAGTCCTATACTCCGTACACTGGTTGAAGCCAGACAGTCGCGAGACCCCTGTACTAGATGATTCCGGGTTGGTGTGTTGAGTCAAGTTGGAGCTGCACTCTGCAGGATATGCTCTTTATCTCAGGGAGCTACGGTCTTTGTATCTGCCTACCAGATCTTATCACACATATCCTCCAATCAGGATATGTGTGCATCCCAAAATTGAGATTTAAATATAGGGAGATCATGATTTCTGCATTGAGGCCCCAGGTTTTGGGATGCCTTACCACCATCAAAAAGACAAGCGTCTTTCACCAAGTCTAGATTTAAGACTTAAAGGCATTCGGTTGTTAGGAGGTGCCACTGTTTATTTGCTTGCTTGTTGTTATCTTTCCTTTTCTGTTTATTGGTTGGAAAGCACATTGAATGAAATCAATGAAAGTTGTTAAAATTGTGCTGTATAAATAAAATTGTCATAAATTATCATTGTCAGCTCCAACTTGGCTATCTGGATCCTTGGTGTTACCCTGGTTCTGCAGCTCTCTATGTCCACCTTGGGCTTCACCTTCATCAGCTCTGCTATATTTGGTGTTGTCAGTCCCTTCTCCACCGTCGACTCTACCATGCACTGCCTCCCTATCTGGACTCTTGAGCCCTCACCTGCATGCTTCTGCTCTTGGCCCCTCCCTACTTTGTGGCTGCCCTGCTCCTCTACTTCTCAGTTGATTCCTTTACAGCACAAGTTTAAGTCTTTCCAGAAGGGGGAGTAATGTCACATTCCTACCTGTTTTTACTCGGTTCTTTATCCCTATATGTTCAATTCCCAATGTTTCATCAGTTTATGTTTTATGTTTGTTTGTTTGTTTGTTTGTTTGTTTGTTTTTATCTTGTGTTATGGGTTACTAGAATAATCGCTATTAAATACTGTATATAGAATCACTTCTTTGGTGTTTCCGAGCAAACCCATAAAATTCAAAAGTTATTACAGAGAGTCATTTAAAAAATAACTTTTTTTAAGTTTCAACACCATACACACACGCGCGCACGCACGCACGCACGCACGCACGCACGCACGCACGCACACACACACACACACACACAAGCACACACACACAAAAGCACACACATGTGCGTGCAACTTACATGTATTAGATCCCATTTTTTCATATTTTCTATTCAGTCAAAGTCTTGATGGCTCGGGTTCACAAACATCCTAATGAACAGATGTTTAAAGATTAACAGAGCATGATCTGAACAAATTCCTAAAACTCCTAAAATTCCTAAGAATTCACATAAATGGTATAAAATGTTAGATTTTGCTTTATTCTATTGTCCATTCAGTTTGACACAGAACAGTAATATGCCATTGACTCATAGATGACATAAATACATGCACATAAAAAACACAAACATAATATAAACTAACCACTTCATTCATATTGGGCTCATCATATTCATTCATTCATTTTTCTTTGGCTTATTCCCTTATTTATTAGGGGTTGCCATAGCGGAATGAACCGCCAACTATTCCGGTATATGTTTTACACAGCGGATGCCCTTCCAGCAGCAACCCATCACTGGGAAACACCCATACACTTTCATTCAAACACACATTCAAACTCTACGGCCAACTTAGTTTATTCAATTCACCTATAGCGGATGTCTTTGGATTGTGGGGGAAACCGGAGCACCTGGAAGAAACCCACGGCAGAAATGCCAACTGGGCCAGCCGGGACTCGAACCAGTGACCTTCTTGCTGTATGGCGATAGTGCTAACCACTGAGCCACAGTGCTCGTCATATACACAGACTACTAAATGTCCCCACCAATAATTTAATTCACAAAAAAAAAAAATTAAAAATTAAAAATCCCGCTGTCAACATTAACCTGAACATCACTTTCTTAAATCACTTTCTCTACTCACGTCGTACTGCCCCGAAAAACACAAATGAACATTGTGATTGTCTGAGCTTTTTCCTGCAGTCATGTGAGAGGTTGTAGCTGCGTTAACTGTGCAGGGGAATTTTCCCATGCAAGAATAAGATGTGTGAGGTGGGTGGCATGCAAGTGAGGATGGTGGCAGCAAAAAAGGTGAACATGAGGAGCTTTTTTTTTTTTTTTTTAAAGTGTAAGTCATATAAACTCAAGTTCGAAATTGAATAATACTGTCCATCATAATAATGGTAATATTAATGCTAGTGTTTTTTTTCCCACTTTGACAAACAATCTAACGTTATAGCAGGCTGATATTGTCTGTGAATAATATGGTTTGAAAACTACCTGCACAATAAATTGCTAAATGTAAAAGTATAAATAATATGATCCCTGTCAGTTCTCCGAATCTCTCAGAGTTGGCTAGCATATCAAATTTCAGTTGAACTTATTTGTCAGAAAAACTACAGCATTGTACTCTAACTACTTTAATTAATACTGTTGTATAAGACATAAATAAAATAAATGAAAATCTTTATTAAACTCTGTCTTTGTCAGTTATTAAACATTCCTTCAACATTACACTATTTTTAAATGTAATTTAAAATTTACATGTGTTGAGAGTGGATAAATATAAAAATTAAATAGCATTGCTAGTAGCATATTAATATACAATTATTTTACAGCATATAACCCAAAGGAAAGGGAGTGAGTGTTATTTGTTAGTATTCTACACTGTTCAAATAATAAACAAATGTGGACATGTCTACAATCAACATTCAAGCAAACATTCATATATAAAAATGAACTTAAACAGCTTAAGCTTTTACAGAAGATTTACTTTCTAAGGGCATATCCAATGTGCTCAAAATTTAATTTGATCAGTATCTGCAAAAAGAGGAATATATATATATATATATATATATATATATATATATATATATATATATATATATATATATATATATATATATATATATATATATATATATATTTACATACATGTGCAAATGTATAGACCAGATCTAGTCTTGCTACTGTATGTGTAACCCAATTTTAGCCCAAATAACCATAAATTTGATTGAATATAAATATATATATATATATATATATATATATATATATATATATATATATATATATATATATATATATATATATATATATATATAATTTTTTTGCAAAATACAGCTTGTAATATAAGGGATAGTAAGGAAACATAAGTGGAAAAAAACAAAACAAATTTAGAGGTCTTTAAAATTTAAAATTGCGCACAAAGACAGTATGTCCAGCTATAGGAGGGCTCTAAAATCTGCCAGGGCCGAGCACCTCCACAAACTGACAATCCGAGATTTTTATTTAGCACCATTGCTAAATTAACAAATAATCGATCATCTTTGGAACAAAATGTCCCACCGCAAATTAGTAGTGATGACTTCATGAATTTTTTCAGTGATAAAATAAAAGGCTTTAGACAGAAAATAGATGATGTTAAACTTTCTGCACCACCTTATACTCCAGATCCAGTAAACATTCCACTGAATAATCTACTGTACAGTGCTTTAAAATCATAGAACAGGAAGAGCTAGAAAAAATTATAAATGGTTCTAAACCAGCTACATGTATGTTAGACCCAATTCCAACAAAATTACTGAAAGAATTGCTACCGGAAACACAATGAAAAATTAAATGAAAGCAAAATTAAGTCAAACCTGAATTGTCAGTGGGGCACATAATACAGATACAAAAGTAAACAAAAGCACCTCTAAAAAATGACTGTATTTCTCATTACATTACACTACTGTAATTCTCAACACACTGCGTTGTAATTCATTAAAAATGTACCCGCCAACTGGCAAATGACACTGCTATAAATGCTCTCCAGTGCGTATAGGCCTATATATAAACATAAGCGTAAATAAAACATATATAAACGTAAATTGAACCAAATCAGATGAAAGGAATTACTAACTTCGATTTTACTTACATCAGTCTTTTCCGTTTAAGTGAAGAAGAATTGTTGTTTAGACCGATTGTTTTTTGTTTTTTCACAAAACGGGAAGCTCAAAACAGCTGGAGATAAAAAAAACAATCATTCCTTTGGTCACTGTAATGATGAGACATAGGATAAAATCCAGTAAAGTAGTGGAGAAGAGATTCATTCTTGTGGCTTATCCGTTTGTCTTTTTCCTGTTTCTTGTCGATCACGTAATTGTGTAGACAGACAAAAATAGCAGCAACAGTAAAATTATGAAGTAGACAAAGGAAAATATCATGTTTCATGACATGACAAAACTTGCTACTGTACATGTCTCTATGCTGCATTACTGGCACGAGAAAAGAAGATAATATTCTATTTGACTTATGTGCAGCACTTGTGTTTAAGTTGGATTGTGGATAGAGATCAAACAAATCTTATGCTTGTGTTTGAACTGCAGTTCATACAAATATTTGTCTTGTTATATTGTGCAAAGATTTGTCTTTTACACCTCCTTAACAACTGAAAATGACTGAAAGAACTTAACATTTTAAGCCATTCAAAACTTTGGAGTAGTGTGGACGGAAGGCGTAAATGTACAAAAGTTATGCATTTTAAAACTAAAATGTATTAGTGTAAATGGGGCCTATATCCTGGATTCCACTCCTTTGGGAATCTTCTGCGCAGCACCACTGTAATGGTGGTTTGCCTACTTTAAGTTTGTGTTTTGCACATGTTTGCTTAAAGCGGTTTTAATTAATAAACACCAGCATTTGAATCCTGTTCTCATAGTTTTTTGTGTGTGATCATGACACTTGTGTTAGCCAACTGGCCAAATTATTGTAGCGGTTCTTTTTTCCTTATTGCAAGTTGTGTTTCTCTTTTCATGCGTCACACTAATGATCAATCTACCGGTTATTTAGTGCAGTAACACATCCTTAAGTTTGCAATCTCTGAGTTCTCTCAAGTAAATCAGGTTTAAATGGCAAGAGTTCCTGTGGGGACGAAAGTAACACTGTTATTTATGTCCCACTGCTAATAGACATAACTTATTTTTCCCCTCCACATTAGAGTTTGCAGTGTTTCCATTCTGATGTTTTATAAAATTAATGAATATTGCATTTTAGTAATAAAAATATACACATTTTGCATTGTTGGATTGCTTTTGAAACATTTGTTTAAGCTGAAATTTAAAATGAAAATGCAGTTTAATACTGCTTTTGCAAAAATAAAGGACAAAATAAGTTAGCAATTAACATTAACAAGGTCATGGTCAGATATATTTTAAATAAACAAGATTAAGATAGTAAATCTTGCAAATATTGTGTTACTTTTGTCCCTACTGACAGGGTCAAAAGTAATAATGCAAATAATTAATAATGCAATTTATGTTTAAAGTGAAATTATTTTGAAGTTGTTCTACATTTGTTCAAAACACCACCCAATATTGATAGATTACACTTATGCCTTAGTTACCACAGCAAAAATATATATTTTTTTAAAACATTACCTTTTAAAAATAGGTTTTTATGAAAAATGGTACTGTTGTCCAAGCTCTCCCCTACATTATGTGTGTATGTATTTAGTTATTTAATGCTATTTATTATATTGTTGTTGAATTTTCACTTTAAGCAAGCTATAGTTAGAAACTGCATGGGCATGGCAATAAATAGGCAAACAAAGTAACTGGTGTTACCAATCTAAATAGAAACTGTAATATTTTCTTGTAAGGTATAACATTTTTTAAATAATAATGTTACTGTAGTTTAAGAGTTGCTTTAAAACAACAATAACCTGATTATGTACAGTCGTGTAAGTCGAACTGGTTTGGAATAAGAAAAGGGTGACAATGACAGTAAGTATTATTTGTGGGGAACAACCCTTTTAAAATTCAGATAAAATAGAAAATGACAGCATTTTACTTACATCAGTCTTTTCCCTTACAGTGATTCATAGCTGCCGTTTAGAACGATTATCCATTTTCACAAAAACAGGAAGTCCTAAGCATAGTTGGAGACAAAAAACAAACAAACAAACAAACCCACAATCCTTCCCTAGTCACTGTAAAGATGAGAAAACTCCAGACTTTAACATATATACTGCTTAGTCCATGCATATAGTAGTACTTAAACAGTACAAATTAGCCACCTAACTGACTAAAATTAAAACACTACGTTACATTTCCTCATGCTATCAGGCTGGATGATCATGATTCTTGTGCTCTATTGTTCTTGTCGTCATAAAAACTGTACCTGCAGACCACCCTTCCTGTTTCCTATCAATCACGTGATTTGTCTTCTGCTAGACAGACAAAACTGCAAGTGTGCATTTTTCATGACACAGACTAAACATCCTGTATGTGGTGTATGCTGCATAACTGTCCTTTTTACCACCATCGATTTGTCAAACTGTTTTGGAAAAAAAAAAAAAAAAAAAAGATTTATCTTTTACACCTACTTAAAAACTGATGATCTACACTCACCGGCCACTTTATTAGGTACACAGAAATGGCACCTGACCCAGCCAGGACAATCCTTGCTCCAGTTGATGCATTTTCCCACACAAGTTTACATTTCCACCTCACGTTATAAATGCATTACTCTCACAAACAAAATCCCCTCTTCAAGTCTTGTACAAGAAGCATTGTGAAGGGATTTTTACTTTTAACTTTTCTTGGTCACACTTTCCAATAAGGTTTCATTAGTTCATGTATTAACTAATAAGTTAGTAAGTTCGACACCCAGTGGTTAAACTAGATATTGCACTCCTGGATCAAAACAAACACAAGCACAGGTTGCCAGATTGAGTACAGGAGCGAGTGATTTAAACCGTGTTCTAAATAAAAGCAACGACACGTGATAGAGGGAATATTTTCCATATTAAAAGGAGTTTTGGTCAAAACCATCACCTCGAATTGATTTATTAGAAACGGCTTCTATTTCTCACAGCTGAACAACAGAAACCTATGACAGTGATCACCTCAGGTAAACCTCATGTGCTTTATTCAGTGCTAAATGCTAACAATGTGAGTTTGAATGCCATTTCACATGACATGCATTGCTATATACTGAAAGCAGATAGTTCACCTCAGATCTCGAAAATACAATAAACCGTTTGGAATTGAACTTTAGAACTAAACACATATGAGTGATTCAGCATCTACATTTAATGATGTTAAAGAGGGCTAACATGTATTAAATAGATTCTACCATTTCGTGAGTGAGTGCATATTCTGTGCTTCTGAATGGCTGTATTTACATTTCTGTCGTTTTCGTCTGGTGCAAACAGCCAAATTGCTCATCACTGCGTATCTCATAACAAAGCATGTTGTTAGGACACGCGGTTACAGTGTCACCTGCTCACCTAATGTTTACTTTCGTAATATTTATATTATTTACAAATTAATAACCTCATGTGGAACTGAATCTGTCTCATTTTGGAGTCACGGACGCATGCTTTGAGAGCCTTTCTGAATGAATGAATGAAATACGTTGTTTTCCAACAAGGCAACCCGGGGTGCTGAAATATAATTGGCTAAACTGGCATTGGGTGGGTTAAATGACCAAAACAAAGACAGTGGTCCGGCACGGAAAAGACATTTTCAAAGCAGAATATCTGACTTCAGCATTGTTTTTCAGATAAACAAGAATGTTCACTTAGCATGTTTCTTAAATATCTGCACACTTATTATGGTATTTTTATACTTTAGAAGAGTCAAAAACTTACATACAGCACCTTTAACTAAAATGAACTAAGAATGAGCAACATGGCATTTATTAATCATAGTTCAACATTTGCTAATGCATTTTTAAAATCCAAATTTGTTTTTGTTAACATTAGTTAATGAACTAAGAATGAACAAATGTATTGCCTTAAAGGTGAATAAATACTGTCATAGGCATCCTTCTGTCTCTAGAGACAATGGAGTTTGCACCTAGGTCAGTCTGTGGTGGAGTTGCAGTGCCTGCTGTGGCTAAACGGTCCAATACGGGAGCAGCAGGATCTGTTGCACTTGCTACATGTGAACCCTGTGGCTGATTCTGTAGACTCTGTTTCTGCTCTCTGCCTTCTATTTCATCTCTTTTCTTCCTGTTGGTCCTCTCTCTTTCCCTCAATCAGCTTTGAGTCCTTACAGTATGCCTCCAACTGGCACGGTTTGCAGTTGCAGCTCCCAAGTCTGCAGGGTTCAGGCTTCCAGCTTTCAGGTCAGGCTTACAGACGTCTTTCTACCAGAGCGCTGCTCTCCCTGTTGGTCTGGTGCAAGAGGCAATCTCACCGTACATTATGTCTTTGGGAATCCGGCCATCCTACATACGGCAGACATGTTCCAACCAGCAAAAACGTCTTTGGGAAAGGAGTGCATGCATGCTGGGGTTTTTTGCCTTGGCTAGGACGTTTGTGTAATACTGTAATAAATGTTTTATTCATAGTTTTTTCAGGTTAGTAAATGTATTAACTCAGGGGTTTTCAAACTTTTAAATCTCAGGGACCCCCAAATATGATGATTCCTTGCAGGGGACCTCTTTGCCTAAAGTTTAAAAGGCACTTACAGTATGTATTTCAAGTAAATATGTAAACTAAAATTCCGTATAACGTAAAGACATTATAATTCATATTTCACAGGCATGCAAAATGATATTGTTTTTAAAACAGTTTATTTTATTAGTTGGCAACTCACTATAGCCAAAAAATGAAAAAAAAAATAAATAAAAAAATAATATATATATATATATATATATATTGACATTAACTGAACAAGATAGCTTTTCTAAATGAGGCACTGGTAGATGAAAAGTTGAATTATATTTGTAACATTTGTAGTCTCTGTAGTTTTTTTTCCCGTCTTGTATTTATGGAAAACTCCAAAATATTTACATTGATTGAACTGGCTACCTTTTTTAATTAAGGCACTGCTAAACTGCTGCTATATTTTCATTAAGTGAAAAGGGGAACCTTTTTCACAGCACTAAGTTCAACCTGAAGAACAGCATTTGCATTACAAACACAATCAAACCAGTTTGAATCATTCACTGATTCAAAATTCCTAATGGGACGGATGAGCTTGGTGGCTTCTACATAGTTTGTCACAACCTGGCTTCATTTTCGTGAGAGCCAGAAGCATGTCGCTTTCAACCTCCAGACGGGCTCTGTGCTTTGACTGAAGTACTTTCAGTGCTGAAAATCCAGCTTCACACAAATAAGTTGTGGCAAAAGGTAAAAGAGATTTTATTGCCTTCTCTGACAACATAGGGTAGTCCTCTCTCACAGACAACCAAAACTCTGATAGAGGAAGAGATGGGAACCTTGTTTTTCTTCCGCCATCATTTGACAAGTCAATCAGTTGCGCCTTGGCTTCCAGATCCAGATAAGTGCCAACCCCTGGTGCAAATGGGTCCCTGACAAAGTCAAGGTGGTTGTTGTTCAAATCAGGGAAATATTGTTTAAAATAGCCCTGAAGATGTGGAAGGTGAGACTGAATTATAGGTGTTATGTTGTCTGCAGTGGAGGAGATGCGCTCCTGGTTGTAGAGAGGAAACATTTCTGTTACTCCTCCTTGCAGTTTGCTTTCCCACAGGGATAATTTTTGCGTGAATGCATGCACCTTTTCTTGTGCGTTCAGCATGTGAACATTGTGTCCTTGCATGCTCTGATTGAGGACACTGAGATGCAGGAAAAAATCTCCCATGTATGACAACTTCAGTATCCATGTGTCATCTTCAAAACATTTGGCAAGATCTAGGTTTTCATCAGAGAGAAACTCTCTCAGCTCTTTGCGCAGAGCGTACACGTAACTCAACACAGCGCCGCGGGAAAGCCAGCACACCTCTGAGTGGAGCAGCAAACCCTCGTAATCTGCACCCATTTCTTTGCAGAGTAAACGGAAGAGTCTGTGTTTCAATGGGCGTGATTTTACGTAGTTCACAGTCTTTATTACATCCTTCAACACTTGATGCAAGTCATCTTCACTGAGCTTGGCCACAAGAGCCTCACGGTGAAGCATGCAGTGTGTGCCAATGGCGTTGGGGGCTTTATCTTTAATAAGAGTCACGTACCGTCAATAGCACCGTCAGTACACACTCCAATACACCAAACCAGTCTATTCAATTGTCCGTCATGAACTGATCCATCATATTAAATATGTCCTGACCTGTGGTTCTGCCTTCAAGGGGTTTACAGAAGAGAAGTTCCTCAATAAATTTGTCCTTACCGAGGAAACGTACGTAGACCATTAGCTGTGCTTGATTCGCTATATCAGTACTTTCGTCCAACTGCAGTGAAAAATATTCACTGGCTTGCAGCTGTTCTGAAAGTTGTGACGAAATATCATCGGCTATCTCCCTTATGCGTCTGCTTACTGTGTTTTCTGACAAAGGCACACAATCTACCTTTCGTGCCGCTTCCTCTCCAAATAACTCTTTGACGATGTCTTTGGTAGCTGGTAATAACAATGCTTCGCCAACTGTGTGCAACTTCGTAGCACGCGCGATGTGGAGTGATGCCAAATATGACGCTTTTAAACACCTCTCAGGGACTGATGCTTGCTGCCGAAAAGTACTAGCCTGCCGGGCCAAACACAACCTCCACACGCAGATGTTTCTGCTGAAGATGGCGCTTGAGCTTGGATGGTTTCATGCATTCGTTGGAGAGAATCTCTTGCCAAAGAACACACTGGGGTCTATCGACTCCCTGCTTTAACATGCAGGTAAAACCAAACGCAATGTAAGATTTGTCATATTTTCTGGTTTTTGCCTTAGTGTCGCCAAGTCAGATTTGCATAAACTGCTTGCGGGAGCGGGATTCTTTAAAAGTCTTTCCATCATCTTTACTGCACTTACAGCCACTAATTGCTCCATTCAACTGTATGCAAAACGTTAAGCACAAAGGATTTTGGGATAAACACATTACAATTAAGTGTCCACTTATATAAATCATAAAACTATATATAGATTTGGTCATTAATAATTTTAGGATAAAAAAAAAATCTCGTAAATCATTTTTTGTTTCTGCCAAGTTTTTCGAGGATTCCCTAGCGCTCTCTTGCGGCCCACCTGAGGTCCGCGGACCTCAGTTTGAAAACCTCTGCATTAACTAATGTTAACTACTACAACCTTATTGTAAAGCATGACCCTTTTCTTTTTAAATGAGTTCTGTGCTTATTGAGATGTCACGTTCACGGAAAAAATAAATAAAAACACTTTTTTTGTGGATAGTTTATTTTCTATTCAGTACAGCATTACTCCTCTTACATAAAAGACAAGTATGGCTAAATGACAATATAAACTGTAATAAGTATTTAACTAAACATACGGTAATATAATGCACCGGTAACATGCAGCAATATGATGTTTCTCTAGAGTACATGCAGTGCTGGAGTTAACATGCAAATTCTCTTTGGTCATAGACTACAGATGTCAGTTTCTCATCTTCATTTATTGCTGTTTTCATTCTTGGACAGTGAGCTCCGTCTCTCCATACACCTGTCTGAGAGCAGCACAGTCCAGTTTGGCAAACACTTTAGTAGATCCGGCTCGTCGAGGACTGAACGCCTCCGTCCACGTTATAGAGGTGCCTGGCGCAATCACACTGAAACACACACATCACACTTTAGACACACTGAAAAAAATCATTCATTTAAGGTAAATGGTTGCAAGCAATGTATATAGGTTGAATTTAAAGTTGAGGATTACTAAATTTAATTTGTTTGTTTAAATTCAGCCCATATTAATTGTTTGCAGCAACTTACCTTAAACATTTTTTAGTAAATCCAATGAATTCTTTATATCAGTGTATGTGCCAATATTCAGTTCAAGATGCAAGGAATAATTAACGACAGGCCATTAAATTATTAGAAAATAGTGATTCTGTAACAATGGGATGTGACACGGACAACAAAAGTGAGGATCCAAATCCAGGATTTATTAAAGGGATGGTCAGGCAAGCAATGATCAACACAGGAGCAAACAGATGTATAAGGGCAATGCAGAATCATCGTCAAAGTAACAGGCAGATGGTCACAAGGCATGCAGCAGGCATGAATTAACAAACAAACAAGGCAAAAATCGGTACATGGCAAGACTAGGCAAAGGAAAACGTGTTGTAGTGTCACACACACATTGTTGCTGAGTCTTGTCTACTGTTCATGTTTGTGCTGTCTTTATAGTCCAAGTAATCAGTCTGCGAGCAGCTTCAGCTGTGCGAGTGTTTGCAATCAACGGTGACTTGGAGCAGGTGTGTGTGTGTGTTGCATGACTGAATATGTAGTCCATAACATGGCAGATTTGTAGTTTGTGTAAATGTGAATGATTTCCAGCAATCTATGGTGGTTAGATCGCTGGTGATCGTGAAAGATGCAGCCTTGGATGTGCAGTATTTTTCAATAATTTAACAGTCTGGAGTCAATTATTCTGCTTATACTACAGTTTCCACAGCTAAAGCCACTGTTCAGATGTTATACTTCAGACATTTGCCAGGTTTTTTTGTCCTCAAACTGCTATTTCTCAAACCTCTAATCCAAAGCCTTCTGTTGTGTTTTTTAATGTGATGTTAGCTGTGAAATAACTGAAATCATTCAGTGTAGTGATATGGAGCTGCAATGCACTCAAAAGCTGCCGGAACTATTTTAGCTGTGCATTTATATCAAAATAACTCACACCTCAGAATGTGCATCAGCCAATCAGGATCAAGCATTCAACAGGCCCAAAGTAGAAATTGTAAAAATACATTTTCCCTGGTGATGGAATGACTTGTTTAACTTTACAAATGCAGCTGATTTTATTTATTTATTTATTTATTTAAAGTCAAGTCAATAGTTGCTTTATTGGCATGACAAATGTTACAAATGTAATGCCAAAGCATTTATAAAATTTACATTAAAAAGAACATGCATATTTATAAAAAAAAAACCAAAAAAAAAACATAGTATACAGTAAATAGCAGTAGTTAAAAATTAATTAATTAATTAAAAATAAATAAATAAATAATAATAAAACAAAAAATACAAATTGAAAATAATAATAAAGATAATAAAGAATAAAAAAAATTAATAAATAAAAATAAATAACTCTCTCTCTCTCTGCACTCAAAGCAATGTACAAAATGTAGAGCTCCTTTTGTTTTTATACTTGTTAAAAGAAATCTTTATTTTCATTAGGGCTGCACAATATATCGTTTGAGCATCGATATCGCAATGTGTGTCCACAATAGTCACATTGCAGGTTATGCAATGTTGAGTTGGGATTATAGTTGTCCAAAAACCACAGAACACACAGGTAGAACACACTAGATTTGTGGAGACACTGCAGAATTGATCTACAATAAAGTGAAAAGTTATCATCTGCATGTGTTTTTAGGGCCCGCTTTGAGAGAGTTTAAAGCATTTTTGTTGTGCATAAAGTTAATAAAGTAAATTTTTTTTACGAAGACTATGCAGTGTTATTTTACATTTGATTTTTCAACCTCTGTTAATCTCTCCAGAAAACCATAAAGCATGGTTTATTTCACTGTGATATTTGCGCCATTGTGTTTGTTTATGACTGTAGTTTGTTTATCATATGTATATAATCAATTACATACAAATATATTTATATATCACTACCCTACAAAGTCATTCCAATCCATCTAAAGTAATGACTTGGCAAATACAGCTATTTAAGTCATCTGCTGAAATTGTATTTATAACGTAATACGTAAATCGCAGAGAAAAACAAATATTTTTCCAATATTGTTCAGCCCTAATTTTCATTATTACAATAATACTGTGTATCATAATAAAAGCTTCTGCAATTACTGCAACAAAATACGAACAAATCAAATAGCTAAATAATAAAAAGATAAAAATACCTAAAATCACACACAAATGACAAATCATGTTGAACAGACTTTCTTGTTTTCATCAGATTATCCCAAGCAACTTGCATTTGTTGTATACACCTGATTAATAATTCATGCATTCCCGGAAATCAAACCCAATTAAGGATGTGAGTTTTCAGATAAAGTTTTTCACCTGTACTGCTTGTATTTGAAAGGCAGGACTCCGGGACCCTCCACACGCAGATCCACATTCTCCAGACTGAACTTGAAGGGGTTTGTGAACTCAACGGACACGTACATTTCCTCACTCACCCTTGGAGAACCTGTGACCTACAGTGAAATGACAGAGAGAGACTTGAAAAAAAAAAGTGTCTAATCCACCAGCAGAGGGCAGAAAACTCATTTATATTACACTGGCAAAAACGTTCCTTAATACATCTTAATACAACTTGAGACGAAAAGTGAAGGGGGAGGGCTTTGGTTTGGTTTGGTTTGGTTTGGCTTAAGCCCCTGATGTATTAGATGATCCCGAGGTTTTCTGGACCAGGCCGTATCCTGAGCAGCTGCTGTGGTGGTCATCGTGGAGTGAGAACCTGAGACTGACCCCTGTGACGCACCAAGGACAGACGAGTCTTCGCTGAGGTCCAGCTTTCTGCGCCTAGACTGCAGCTCTGCACAAGACGTTTGGCCATAGGGGAAATGTTCATGCCCAACTGAGCCTGGTTCTCTCGAGGTTTTTTAAATCTTCACTTTCGCCAGTTGGTGAAGTTTTCTTCCTCGCCGCTGTCGCCACTGGCTTGCATGGTTCGGGATCTGTAGAGCTGCGCATCGATGGATTTGCTCTTCAGTGTTTGGACTCTCAGTAGTGATTATTAACCCACACTGAACTGAGCTAAACTGAACTGAACCTCTGAAAACTGAACTGACACTGTTTCAATTTACTATAATCTTCCATGTGAAGCTGCTTTGACACAATCTACATTGTATAAGCGCTATACAAAAAAAGATGAATTGAATTGAATTGAATGTATTGATTGTGAAAAGCCCCTGATCTTTTGCAACATGTTGCACTTAAAAAATAAGTTGTATAACATTTGTTATCCAAGCACTTAAAATTAGGACATACATCACGCGCATTCCACTTAATGCAGCTTTTGTGTCGGGTATTTAAACAGTCGGCTGTTCAGCAGTACCTGTTTCTACCAGCAGGTAGGAGTGGGACTGTTGTCACACGGCAAGTGTTAAAAAAAAAGTCATTCCGTCATTATTTTAAGGAGCTGAAGCTGATGAGGTAATAAAACATAACTACTGATGAAGCTTATATTCGTTTTCACAGTTTAAAATGGAAGAAAAAAAACGTAAATTGTACTAGCTTTCTAGATATGATATAGATATCTAGACATATTTATCTAGATATGATAGAGCCAGTCATATCCGTTTCTGTAATAGTTAATGTGTTTAAAATTCAATAAATGCATTGTTGTCCATTAAATAATAATGAATCTGTCTTGCAAATAATCGGGGGGGTGGGGGTGGGGGGGTGTTCAGCAGGGTGAAATAGAACTTCTCTTTAGGGCTAAGCCCCTTCTCCCTTTCGCCCCTAGCAACTCCCCTGTACATCATCATATGTCACCGCGAGCGCTTACTTCATATGAGATGGACGACTGCTGTAGTTATTCCAGTTGTGTTATTTTGTGGTGTTTATCTTCAAGATATCACTGAAGGCATACATCATGTTATCATAACGATATAATGTGGCTATAAGATCATAACTATACTGTGCATTTAACACGGTGGCCATATTCATCAACGTAAACACATTAAAACAACATTAACATTATAGCAGATTGTGTATTTTAGCTTTTTTTTTTTAAAGCATGATGGTAAAACATGAACGATATTATGATAAATCATGTGCTTGTTTGTTGTAAAAATTCATAATAATGACAAAAAAAATACAAATTTGTGCATCTCCTGACTTCCATGTGCAGCCATGCTGCCGATGTGGCTGGTGAATTCTGGGAAATTTTCTTACGCCCCATTCACACGAGGCTTCAGCTTCAACGCTTCCCATTCACTTTGAATGGGTGACGTCAGGCGTTGCCGAACTGCATTGTGGATCCGTCGGCGCCGCTTCAGAGGCGTTGCTCGCTGCAGAAGTTGGGACATGCTCAACTTTTCAAGCGCCGACGGAAGCGTCAGCCAATCAGATCGCTGTATGCAAATACACCAGCTCCAACAGTGGCCTATTGCTGACTAATTTCATTGGCTGACGCTGCTATGACGATTGCGTCAACCCCAACTTCAGACACGCCCTCTGTCAAGCGTTGAAGCTGAAGCCTCGTGTGAATGGGGCGTTACTCCTTGGTTTCGAGTGTGGTCCTGAAAAATCTCAGTTTCAAGGGTTATCGAGCCCTTCCCATTAGCCCTACGGCTTCAAGCTAAAGAGAATTGGGACACCCCGACCCCTTCAAGTGAACATGCAAAACAAGGGGTAGGGGTAAGGGGAAAGGCTAAGGGATCGGGCCTTAATGTTAGTTTGTCTCTTTTATAGTCTAAATATCTAAAACATTCCTAAATCAAGAAGCATTTTCTAGACATTTCAGAAAGCAAAACTTTTTTTCGCTTAAGTCAAAATTGAGTGAGTTTTTCCTTAAAACAAGCTAAATAACCTGCCAATGGGTTAAGTAAAATCATCTTGTTTTCAGTTTGAAATAAAATTGAGCCTATTTTTAGACACCATGGGTATGTAAATATACAGTATTTGATTTATTTGTTTAAACGTATGTAGCAGAGGCCAGCTAGTGAAGCGCTGTGCAGGTAAACCTCACTCCTCTGACCTCTAAAGGTGCTCTAGTGACAGACACTAGAGGCCACGGTCTTTAACCTCCTTGTTAGAGCAACGAGTCGCTGGTTCGATCCCAGCTAGGAGTGGGGTTGGGTGGTGTAGTACCGGTGGGGTTACATATACTCCCAATACAGCTTTTAACCTAAAATCATAACTTGAAGCAACTCTTGAGATTTTAAACAGTTAATACTTAATTTAAAATGACATTTTAATAATCATTGTTTTCTGATGTCAGTTAATAATAAAATGACTTGCAGGAAAGCTAAAAAAAAAAATCATTTTTAATTATTCAATTGGACAAACTCTGACTGCTGAAATGAGCTGGCCAGTTTGTTATTTGCCTATAGCAGAGGTGGGCGTTCAGAGTAACGGTTTGGTTTCAGAATTAGTAAATTAATGATGCAATACAAGTGAACACCATTTGATGGTAATATTGCACGCGGTACAGTTAGTGCAACCAGTAAAATTAGAACGAACACACTCTCGGATATTAAAATGCACTCGACCGTTAATGACTGAAAATGAGTCTGAAAAAGTCTGAAAGCGCTATGTCTAATATGCCAAGAAAGTATTGCTGTTTTTAAAGTCTACAACCTAAGTCAGCATTTTTCACCCAAACATTCAAATTATTTTTACTGTGTTAATATGAGATTTTTTCTATCAGACAATATCTTTTCTATTCTCCACTGTGATAATTATTACATTATTATTATTATTATTATATTTTATAGAGCATTATTTTATTGTATGATGATGATTGATAAGTAAATATAAACAGCAGTGAAAATTAATTTGACTTGTAAATATGGCTCAATAATAACTATTAAAAAAATCTGTTTTGTGTTAATGTGACACGTTTCTGTCCGATATTACATGTTCCATGCACACTGCCACTATAAATAAAAGTTATTTTTTGAAGGATTTGACATGTGGCCCTTCACTTGATTTGCAAAACTTGATGTGGCCCTGGGGTCTAAAAAGTTTGCCCACGACTGGCCTATAGGCTACAGTTTTTCATTTAAAACAAGTTTTAACACATTTATAATTTTATTTTAAATGATGGATGATAATAAATTTATATTTAGAGCATTTTTCATATTTCTTTATTCAAAATGTTTAAATTTAAAATTCTAATCTCATAACATTATTTATAAAAGCATAATGCTTACAGTTTAAATGCACATTTGTAAATAAACACTTTGTGGCAATTTCTTTTGTCAAAATATTTTTGTTGCATCAAAAAGTGTAGTTATGATCACTATCTGACAAGATTAGTGCTTGCCATATGTCTTACTGTAAGAATGAACAGGATAGAGTCTGACCTTGACGGTGAGTTTGGGATGGTGCATTGCGATGACTTTCATGGCTGTGATGATCTGTCCCGTCTCTTTAATCTTCCCGGTAGCGATGAAGTGGATGTTTCTCTGCTCCACCAGTTTGTTCATGTAGTCCTCGCTGCGGACCAGCACTTTCTCCTCTTTACCTGTCATCACCAGCAGGAGGCAGCAGTTAATGCAGGAACAGCATCATATTTCACACACTTCTCTCTTATAGGGCTGGCTTGTTAATTACTTCATTTCAATCAGTCCTCATGTTTATGAACTAAAATGCCTTTTAAAGCCAAAGAATTAATCTTGTACTTAAAAAAAAGACGTAAAGGGAGGTATCATGCCCAATCTCATATTAAACTTAAGTACCATATTGTAGGGTGACCGTGAGTACATACAGCACCTTTAAAGGGTAGAAATTGGATTGTCCTCAACAAATATGTTTCAACACCCAACCCTGCCCTCTCTCCTACATGTACTCACTCTGCATTGGCTCTAGTTTGACTTTGGGCGTCTTAAACACGACCTCTCCGCTCGGGACTCCAGTATAATACACCACTGTCCCGGTGATGTACACGTCTGCCGTGCGGCGCTGGTCACTGCGGTTGGTGAACTGCAGAGTCACGTCAAAGTTTTCCCCTACATTAACATCCAGACTGTGGATCTCCACGTCCACGTCGCTCAGAGCAGGAGAGGATTTCTCCCGCTGGCAGCCAAACTCCTCAGCTTTCTCCAGCACACGCCGCTCCTCCGGGCTCCCTGAGGAAAACACACCAGCAGAATAAACTACGTCTCACATCTATGAATACAATCGACCCTTTTCACAAGATTATAACGATGAATGTCATTACTCTGTCAAATAATTTTAACTGCATCATTAATATTTAATGACATTTTAATGACAAATTCAGCTTGAATATTAATATATTAAAAATATTAATGACGTTATAAAATTCATGACATTTATAATGGCTTCATGTTATCTTAGGATAGCTTTACGTTTTCTTGGTAATGTCAAGTTGTCATTGTTACATGCCTCCCCTATCTAGGGCCAGGGAAACATGCAACAAAATAACATAAAGAGGAAAAATAAAATTAAAACAAATTTAGCCAAATTAAAATTAGAGGCCAATTTTGATAGAAAATCATCACCCTTCTCCTGTCCCATCACTCCAACAATAAGTGAAGTTTATTTATAAACTAATTTCTAGAGGATCACGTGATTAGGATTAAACACGGCTGGTTCTGCATTAACTATGTATGATCCACCAATCAGACGATTCCTAACCCACTATAAAGAGCCAGGGTTTCTCACTACAGTCATCTTCGATTTTAAGAATCCCCCCTTCCACCCCTACTTCTCCACCTTTCCCTTCATAGGGCGGCACGGTGGCCCAGTGATTAACACTGTTGCCTCACAGCAAGAACGTTACCGGTTCTAGTCCTTTAACTGGCCGGCTGTTGTTTCTGTGCGAAGTTAGCAGGTTCTTTCTGTGCTCGTGTGGGTTTCCCCCGGGTTCTCCGGTTTCCTTCCACATTCTAAAAACATGCACTACAAGTTAATTGATCAATCAAACTCTCATCCAGCAGCATATCTCTTCTTTAGCAATCATTTTCTGTGATCAGCTCTTATCAAAAAGGGGGAGTTCTCGAGATCTACTTGAGCTCAAAGCTCCCCTCTCGCCCTGCAAACGGGAGGGAGCCCAGGGCTCGAGGATCTTATGAGCTCAGGGCTCTCTCCCGGGACAGCATGCCAAACTTGCTTATAATCAATCATCAGCTAAGTGTGAACTCTTGAACTCACACCAAATACAATGTTCAAAAAAAAAGTACATTTATTTACAGATTAACAAATAATAAATGACCAAGGGTAATGGTAGGTTTCAAAAATACTCAGGAAGGGATAATGCCAAAACAACAAACAAAAGATCTAACTGATTGAGGAAGCAACTTTCTAAACTCTCAAAATAATATTAAAAAGGAAAACAAAGATCTTACCTTGCTCCCTCTCTACCAGAAACAGGAGAAAAATAAATGTATCAAACAAAAAGTGACATCCACCTCCGTACTGCTTCAAAAAGTTGAAACGAATATTTAAAATAGAAATAACAAAGGGAATTTAAAGTCAAATTTTTACTACATTGTTCACTAACAATAGGATTTTTAACTTTCAATAAGTATCCCAATTTTAAAAATCGCACAATAGCTAGTCTGGGTCCGGAGAACCAAGTGAGAGCAGCCTTAGCCAGCTAGTGTTTGGCACAGTCTCTCTTTGTTCTCCACTGCCGCATGCCCCAGCCACTTAATTACCAACAGGTGAGACATGATAGAGAGAGATGGAAAACAGAGAGAGAAAACAGAGAGAAACAGAAAACGAAAGCAACAACAAACCCCTCCACAGGGTGGCAGTGTACCACATTTGAGGCTACAAATATTAAATCCAAAAAAAATAATAATTTTTTACAACCTTTATATGCAACAGTCATGACAGACAAAAACAGATTGTGATGTATTTGTTTATGTCAAGTTGTCATAAACAACAATGTCATCTTTGCATTTAAAATGTCATAACTGATCCAATGACATTGAATAACAGTTATGAGCATGCATAAAATCTCATTGCATGTCAAAAATCGCATCATGTCATGATTATAAGTCTTAGGAACACCCCCTTCAAGTAAAGTGTTACCTTCTATTCGGCTCTGTTCGGTTCTATTCAGTGTTGCCAGATATATTTGACTGATGCCAGCCCAAAAACTGTCCAAAGCCCGCCGAAATGCAAAAACAACGGCCAAGAAATCTGGAGGCTATCATAACTAATTCTAAAGTTGAGGACTGGGGGGCGGGGGGAAGAGATGGCATGTGTTTTGGGAGATCATAATCTATTCTAAAGTTGAGGAGGGGGGTAGATGGCATGTATTTGGGAGATCATAATCGATTCTAAAGTTGAGGATGGAAGAAGGGGGGGGGGGGGTAGATGGCATGTCTTTGGGAGATCATAATCGATTCTAAAGTTCAGGATGGAAAGGGGGGGGGGGGGGGGGGGGGGGGGGGGGGGGGGGGGGGGGCAAATTTTCACTACATGCCTATGTCATTTTATACCCACACAATCCAATTCAAAACCGCCCAATCTGGCAACACTGGTTCTGTTCTATTCAGAATGAAACAGATCCTGGTTGACAGAAGTTTTTTTTATTAATATCTAAGAGCAGCTTCTCTCACCTTCAGGGAACTTGTACTGGTTTGTAATGTCTCGACGTCCACTGTGCAGCACAGCTTTGGTCAGCACCATCCGGCCCACATGAGTCTGATTCACCTTCGCAACTTCCAGAATACCGTCTTTACGTCTACGATAAAACACCACGTCACTGTTCACCTGCGGAAATAAACAAGACAAATGGAGCGAGAGGTAAAGTACACTCAAACAAATATATAATTTGATATATTTACTAACTGAGGGCAGGATTTCCATCCAATAAATTTGTTTAGCACTTACAAAAAAAAGCTATTTACACAATTACATTTGATTTCAAATTAAAGTTTCAATACATTTGTATTTTTAATTAACTTAAACTCAAAGGTCTGATAATATCATGCATGTCTATAATGTGTCGTACACTTTAACGTCTCTTATTTATTTAAAGTTTTGTTTAAAGTCATACTAAATGTACTAAAAGAGCCATTTTTAAGCATATTTCATGAGTTACATATACAGTTGATTGAGACTGATCTCAGAACTCATTTTAGGACAGTTATTGCTCACTGAGAAAAAAAAATGCAGTTTTGCCAGTTAAGCTGCCAACCCTGTAAGAAATGTCTTATTCTGTAAGAAATGCTTCCACACTAGCTAGTTTTAAGAAATGCTAAAACTCATCTTTTTAAGGCTGCATTTGTAGATTCTTGATTATTCTGTTTATATTTTAGAACTTTTTTTAATGTATACTTGTATTTTATTGCATGTTTGATTTCTCTGTTGTTGTAGCGCTTTGGGTCTTAGAAAAGCGCATTATAAATAAAATGTATTATTATTACTATTAACACCCAAAGCATGGCTGCTTCTGCTAGGTGGTAACCTTGAAACTCAAAGCATTAGATAAAAAACTCCTAAATCTTCAAACTGAAGTGAAGATTAAACTCTAACAAGTCTTTCTATTACCTTTAAACACCTAAGATTACTTTTATTGTCAACATTTTTCTCTCTTAATTCAATCCCATGCAAAGCATACTGGGAACTACAAATCCCCTAACCAGGTAGTTGGATCAACACAAAACGATTAAGTTAACTTAATGGTTTACAAATTTAAGTAGACTGAACATAAAATAAATAAACTGGCCAAAGAAATTACCGGAATTTTGTTATTCAGCTCATTTTTAACAGGTAGTTTGATCAAGTAGCAGTAATAATTTTTTGAGTATGTACACATGTATCCTCCTCGTAAGTTAGAAATGATAAAAACCATGAAGGGTTGTAACTAGGGGTGTGACGAGATCTCGTGTTATGAGTGTCATTAATATTTAATGATATTTTAATAACATATTTAGCTTGTACCACTGCAGTTAAGGTAAAAACATATATGAGCAATTCCATGCAAATGTCAACCTTGCAATGAAAAAAATTAAGTTTTCGCCAAAATAGCGAAACCATTTCTGCGTTTTTTTGTGTAAGCAAGTATTTTACAGCGCTTTAAAAATACTCAAAAATGTCTCTGTCAATGTTTTCAAAAATTATATTTCATTTACCAAAGTCACACAAGTGACAATTTCACGTCCGTCACATCCATAACAGAGATGTCACATGCATAACGAAGCTTTTTCCTTATAAATGTAAAATCAAATAAAATCAATCGTGTTTGTTCTATAGAGAGCCGACTCTTATCCTGTTGATTAGCATCGTTTCTTTTGGGTTGTGCAGTTTAATTCACAAAATTTCTACAAAGTATGTTGTGTACTGTGAACTCACAGACGTTTTTCGTCACATCCATAACGCATGGTAATTTTCCTCATTTAAAATATAAAACATGTTTACAGACTGATATTTTTCTGCTTCCACAACTGAGATTTTACTGCAAATGTCACATCCATAACGCTGGAATTGCTCATATATATCATTGATGGGTCCCACTTTATATTGTCGATTATACCTGTGAACTTACATGGTAATTAGATGTGTAAGTAGTATGTAACTACAGTGTATGTACACACGTTTACATAGTATTTACTTTTGTATTACTGGTGTAACTACACTCATGTAACAACCCACTGAATAGTATGTGTAAGTACAAATGTGTAACAGGACGTTGGTAACAACAGTAGGAAAGTACACATCTGTAACAAGAATTATGTAAGTGCATTGTGTAACAACAATATGTACTTGCAGATGTTTTCCCACTTCCACACCTGTTTGCAGATCATGTACTTGTGAACACTGTATGGCAGAACTAATGCTGCATTAGAAGGTTTCACCTTGTGATACACGTGTACTTACATGGTAACTCCACAGGAACTGTCCACTTAATATAAAGTGTAAAATGGTCACAAATTACTGTGTAACTTGTAGAAATATCTTCTATGCAACACTTTAATAACAGTGTAGTTACATGGTAACTCCACAGGAACAGTCCACAATATAAAGTTTAAAATAAAATTCATTTTCGTTTCGGCCTAGTCCCTTTATTAATCTGGGGTCGCCACAGCGGAATGAACCGCCAACTTATCCAGCATATGTTTTACACAGTGAATGCCCTTCCAGCTGCAACCCATCTAAGCCGAAAAGAAAATGAATGAATGTATGAACAGTAATTTGTGACCATTTTACACTTTATATTGAGTGGATCCTGTGGATTTACCATGCAAGTACACTTGTATCACAAGGTGAAACCTTCTAATGCAGCCATACAGTGTTCACAAGTACATGATCTGCAAACAGGTGTGGAAGTGGGGAAACATCTGCAAGTACATATTGTTGTTACACAATGCACTTACATGATTCTTGTTACAGATGTGTACTTTCCTAGTGTTGTTACCAATGTCCTGTTACACATTTGTACTTACACATACTATTCAGTTGGTTGTTACATGAGTGTAGTTACACCAGTATACACAAGTAAATATTCTGTACCAGTGTGTACATACACTGTAGTTACATACTACTTACACATCTAATTACCATGTAAGTTCACAGGTATAAGCGACACAATATAAAGTGGGACCCCTTGAGGTCGTTATAAAAATCATGACGTCATTTATAGTGGCTTCAAGACGATCATGTTTTTGACGAGTTTTATTGTATTGGTAATAGGGCTGTGCGATTTGGGAAAAATACCTAATTGCGATTTTTTTTTGACAGATATTGTGATTGCGATTTGATTTACGATTTAATTCAAGCTTGAAGCTGATTTTAATTTAATTCAAGTTTCAGCTCAATAATCTGTAGGCCGTGGCAACAATTCTGCGACAGCTCTTAAAAATGACCTGTTTTTGTTCGGTGTCTGTGACGTTAAAACCAAAATATTCCCATGTTACAAATGCTGTTCTTCTTTGATATGAATTCATTTATTAATGCTTCTGAAGCAGCAGACGCCATTATCCCACTTGTCAGCGCTTTCCTGTTTGTTTTCTTTTTTTATTCTGGGCGTAGTTCAGTTGCGCAATTCTAATTGGGCAGAACGAAAGTGTGCTCACTCAATTGGTTAGTTATAAAGCCCCGGTCAGATCACATGATTTCGGCACGATTTCCTTGACATATGTCGTGGGGAGTCATAAACGACAAATGGATGTCGTGACACAAGATTCAATCATTTCTTCTTGTGTAATGTGGCATAGTTCACGACAACCGATACCATGTCTGCGATGCCTCACGACACCATCGCAGAAAGTCACCCATGTTTAATTTTCTGAAGCATAGCGATGTTATTCATTATTTTTGTTTACATATATACATACAGTTGAAGTCAGAATTATTAGCCCCCCTGTTTATTTTTCCCCCAATTTCTATTTAACGGAGAGAAGATTTTGTCAACACATTTCTAAACATAATAGTTTTAATAACTCATCTCTAATAACTGATTTATTTTATCTTTGCCATGATGACAGTAAATAATATTTGACTAGATATTTTTCAAGACACTTCTATACAGCTTAAAGTGACATTTAAAGGCTTAACTAGGTTAATTAGGTTAACTAGGCAGGTTAGGGGAATTAGGCAAGTTATTGTATAATGATGGTTTGTTCTGTAGAATATCAAAAAAAAATTAGCTTAAAGGGGCTAATAATATTGACCTTAAAATGGTTCTTAAAAAAATTAAAAACAGTTTTTGTTCTAGCTGAAATAAAACAAATAAGACTTTCTCTAGAAGAAAAAATATTATCAGACATACTGTGAAAATGTCCTCATCATTTGGGAAATATTTAAAAAAGAAAAAAAATCAGAAGGGGGCTAATAATTATGACTTCAACTGTATATATTTTATATCGCAGCCATTATTAATGAATCACAACGTTTCAAATTGCGATTGCGATTCAATTAATCTCACAGCCCTAATTGGTAATGTCAAGTTGTGATGTGTTACGAGATCTTGTGAGATTAAACTGCAACAAGATTTCTCATTGAGGTGAAAAATTGTCTTATGGGTTGGGATGTTAGCATGATGAAGTGTGATGGTGAAATTAGAAATAAAGATTTGAACTGCAAATCAAGCTCTTTGCACACACCTGGCAACACAGGATGGCCTCGGTGTTGTGGGCATGGAAGTTACCACACGATGGAATAGCACTTTAGATATGCTGAAAGTCATAATCTTCATAAACACAAAACAAAGCACACATGAGTGTGCTTCACGCAGGTTTTTGCATCTCGTTTATATACACTATGAACAGCAGCTACGCTAATTATTCTCTTTATTCTCTATTTCCACCTGGAGGTACTAATCCCGAGGCCCCCAGACTATGCAGCACCACTGATGCCATCCAAGACCAGTGACGAGACGATCCCAAGGATTTCATAATCCTGGACCAGGCCGTATACTGAGCAGCTGCTGTGGTGGTCATGGAGGAGTGGAGAGCATGAGACTGATTCCGGTGACGCTCCAAGGACAGACGAGTCTTCGCTGAGGTCCAGCATTCTCCAGCCTCAGACGCCTAGACTGCAGCTCTGCACAAGACGTTTGACCATAGGAGAAATGGTCATGCCCAACTGAGCCTGGTTTCTCTCGAGGTTTTTTAATTCTTTACTTTCGCCAATTGGTGAAGTTTTTTCCTCGCCGCTGTCGCCACTGGCTTGCATGGTTCGGGATCTGTAGAGCTGCGCATTGATGGATTTGCTCTTCAGTGTTTGGACTCTCAGTAGTGATTATTAACCCACACTGAACTGAGCTAAACTGAACTGAACTTAAACACTGAAAACTGAACTGACACAGTTTCAATTTACTATAATCTTCTATGTTCAGCTGCTTTGACACAATCTACATTGTAAAAGCGCTTTAGAAATAAAGGTGAATTGAATTGATAATTAAGCCTGGAGTATTGCTAGTTTAGTCGGCATACATTTTTTTCAGTAGAATAGAAGACTATTTTCCCTTCATATATTTTATCATTGAGGATTTCTTAAAAATAGTGTAAAAATCTCGTATCGTCTCGTTCTAGTGAACCCAATCTCGTGGAGTAGGTGTCTCGTCACACCCCTAGTTGTAACAATGGGTTTTTAAAGCTTTTATTCATGGACTTGCTTGACTACAAAGCAGAGCTACAGGAGAATAGATTTCATAGTCATTATTATCATGGACTGAATCCATGGCTGCGTCCGAAACCGCCTACTACTCAGTAGGTACTGTGTTTGAATTTAAATGTACTACTCGGCCGTTAGAAAAGTACGTTCTATACAGCATGAATGTAAGAAGTATGAATGGAATTCGGACGTACTACATCCGCCATTTTGTCATGGTCACGTGACCTACCTGCGTCAGTTGCGTTGCTTCACTCCCATTCATGAATTCTCTCGCGGGGCATCATGGGATAGCGCAGTGTACATTGGATGCGCACTTCAGAATCTCGCCGAAAGTAGTAGGTCATCCGGGTACTTCTCGCATACTGATTTTCAAATTCTATGAATTCGGACATACTACTCGGCTCGCATACTGATTTTAGCGTACTGTATAGTATGGAAGTATGCGGTTTCGGACGCAGCCCTTGTTTTTTTTTTTCTTCTTTCCAGACATTTAACCATGGTTTATCACCTGATATACAGATGTGTGATTTAAACTCACATCTAGCCAATTCTGCCCTTTTATACCGTTTTCAAATGTTTAGCAATGGTTCTGTAAGGTTTAACGACAAAGGTTGGATGGCTTTCATGTACTGTATTGTTATGTATTATATAGTTACATAATATAAGTATATACAGTAGTTACAGTAGCATTACCTCTGCAAAGACAAAGGGGGCATCAAACGGGTAGCAGATCTGACCGTGTTTTATAGCAGCTACAGACGCAGGTCCACACCTGAACATACCTGACAGAAGACCAGCCACAATAAAAATCACACAACTACAGAGCATACTAGTATTCAGCTAAAAGTGCAATTTAAAGACTTAACTAGATTCATTAGGTTAAGTTAGGGTAATCAGGCAAATCATTGTATAATGATGGTTTGTTCTGTACATTATTAATTAACAAATATTGCTTAAAGAGCCCCTATTATGGGTTTTTGAAAATGACCTTCTATGTAGTGTGTAACACAGCTCTTAGTGAAGTGAAATATCCAGCTAAAGCTTAAATCTGAAAGTGGACAGTGTTTAAAAATATTGATTCATCTATAAAAGAGTCGACTCATAGTGGTTTAAACGAATCGTCTTGATAACGATTCTTTAGTCGTTTCGGCGTGACGTGGACATGAAACATAATGGTTGCACGCGCAGACCCGCGAATTTAAACATGCGGCCCCGCCCACTAACACAGCAGCTAGGGGGGGAAGATAAACAGATCCTGAAGTCATGAGTCATGAAGACGCTGTGCTTAGCTGGATATTATTGGAAGTTTGAGGGAAAGTTCGTGTTATATTCTCTACCCAAAGATGAAGCTGTGAAGAGTCAGTGGTTGAGGTTTATTTTTGCAAAAAAGGAAGGATCAGAAAAGACTACTGATGTATGAGACTTTGACGGAGCTCCACAGGAACTATCAATACACAGCTCATGGATTATTCCTCCATTTTGTAATGAGGGTTGGTGATTGTTGGGCAAAGCAGAGTACAGGTAAGCTATGACAACATACAACACTTATACATATCGCGACTAAAACCACGGTAAAAACGTTACGCGTGACGCTTTCTTTGCGGATTTAAACGTGTTTGTGAGCTTGCAATCCTGTCGTTTGTACGGTTTCCCGTTCAATTGGACTGTTTTTAACTCGATCGTGTGGGTATAAACACTTATTGTGTTTTTCGCGACTGTCACAACCGTGTTTTCCAGATGAGTGGGCGGATTTTTTTTTTGCATTTTGGCCGGTTTTGGATAGTTTTTGGGCTGGAATCAGTCAGCTACATCTGGCAACACTGAGGTAGAGTGTGGCAGACTAGGAGACGCGTGTCGATTTCCTCCCCAATTCTTAGAGTTTTTGCTTAATAAAATAGTTAGTCGTCAGTATTTTCAAGCCGATCGTCTGTATTTACATTCACCCACAGCCGAAATCCACGCCTTACACTAATATGAAGCGTGTATGCACTCTGACTACTATATTGTTGATAAGCTGTGCTGGGCATTTCAATCTGTCTCATGCTGAACGCTGTCGACCAATCGCAACAGGCTGTCATCGGTCCAATCAGCGCAGATTTGCTTCACGCTAAGGAGGGGTTTGGGAACAAATGAATCACTGAAAGATTCATATGGGAGTCGCTGGGAAAATTAGGTAAAAATAAATGTAGATTATAAGGCCATGAAAGTGTTTTTTGACCTTGCATGCATATTAGACTGTTGTTGGAGACCCTTACAACCAAAATATGACCCTATTTAATGTATAATAGGGGCTCTTTAAGGGGGCTAATAATATTGACCATTAAATAAATTTAAAAAAAAACTGCTTTTATTCTAGCCGAAATAAAACAAATAAGACTTTCTCCAAATGAAAAATATATAATAGGAAATACTGTGAAAAACTTCTTGCTTTGGGAAATATATGAAAAAGAAAAATACATGAGCATTTGTATTTATGAGCAAGTGTGTGTGTGTGTGTGTCATACCATCGCTGGTCTCCTGTGGTGTTGCATCCACAACCTGCCAACCTCCAAACCCTGAAGGCAGATCAGGCCTGGCCATGTAGCACTCGTTCCAGCAATGATAATTCCTGCAGACGATCAAAAACAAAGTATAACACCAACTGCAGCTGAAGGGAAATTGATAAAGGCTTGGAGCAAAAACTGCACTATTACAGTAAATAAGGAACTCAAAGTTGCAGTATTACACCAAGAAAAAATATATCTGTCCTGCTAATTTCTTTTATTTAGGGGTACAAGCACTCCTAAAAGCAAGAGTATGCTTCTAAAAATGCATGTTGAAAGTCTGCAGCATTAGATTTTAGACTTACTAGGTTTTTTTGTATTTACATGCATGTCCGTTCTGTTTTTATAGTTTTGTACAGCTCTTATTAACAATTGTGTTTTTAATTGTGCTTTAACTAACCAACTTACTAACTTCTTTAATATCAATATGCTTGCATTGAATGTACTCATTGTTTCTCAGCTTCTGATAAGAACAAGAATGAAATGTCTTAAACGTCTTATTTCTTATTTCGTTTTAAGCTTAACTATTAAGGATAACATTAATGGTGATACTGAAGTTACCTCAGAAAAGTAAATATACGCCACAAAACAATGCAAGCATTTTAAAATTAGACAGAAAAATGTGTGTTTAATTCAGGAAATATAATGCAGGCCTGGGCAGAAGGATACTATTTATAACATCAAGAGCAATAATACCGTAATTATGCATATTTACATATTGAGGACCTGAACTGTAATAAATTCATATAATAAAATATTCTATATTATATTTCTTTAACTTCAGTGGGTTCAGTGGGCAAATGATGTGTAAGTGAGCTCAAACCAGATTGAGTCTTTGGTGCGGTTCCGGTCCAGTTTCCCATTATCATCCAGGATTATGTCCATCTTTAAGTTGCCGTCATTGTCGTGGGCAGAGAAGAAGTTGGTAACAACTCTGCTGGGAATCCCAAGACATCGCAGGACTGTGGAGGAGGAGACACAAAATCATACAATTATTTGACCTACTCATAAAAACATATAACATTGCCCTAACCTTAGTTTTTGATTCCTATTTGTTCTTTTTTTTTTTTTTTTAAAGAACCAAACAATAACGTTACAATAAAATAATATATATTTTTTGTATCATATATATATATATATATATATATATATATATATATATATATATATATATATATATATATATATATATATATATATATATATATATATATATATATATATATATAATAAAATTATAAAATATATATATATATATATATATATATATATATATATATAATAAAATTATAAAATTGTGTTCTTAGTTTAATGCAGAATATTTAATTTTAAACAACCAACCATCCAGAACGTTCTCTTATGGTTATTTTTAGGTTATTATTTTGTAAATATTAAATAACATTCCATAAACAGATTCAGGAAACTTTCTGTGTAGAATAACATTACAAAAAAATGAATAAGGCTGACCAAAATCAAACCTTACAAAATAATGTTCTGGGCATCATTGGCAACATTGACTGAACATTCTGTAAATATTCTGTGATAAAAAAAAAAAAAAAACATTCTACAAAATAAAAACTAACACTGAAATCTTGTAATAAAAACTTTCATGGTCAACCAAAATCAAACCTTAAAAAGAAAGTTCTGGGGATCAAAAACTAACAATGACAGAAAATTCTGGGAACAATCTGTGGAGTATAACATTAGAATAACATTCTACAAACCAAAAATTAACATTCGAATTTTGTAAAGAATACTTACCTGGTTAATCAAAATCAAACCTTCAAAAGAACATTCCCTGAATCAAAAACCAATGTTAACAGAACATTCTAGGAACATTATGTGAAGAATAACGTTAGAATAACGCTTTACAAACCAAAAACTAACATTTTATTCTCATATAGAAAAACCAGGCTAATCTAAATCAAACCTTATAAAGAACATTCTGGGAATCAAAAACTAGCATTGATAGAACATTATGGGAACATTAGAATAATGTTCTACAAACCAAAAACTAACGTTGAAACCATGTAATGAAAACTATCATGGCCAACCAAAATCAAACCTTAAAAATTGCATTCTGTCAATTAAAGTTTTTGGTCCCCAGAACGTTCTAGGAACGTTCATTCTCATTCCCATTCCCAACGTTCATTCACAAAACCGAAATCTAACATTACAATCTCATATAGAGAAAACTTTCCTGGCCAACCAAATTCAAACCTTAAAAACAGCATTCAGGTAATCCAAAACTAACGCTGACAGAACATTCTGGGAACATTCTGAGAAGAACAACGCTCTACAAACCAACTAACATTCAAATTTTGTAAAGAAAACCTTCCCGACTAATCAAAATCAAACCTTAAAAACAGCATTCTGAGAATCAAAAACTAACATTGACAGAAATTTCCGGAAACGTTTTGTGAAGAAACCGTTAACAAAACATACTGGGAACATTAGAATAACGTTCTGCAAACCAAAAACATTAAATCTTGTAATGAAAACTTTCACGACTAACTAAAATCAAACATTCAAAAGAATCAAAAACTAACATTGACAGAACATTACAAAAAAGTTGACATTGAAATCTCGTTAAAAAAAAAAATGAAACCTTTTTCTCAAAATTAAACCTTACAAATTGTTAATAGAACATTTTGGCAACCAAACATAGTTATCAGGCTATTATCAAATGACTGATCCTAGTTCTCACAGGTGTTGAAGACGGCGGCGTAGACCCAGCACTGAGCATAGCAGACTGGAGTTCCACTACTGTTGGCGTAGTCCAGGAGGATCTCAACACTGCCTGTCCAGGACGTCGGTGGCACTCCATACATGTAATCCCCACTCCAGTTTCCCACCAACACTCCATCATCATCACGAGAGTTTAGCTGTGCAGATGAAGGTAAACACAAACGATTTCACATAACAACAGCAGTCTAAAGCTGCAGCATGCTTTAGTATTGTTACTTTCAACCCAGGCTCATTATTGATACCCCTGCATACATTTCTGAACAGCGCGAAATATGTCCTAGGAGCTACTTTTTTTTGCAGTTTTTGTTTTCCCGAATGCACCAGAGGCTGCTGTTTACTCTTTTTTTCATATCTCAAATTTCTCTCACGAATGCCATTTCCACCTGCTCTTCTCGCATAAATCCACCAGAGGTCACTGTCGACTGATTGACTGGCCGACCGACTGACTGACCGATCAACGGACCAATCTCACCCCCTTTCCTAAACCCAAACGATAGTGTTTTCAATATCACCGATTGACCAGCGCCCACCCACTTCCCTGTGGGTGGGCGCTGGTCAATCGAATACAGTGTATTCAAAAGCAATCCAGAAAAAGAAAAGCCCTCGTGGCTGCCTGATTTTTACCACATCTTCAGATCTCACCACGTTCTCACCCGGTTATTTACTTGTTATTTTATTTTTTGCCTTTTGTTTTTGTTCTGCCTGCTTTCTGGAGCCATTTTTCACTGGACTTGAACCCCGTCTTCGCAGTCAACACTTCTCTGTGTCACAAGTCTATTGACGTACACAGTGAGCCACTGAGCAAATTGGTAACAGCAGAAAAGCCGTCCATATGGAGGTAAGTGGTCAGCTGGTAGCGCGAAAAAAAATAGAAGTCGGCGGCGGCATCATACAGTCCCGTACTGTTCGTTTTAAAGATGAAATGCAGCGATACGTAGCTCTGGCTACATAATTCACGCTCTCCAGAAATGTGTACAGGGCTACATATTCACAATGAGCCTGTGTTGGTTACTTTATATTCATCCTTGTTATTGTTCTATGACGAATAAATATGTTGAACATCACTGCTTCCTGTTTAGAATCAATAGTTAAAGTTAATTGTGCATTTCATCCGATTATTAGTGCTAAAATATATACAAACAATAAGGAATTGTATAATTAAAAGTGAAAATGACTTGCAAAAGATTATGATTTGCCTTAAAAGATTTAAGGCAGCAACTACTTTTTGACAGTGCAGTTATTTGCTATAGTTTAGAAATGATTAATAAAATATGACAATAATTTTTGTTCTGTATCAGAACAAGTTGAGAAAGTGTGCAGTGTGTAATGGATTACAATCAAATAAGGCAGCAAATTTAAGGCAACGTATGACCGCATTTACACAACTATAAATACTGCATTGATCGTCAAAGTCAGCCTGTAGTTTCTGCTGTAAACCAGATTTAAAGCTTTGTTTTAACCAGGGATGTCCAAACTCGGTATCCTACATAGTTTAGCTCCAACTTGCTTCAACACACCTGCGTGGAAGTTTCTGGTATACCTAGAAAGAGCTTGACACCCCTGGTTTTAACCATAGACTGTAAAAGATATGGACGTATTATCTGTGACGTCACCCATAGGTTTTTGAAGAGCGCAAATGAAGCAACAAGTAGGCGTGGCCAACCGTCGCCATTTTGGTCGCGCGTCACCGCACCCACCAGGGGTGACCAAATAAGGGCAAAGAGGCGGAGCGTCAACAGACACCTGCTGGCATTTTGCTTAGACAGGCTTTTCTTTGGGAAAAACCTGCGACTCGTTTGTGTTTTGACCACATGTGCTTGGTTGTACACTATATCAATAAAGTGTTTAGTCTTTTAAAAACACTGTTGTAATACATTGAGCCACTAAGCATTGTTCTTATGATGTTTTTCTACAGGAGGATAACGCGAATTACTTCCAAACACTTCAAATATAGTCTGTGTTCGTAAATGCAAGGCTATTTATGAAATCCAGGCATAAAACTGTATGACAACGCTTCAGAGGACTGTTCTAGAGCCTACAGCTAATAAATCGTTCAGATTCTGGAGTGCATTACAGGTCTAAAGAACATTCTAAATGATAAATTATCATAAATAAAACTAATACATTTATAGAGATGGTAAATAAGTATAAAATTTCACTCACCTGGGAAATGGAGGCAACTTCAACAGTTTGTGAGTACAATAAAAAGCCACATAAAACAAAACAAAAATGCGATATATATGCTGAGTTCAGCAGCTAATCAGCCGGAATCAGCTGAGGTGACGAGACAGCGAGCAGCGAGACCTAGCTGTCACTCAAGTGGCCACGCCCTTTATTATGCAGACTTAATATAACTTAATATAAACAAAATGGATGAGTTATAAAAAAAAAAATTCACCCCCTCACAGTTGTCATGAAGGCTAATATTAGCTATATGTACTAAAACCATCTTTTGTACCAGGCTGTAAACATGTTTTAATCAGCTGTAAAAATGGCCAATTTACCAATGCAGTCAGAAATCATTTATATTTCCTGGAGCTAGCCCCCAAAGGTGAGTCGATGAATTGCAGTTTTAGTTACTTCTGTATTGGCTTCCTGAGTGAGAGCGGGAGGTTGCCACTTGGTTTTAACTAGGACGTTTAAATAATTAAACAAAATAAAAACCCTCAGATCTCTAACAACATCACTGACTCTGAACAGGAAGCAGCCGGGTTTGGGACTTTGTGAGGTCCCGGACACATTTGCATTGTGGTCTGCGCTATTTGTAGTCCATTTCTTTATTTGCATGTCTTGTGACAATGTGTGTTGTCAAATCGATGAAGGCATTTTCTAAATTAGTTTTTTTCTAAATTACGTTTTTTATTAAACTTGCAGTGCATTTGAGCTCTCTCAGCCACCGTAGTTTAGAGTTTCTCACCATTGCTGAAGCGACGCGGGTCACTTTAATGACGTCACCTCGGTTTGACAGCGGCATATCAGCTTTATCCATCACGAACAGACATGCATCCAGAACTCCAAACTCAAACTACAAAAGAAACAACACAGCACATTGCAGTTTTTGCAATGCAAGTATAGTCAGTTCTTTTTGAAACTGCAGTTAAATGCATTCATCTGAAATGTAAAAAGCATAATCATCTGCTTGTTTTCCTTCACACCTGTCCGTAGTTCCAGGCACGTTCAGACACATCATCATATGCTCCATGGTAGATGATCCCAAGTTCATTCATAACACACTCCTCACGCTCCTCCACATCATCCAGAAACACCGCATCAGCTGTAAAAGAGACAACACTCTAATGCTGTGTTCACACCAGATGCGGAAGAAGCGTCAAGCGCGAGTGATTTACATGTTAAGTCAATGCAAACACGCGAAAAGACATCCTGCGGCGCGATACATGTGAATGGAGCGGCGCAAATTAAGCGTTTTGCTCGTTTGATGCGCGAACCGCAAGGATCGCTCAAGTTCAAAAATCTGAACTTCAGCAGACATTTGCGCTGCGTTAACCAATCAGGAGCTTGCTCTTGTGAGGGCGTGATTATGACGTAGCGCCTGTTGTTGGTGTCCGGGAAAAAAAACTTCTGCCTACACCGACAACAGTTCATCAAACTGGGCTCAGCTTTACTTAGAAGCACTGCACTGCTGAAAGCTTCCATCATCCAGGTTAAGTTTCTGGAGGAGTTTATGAGCTGGGTGCACCTCTGAAAGGATCTAGTGGACTCAGACACTGCTCCAAACGAATCAACGCTGTTTTTCAGCCTTCATAAAGCACTTAAACACAGTTATTTTATCAATAAAATCCACGTTAGCCATTTAGCAACGAAGCTACAGTCACCGGGCAGACAGAAGCCCTGCCCATGATGCAAACCCGCGTCTGTTCTGAAGTGAATGAAGTGGATTTGACGTGCGAATGAAGCGGATTTGACGTGCGATTGAAGCGGATTTTGACACGCGAATGAAGCGGATTTGACGTGTGAATGAAGCAGATTTGACGTGTGAATGAAGCAGATTTGACGTGTGAATGAAGCAGATTTGACGTGAGAATGAAGCGGATTTGACGTGAGAATGAAGCGGATTTGACGTGAGAATGAAGCGGATTTGACGTGTGAATGAAGCGGATTTGACGTGCGAATGAAGCGGATTTGACGTGTGAATGAAGCGGATTTGACGTGCGAATGAAGCGGATTTGACGTGTGAATGAAGCGGATTTGACGTGCTAATAAATCGGATTTGACGTGTGAATGAAGCGGATTTGACGTGCTAATAAATCGGATTTGACGTGTGAATGAAGCGGATTTGACGTGTGAATGAAGCAGATTTGACGTGCGAATGAAGCGGATTTGACGTGCGAATGAATCGGATTTGACGTGTGAATGAAGCGGATTTGACGTGTGAATGAAGCGGATTTGACGTGTGAATGAAGCGGATTTGACGTGTGAATGAAGCAGATTTGACGTGCGAATGAAGCGGATTTGACGTGCGAATGAATCGGATTTGACGTGTGAATGAAGCGGATTTGACGTGCGAATGAAGCGGATTTGACGTGCGAATGAATCGGATTTGACGTGCGAATGAATCGGATTTGACAGGTGAATGAAGCGGATTTGACGTGCGAATGAATCGGATTTGACGTGTGAATGAAGCGGATTTGACGTGTGAATGAAGCAGATTTGACGTGTGAATGAAGCAGATTTGACGCGCTAATGAAGCAAGTAAACTTAAATGTTCACGCGTCTATTTACACACGAATATCGCGATTTATCCGCGCGTTCCGCGTTTAGTGTGAACACAGCATTAATATACTTGCAAAGGTGGACTAATATAGTCCAATACTACAGAAATCCTAAGAAGCCATGCATTACAATAATTTTCTCTCTTGTTTTGTCGTGATTACGACTTTATGCCATTTCTCGACATAAAAAAAAATTGTTTTCTCGTGACAACAACTTAATTTTTGTTAAGTCGAGATCACGACTTAATTTTCTCGTGATATCATCATAACTTAAAGGCGTTCAGAACAGCCATAATAATATGTGCGCAAATATGTGCTCATGATTATTGTACATTCATGATTCTATACCATTATTTACAATAACATTCCCTAAACTGTTACCATTTTAAAAGCAACTCTATATGGCGCAATTTTAAAGTAATTGTAAACAACTTGCGGAAAAGATCAAAGCAAGAGCAGGATCTTCATCATTTTTCATAGTTAAATTCATACATGCAGCAACTTATTTTGTGCTATAAAGAGTTGCTTTAAAAAGGTAACAGTTGAGGGAATATTACTGTAAATAATGATATATAATCATATAGCAAGAATGCACGTCTGCAGTTAGGCTATTCTCTCTCTGTTCGCAGGGCTGGTGCAGACTCACTGGCCAAACATTAGCCAAATAATAATAATAATAATAATAATAATAATAATAATAATAAATAAGTAAAAACAACTTTTTGTTATGTCGTGATCACGAGAAAACAATTTTTTGTTAAGTCGAGATCACAAGAAAATTAAGTCGTGATCACGAGAAAACTACTTTTTGTTATGTCGAGATCACGACAAAACAAGAGAAAAAATGCATGGCCTCTCAGGACTTCCGTACAATACACAGTCAAAATTTCATCTTTATGCATGCAGTATGTTCAGATGATGTGTGGTTTTTATTTTGTCCTTACTTGTAAGTATTTGGATAAAAAACATTAACTAAATTAATAAATGTAAATGTAGATTTTTGGTTTTATAGTGTAAATATCTCTGTATGTCAGCAACACAGTGGCGCAGTGGGTATCGAAAGAAGGTCACTGGTTCGGATCCCAGCTGGGTCAGTTGGCATTTCTGTATGGAGTTTGCATGTTCTCCCTGTTTTAGCGTGTGTTTCCCCTGGGTGCTCCGGTTTCCCCCACAGTCCAAAGACATGCGCTATAGGTGAATTGAATAAGCTAAATTGGCCATAGTGTATGTGTGTAAATGAGAGTGTATGGGTGCTTTCCAGTGATGGGTTGCAGCTGGAAGGGCATCCGCTGCGTAATAACATATGCTGGATAAGTTGGTGGTTCATTCCGCTGTGGCGACCCCTGATTAATAAAAGGACTAAGCCGAAAAGAAAAATGAATGAATGAATCTCTGTATGTATAATTCTGACCTGGTGACCACGGGTTGAAAAGGATGTAGATGTCAGTGTTTGGGTCTCTCCTGGTCCTGCGGATGCCGTATGGTGTCTCCACACCAATGTAGGTCATGTATTTTCCCACAATGCACTCTGCTGAAGGAGTGATGCCCATCGTGACCACATTTTCACTGCTGTCGATGACCCGGCCGCTCCAAACGCTCTGCCGCTTTGCAGTGGGGAAGACGGGAATGTAGGTGCCTTTACTGTACTGAGGAACCGGTCCTGGTGCACAACAGCAGACCACAACACAATTTTAAATATTTATATCAAGTAAAGACTATACCATTCACTAATATACCCATCTGAACAGGCCTCTTGGAAGTATTGTTGCTTTGTTTCTGAACACACTTCTGTCTATTCGGTTTCAATCGATCCTCTTGTTTATTAAAAAGATCCTTTACCAACAAATAATGCATCAAAATTTAGCTAAAAAAACTTTAGAATAATAGTCCATTAGTTAATGCTAGTATATTTACTTTTCTTTCTTGTAAAGCATTTATTAACCATAGTTTAACATTAATGCATTATCAAAAGGTGTGCTTGTTAACATTAGTTAATGCACCATGAGTGCAACGTGAACTATAATGAACGTCAACTTAAATAACATTAACTAATGTTAACAAAGATGAATTAATACCATAATAAATGTATTACTAATTGTTTGTTCATGTTTGTAAATACATTAACTCATGGACCATTATTTTTTTAACAAATGTATCAAATAAAATTAGTTATAAAACAAGTATCTACCACCAAACAATACATGAAGTGGTCATTTAATTGTGTCTGACCCACTTCTGTTCTTCCAGCTTATTGCCTTTCCATTTTCCACACTTTTAGGATGTTCACATTCAAATTGAAAAAAAATCATAAAAATTTATAAAAAATAATTAAAATAATAAAAAATTTTAACTAATAAAAAATTAACTAAATAAAAATATGCTTTCAAAAGATGACTACATTATTTCTTCATTTGGAAATATATTTTGATGCAATGTATTTTTGTAAGCAAATCCAAATTTTTGCATCATTAGTTCAGTCAATGTCACATGATCCTTAACATTTTTTCAAGAGTTCACACTTGGTTTGGCATTCTGTCCCAGGAGAGAACCTTGAGCTTGGAAATAATTGAGCCCAGGGCTCCCGCCTGGTCTTTTAGGGCGTGCTCACACTATGCTATCCGAACCGTGCCCAGGCCCATTTCCCAGATCGTTTGAGAAGTGTGAGTGCTCTGAATCGGGCTCAGGCACAGTTCACTTGGCCCGGTTGGAAGAGGTGGGCCTGAGCACGGTTCACTTGGGCTCAGGCGCGGTACGCTTACAGTGTGAGTGCAAGCGTGCCTGAGCCCGAAACTGAAAGCGAGACGTGACTTTTAAGGGACTGTTTCATATGGATTAATTAATCATTCTTTCTGTTCAATGAACCCAAACTGTCGTAGATTATTAAAGACGCAAATCCCTCACTGCACCACAGCTGCAACTTCAGAAAACCTCCTAATTCCTGCAGCACAAGGACTTTATGATTGTTCATGAGTGTCAAAAGTGGCTGATCTGTTCGGCGAAATATTAGACTGCGTGTTAACGCATATCAAACGACTAAAACGATATAACTAAAGAAATCTCCACTGTGCTGAGCGAGAGCGCTTACTGAACAGTGCATCATCGATGACGTAAGCGCGCCCAGGCACGAATGTAATGCGAGTGCGGGCCGTCGGGGGAGACGAGAGGGGGGACAAGCGTGCTTTGGCCCGGTTCAAGGCAACTGTACATAGTGTGAGCATAATGCGCAGCGAGGTTGCAGAAAAAAACCGGGAGAGCTAGCATTTACGGCAAGGGAATGACATCCGATGCGGTACAGAGTTAATTGTTGTATTAGAGATAAGTTATATTGATTACATATTATATATATTATTTACATAATGCTTTCAGCGTATTATAACAGCTCGTCACCCAATGATAAGCACAATTATTCTGCAAAATTAACGTTAAAGTGAGCGACGTTTGTCTGACAGGTCCATTTGAGATAGCACCCTCCCGATGGATATTGGATAAGATGAAATGACCAAGCATCCAGCCCGAAACATACAACTATCTCATTGAAACTCCAAATGATTTTACACGTGCATGTGCAGTAAATAATGTTCCATGATTACCAGATTCAAAACTTTGTAGTGCTAAAAACCGAGGTTCTGCCGAGCCTAAGACAAGGAAAGAAGACGGAGCTATACAGCCTGGGTACAACATGACATGTCTGCTATTGCAACCGGTCTTTTTTTGCAACAGGGAAACCGTGTGACGTCATGTGTGACGTTGGTTGGTAATTCCTCTATTGAATGTCTTTGCAGTTTTAAGAAAGTGAAAGAATAAATTGATGCAAACAAAGATCACTGAAAATATACTAAACTCACTCACTTATCTTAACAATATTTGTATTTAATTTGTCCTAAAAGACAAATTCATAAAAATGAATCAAAAAATTTTAGGTTTTTTTGTATCATCAATAATCAAAAAGAGCTACATCAATATCCTGTTGAAACTGATATGCTGTTTTTATGATTCTGTGATGAACAGAAATTGTCTTGCCTTGGCCCTTTATGCAGCACAGTTCCACATATGTATTTAGAAAGTAAAGAATTTAGAATGCCAGAATTCCAAACCAAAATCACCCTCACCAAAACCAAAACCAAAACCACCTTTTCACACTTCCGGGTTTCTCAGTAGCGGAGATCGTCATAGTTGGGAAAACTTAGAGCGTAGTGAATGGGATAATACAATCACTTTTGCTCAAATAATAAAAGAAAAACTCCACTAAGAGAAAAACTCTTGATGCTATAAAGACTTTCAGAAAAAAAGAAAAAAAAATTGTTTGAGACGGCAGCCAGAGGAGAGAATAACGTCAAATTTGCTGTCCAGTCCCATAGACGCTGCATTAGAAACACCTCACACTAGTACCTCACACTTTTGTAATTTGAAGCAAAGATGATAGAATGCCTGCATAAATACATATAAATGTTCATACGTTTTTGTTTGTTTTTTTTTGTTTTTTAATCGAAAAAAAAACGTTCACACCTCCATTTCAAAATACCGGTAAATTCTGACATCATTAACCAGAAATGAGCTCTAAACGGCTGCGCTTGTATTTGTAAACATTTGACTACAAACTCTGTGGATGGATAAGTATTGTGAACAACTTCGATGAAAACATATAGCACTTTCACGTCAAGATGTACATAATATGTGTGTGCTGGCGCTCACCGGCTGCTTCACGTGCAAGCGCAACTAAAGGAACCAGAGCTTTAAGGTAAACAAACAACAGCTTATCATAAGCATCTCATCGATAATTATTTACACAGTTGGCATTAAGAAGGAACATAGAAACGTTATCTGACCAACATCTAGCAGCTAAATGTGTCTGGAAAAATATTCAGAGGCTTTTATCTTCATAAACAGCGCAGATGTGAATGCATCTAAATGTTTTGGCTGGAGTAGACGTCTCACGTCAGACATCTAGACGTAAATGCGCTCTTTCCGGCAATCTTCCTTCTGATTTCACACAGGAAAGCATTCCGGCAAATTACGGCTAATGTTACAACTTCTCTTTCCAAAAAATAGCCGGAACGAATTTACCGGTATTTTCAAAAAGGGCCTGTTCACACATACAGACCTTTCTAGAAAATTGCCGGAAATTTTCCGGAAAGGTCTGTATGTGTGAAAGGGGCTAAAGACAGGGCTGCCAACTTTTGGCTTTAGCTTCGAGTGAGAATTTAAGCCCCGCCCATATTCACAAGCCCCGCCCCAACAACAAGCCACGCCCGTTTATTTATAAATATATAAAATGATAAATATATTATTTTAATAAATACTTTTTAAAATATTTATTACAAATTAGAGTATTACTACTATTATACAATTACTCTATTATAAATAAATAAATAAAAAACAATGTAAAGATACAACTGAAGTTATATGCTAAGATCATTTAAGAAATCTTTTGCGTAAATATATTAATATCAGGACAGCATGGTGGCTCAGTGGTTAGCACTGTCGCCTCACAGCAAGAAGGTCACTGATTCGAGTGACATGTGCTTTAGGGGAATTGATGAACTAAATTGGTTGTAGTGCACAAGTGTACAGGTGAATGAGTGTGTATGGGTGTTTCCCAGTACTGGGTTGTGGCTGGAAGGGCATCGACTGTGTAAAACATATGCCGGAACAGCTGACAGTTACAGAGACTAAGCTGAAGGAAAATGAATGAATGAATATTAATTTTATTAGAATGAAATTCTACAGATTGTATAGAACACAAAATATGTTTTGTAGAATTATTGGTTGTGTGTTCTCTTAGACCTGACTTATGGCCAAGAATTAGGTTTAAACTCACCGACTTCATCCCTTCTTTCTGCTTCATACAAAAACATCTATCAGGAGATATGCCAGTCAAAATAAGATCATCATCATATTAGTTAAACTTTAATTTTGTTGATTTCCAAAACTCACTGCGCGCTGACACCTGTACATTAAAGCCTGTTACCCCTGCCATAAAACACAGCCCCTCTGAAATGTGCATCTATTAACTAAAATTGATAATTTTTTAATAACATCATGACACTAATGAGAGTGAACCCTTCCCTTACAGAAGATTACAGATTTGTTTTTACATTTATTTGTAAACCTTTTCACTTATTGTTTTTGCTTTATCCATCAAGATAATAATCATATTACGTTTTAATCAATTATGGCCTTTGGTTTTCATGTAGACTGGCAGGTCTAAGGCAGGCCCGGATTAAGAATTCAGAGGCCCCTGGGCACAATGTCTTGTAGACCCCTTACCTGCCGCACCCCTATAGTTGAATTAAAAAATAAGATTAATAAAATATTTTTTAATCAAATTAATCTATATTGTATTGCCCACATTCTTTAAAGAAATGATATACAGTACATATATTTCTAGTCTACAAAGATTTAACTCATTTTTAAAGCACACTTTGAAAAAAAAGTACTAATAAAACTAGTGAAAATGAATGGATTTTAATATACTTGTTCAAGTTCACAGAAGCAGTACAAAAAATTATATTTAAGGGTATTTTTAATTGTATAACTTCTACAAACTTATAATGCATATGTTTTGCATATAACACCTCTCCAATCCAGTTCTATGAATCGGAGTCTTCCATAAAACACACACTTATTAATGATTCCTACTTGTCTTCCTCGTGATGAAGAGTAGGCAAAATCTGATATGTAGTGGGAGAAAAAAGAAGAACGTGTTCTTCAGACGGTGGATTCGATCCGGGTTCATGATCGATTGTATATAATCATGATGCCATGCGCATAACAAGCTACGCCACTCTCACTGCTATTTGTTGCTCTCTTTAGTTATGTCGTCTCTGTCAATCAAATGGTGATGGGTGGGAATCACTCAACTAGCTTATTCCAACGAGGTGCGCTATTTGCACTTAGCCTAAATAGGGGTGCGTTTCTCGGCACAACACCTGTTGCACAATGCGTGAGCAGCGCCTATTTTTTTTGACATGCATGTTCACAACCGGGATTCATACCGGGAGCGGCAACGAGAGCAGCGCAACAGCGTCAAGCAGGGGCGGTGCGAGAGCCGCGCGGGTGTTTTCTGCGCACATGCGTCAGTTTACTATTACATTGCTTTCACCAGCGTTGGATCGGTTGCACATACAGAGAATAACATCTTTATAAAACGATAAAAGTCTTTAACACCGTCTTTATTATAACGGGAAAAATATTCACGGGATGATTTTTCTGCGTGAGAAAATGGATGTGTGGCGTGAGAGCGTGAGAATACTGTTAATTGCGTAACTCTCATGCCAAATGCATGAGAGTTGGCAGCCCTGCTAAAGAGGCAATTCTAGTAAAAAGCACCTTACACAACTAGCCATCGATCTGACTTCCTTCAGGTCCTGTGCTCAGTTTCCTTAAATACGAGTGCTCGAATGTGTTCATCATTATCAGGAAAAAAGGGAAGTGAGCAATGTTTTAGCACTGAAGGGAAGTGTGGCAACGAGAAGAGAAAGTGATGATGGCACTCTGAAGTTTCACAAGAGATGACAGTATTCTGAAATTTAAGTGTGAAAAATGCACACCGCATTACATTTAATGCTGCGCTGGACAATTGGCCTCTTTAAATAATTTTTTGGTATTGCAAAAGACGGAAGCTGATAATTTAAGCAGAAGGAAACTTTTAAAAATATGTATGCTTTAAAGCAATGAAAGCATAAAGTGACTTTTGACTCACTGACACACTGGGGTTTTCTGTGGGGGAGGGGTTGGGGGCATTTTAATGAAATTCATGACATCATTTTTGGTGTCTTTTATTAAACATTCTAAAAAGAACCATATTCTTTGAAGAACATTAAATCTAAAGCAGAATATGGAACTCCATGGAAGTTCAAGGTTCTTTAAAGGAACAACAGAAGCCATAAAAGAGAGAATCTTTTAAGAATGTAAACAGGAAGTGGGTCATTTATGGAATCTGTTTTTGCATTGTTCATACCATGCAAAAATCTGCAAAGATAAACTCAAAGCATGTGCTGAATCCCAGATTATCACAAAAGAAACTAATCTCAAAAACTTAAATACACTCAAAATCACTGACTATCCAGTATCTGCATTATTTTTATTATATCATTTTATAATATAATAAATATAGTAATATACAACATAACAGATGCACATATTAATGGTTTATTATTAGAGATTAGAGCATTATTGTTACAATATTAGCTGACAAGCCAATGATTATTTTTAAAGTTATGGATAAGAATTGATTAATTGGTAATAAAATTCTACAACAACATATTTTAAATGCTGCAGGTGAACATTAAAAAACACAGAAAGCATAAACAGCAAAAACATACACAAGAAAATAACTCTGAAAATTAATTTAAAGCTCAGTAAAAGTTAATTCCAGGCTCATTGGAAATACAAAATACATTGCTCCGGGTGCGTTTTGTTACATGTTTTAGATGAAAAGTTTACTAGAGGGTGCTGTCTACATTTTTACAAATCTGACATGAGTTACTTTGGGTACATTTTATTGTACATTTCAAATAAAAAACCCACTAGAGGGTGCTGTCTACATTTTTACAAATCTGACATGAGTTACTTTGGGTACATTTTATTGTACGTTTCAAATGAAAAACCCACTAGAGGGCGCTGTCTACATTTTTGCAAATCTGAAATAAGTGACTTTGGGTACGTTTTATTGTACGTTTCAAATGAAAAACCCACTAGAGGGTGCTGTCTACATTTTTACAAATCTGAAATAAGTTACTTTGGGTACGTTTTATTGTACGTTTCAAATGAAAAACCCACTAGAGGGCGCTGTCTACATTTTTGCAAATCTGAAATAAGTGACTTTGGGTAGGTTTTATTGTACGTTTCAAATGAAAAATCCACTAGAGGGTGCTGTCTACATTTTTACAAATCTGAAATAAGTTACTTTGGGTACGTTTTATTGTACGTTTCAAATGAAAAACCCACTAGAGGGCGCTGTCTACATTTTTGCAAATCTGAAATAAGTGACTTTGGGTAGGTTTTATTGTACGTTTCAAATGAAAAATCCACTAGAGGGTGCTGTCTACATTTTTACAAATCTGAAATAAGTGACTTTGGGTACGTTTTATTGTACGTTTCAAATGAAAAATCCACTAGAGGGTGCTGTCTACATTTTTGCAAATCTGAAATACTGTAAGTTACTTTGGGTACGTTTTATTGTATGCTTCAAATGGAAAAACCCACTAGAGGGCGCTGTCTACATTTTTACAAATCTGAAATAAGTTACTTTGGGTACGTTTTATTGTACGTTTCAAATGAAAAACCCACTAGAGGGCGCTGTCTACATTTGTACAAATCTGACACAAGTTACTTTGGGTATGTTTTATTGTACGTTTCAAATGAAAAACCCACTAGAGGGCGCTGTCTACATTTTTACAAATCTGAAATAAGTTACTTTGGGTACTAGAGGGCGCTGTCTACATTTTTACAAATCTGAAATAAGTTACTTTGGGTACGTTTTATTGTACGTTTCAAATAAAAACCCCACTAGAGGGCGCTGTCTACATTTTTACAAATCTGAAATAAGTTACTTTGGGTACGTTTTACTGTACGTTTCAGATGACAAATCCACTAGAGGGTGCTGTCTACATTTTTGCAAATCTGAAATATGTTACTTAGGGTGCGTTTTGTTGTAAGTTTCAGATGACAAATCCACAGCATTAAGTTGTTATGTGGTTTTTATTTGGTGTTGTGCAAAGAACTGCATAAAAATAATTGTTTATTCTTCAATAATACATCCCTGAGTAAACTATTAGTGTGAAAAGGAAAAAAAGTTGCCAACGTCATACTGCCCACTAGTGTTTTTTTCACCTAACTGCAGTCAAAGGTATGTTTAATTGTTTTTAAGGTTTCATAAAAATGTAAACCAAAGCACACATTTCTAATAAGCCTGTGTTGTAATAGTTCAGTTTCAAACTCTGTAACTTTAATAAAAAACCTACCTATAACAAACTCAACTGCAAACTTGTCTTCAGCCGGTTTGTACGGCCGATTGAAGGTGATCTTGATCTGAAACTCTTGAGCTCGGCGCACGATGAGAAAGTTGCTGGAGTAAAGGTGTGTGTGATGAGCCCGTTTATTCTCTTCATTAGGCTGTTTGAGCACATCCACATCAAAGATATCCAGATACTCTGAAAAACAAACACATTCCATACTTAAACTGGTGTTTTACACACTTATGATCTACACAAACAGCAACAGAGGATGTCTTTTATCTGATCATCTCTGAGGGTTTAAAGGGAAGAAGACAACAACAAAAAAGGTCAAGTCATTAAAGAAAATATAGTGGTGTGTTTCCTGTAGTAAACGTTATCTTTAAAACAAGAGCAGTCTGCTTTCTGGTGGAAAAGGTGGAGGAAATGCTGTTGCAGTTAAATTGTTTGTTTCAGCCTTCCAGTTAAAGGCATTTTGACTGGATAAGACCAAGTAAACAAATGCTCTAGTAAACAAAACCACTCTATTGACCATTTTAAACCCCAAATATAAGTTTGGGTATGAGTAAGAGTCAGTCACCGGAAAGAGTAATACATTAAAAAGCAAAAGCTCATTTTAGTTTAATTTCCATGTTTAATTTAGAAAAATGTGCCTTATCCTAATGGTTTACGCACCAAATATTTGATGTAATTGCAGATATATTTTTAGAAAATCCAGAATTTCCAATGCTGGAAGATTTTCCCCATTTAAAAATAATGTTAATGAATAATACTCAGGCAATATTTATGCAATATGAACTTTAATATAAATACACACACACACAAAAAAAAAAAATATATATTTTCAAGACACAGCTTAAAATGACATTTAAAGGCTTAACTAGGTTAAATAGGCAGGTTAGAATATATATATACACACACACAAAAATATATAGCTTAATAATATATAGGCTAATAATTTTGACCTTAAAATGGCTTTTAAAAAATTAAAAACTGCTTTTATTCTAGCCAAAATAAAACGAATAAGACTTTCTCCAGAAGAAAAAATATTATCAGACATACTGTGAAAATTTTCTTGCTCTGTTAAACATCTTTTTGGAAATATTTAAAAAAGAAAAAAAAATTCAATAAAATGGGAAAATGTATGCAATGTATATTTGTATTTATGTATGTATGTATGTATGTATGTATGTATGTATGTATTTATATATATATATATACACACAGTTATATATATATGGACGTCACTGCCGCTGCTGCTGCTACGCGAGCCACGCAGCGTGTGTTTGTAGCTCTGTCGCATAGATTCGCAATTTGCATTTTTATTATCGAATACCTCCACATTCGCTTAATACTACTTAGGGGGAACAAACCTTAAATACATTTTATACAACATTTAACACTTTATACATATAAATCTACTTTAAAACGTTCTGTCTCTCGAGCATCCGCCTGGTGTTTGTAGCTTTAGCCAGCTAGCACCGCTGGTCAGCTAAAGCTACCGACTGCTTTCATCCCCTAATTTTCTCACTTACTGGCTTTGCTCGTTACCCTGTACGATGTCGCTTGTGTCTCTGTCCTTGTGTGCAGGAGAGACATCGATGGAGGTGCTGGACATGGAGCTGGAACGGCTGGAAGAACGCATCCGCCTTCTGCAGATGAAGCGAACTGAACTCAGGGCGCAGAGAGCATTGCTCGATGTGCCCCGCGCTCCGGTTCGCCCATCTGAGGTGAGTACACCATACAGCCGAGACATTCCGTCTACCTCAACCCCGTGTGTTTCTCTGTCCAGGCCCAGCGCGCCTAGGACGCGGCTCGCCCAGGTGTCGTTCACGCCGACACCCGGCTACCACGGCCCCTGGGTGCAGCCGCGTAAGGTGCCCAGCAAGCCCCGGGGGACAGCGTCTCCTCCTCCCGTGTTCGAGATCTCCACGGAGAACCGCTTCGCCCCTCTCCGCGAGACGGGTCACGATGTGGCTATCATCGGTGAATCCATCGTCCGCCATGTCCGTCCTGCTTCCACTTCAGGTAATAAAATACGCACATTTTGCTTTCCTGGTGCTCGCGTTAAGAATATTTCTGCACAGATTCCAAGTATCCTGAGCACTGGCGAGAGCCTCGGTGCCGTTGTCCTCCATGTGGGGACGAACGACACCGGGCTCCGCCAGTCGGAGATCCTGAAGAGGGACTTCAGGAGCCTCATCGAGACGGTTCGACGCACCTCGCCCGCCACGCAGATCATCGTTTCTGGACCGCTTCCTACCTACCGCCGAGGAAACGAAAGGTTCAGTAGACTTTTTGCTCTGAATGAATGGCTATTAACATGGTGTAATGAACAGAAACTGCTCTTTGCCAATAACTGGAATCTTTTCTGGGAGCGCCCTAGGCTTTTCCGTCCGGACGGCCTGCACCCTAGTCGAGCTGGAGCGGAACTGCTGTCGGACAACATCTCTAAGATGCTTCGCTCTGTCTGACTAGTAAGTAAAAATTCACAAAATTCACATTTTATCCATATAGACTCTTGTTCGACCCACTTAAATTACAGTAACACATGTCTAGCTTACCCCATAGAGACTGTGTCTGTTCCTCGTGTTAGACCAACAATTAAACGTACTGTGTGCTCTAGAAAAAATCTATTAAGAATAAAAGCTGAAAATCAAATAAAAAGTAATAATACAAACTTCGTTAAGCTTGGGCTCCTAAACATAAGGTCACTAGCACCTAAAACACTTATCATTAATGAAATAATAACAGATAACAATCTAAATGCACTCTGTCTTACTGAAACCTGGCTGAAACAAAATGACTATATTAGCTTAAATGAAGCAACTCCTCCAGGATTCACATATAAGCATGAAGCTCGTCATACTGGCCGTGGTGGTGGAGTTGCATCAATCTTTAGTGATATTCTTAATGTTAATCAGAAAAAGGGACTTATGTTTAACTCCTTTGAGTTATTAGCTCTTAATGTTCTGCTACCGGATATTATGCAAAAATCTATGTTATCTCTCGCTATAATCACCATATATAGACCCCCAGGACCCTATGTCAATTTTCTAAAAGAGTTTTCTGATTTTATTTCTGACTTGCTAGTTAAAACTGATAAAATACTAATTGTAGGAGACTTCAACATCCACGTAGATGACTCCAATGATACACTAGGGCTCGCCTTTATGGATCTATTAAACTCACTTGGGATAAAACAAAATGCTGTCGGTCCAACCCATCGCTTAAAGCATACATTAGATCTAATATTGTCTTACGGAATCGAGGTCTTTGATGTAGACATTATACCACAAAGTGATGATATTACAGACCACTACCTCTTACTATATAAGCTGCGTCTACCTGAAATTAGCAGATCTGCACCAATGTACCGCCCTGGTAGGACTATCGTTCCGTCCACCAAGGATGAATTCATAAATAACTTACCTGACCTTTCCTTATTTCGAAATACACCCGCAAACGCAAATGACCTTGATGTAGTAACCAGCAATATGGATGCCATCTTTACTAACACACTAAATACTGTGGCACCCATCAAATTAAAAAAGGCTAGAGAGAATAAAACTACACCATGGTACAATAATCATACTCGCGCTCTCAAAACAGCAAACCGTGCTCTAGAACGTAAATGGAAAAAAACTAATTTAGAGGTTTTTAGAATTGCGTACAAAGACAGTATGTCCAACTATAGGAGGGCTCTTAAATCTGCCAGGGCCGAGCACCTCCGCAAACTGATTGAAAATAATCAGAACAATCCTAGATTTTTATTTAGCACCATTGCTAAACTAACAAATAATCGATCATCTTTAGAACAAAATGTCCCACCGCAAATCAGTAGTGATGACTTCATGAATTTTTTCAGTGATAAAATAGAAGGCTTTAGACAGAAAATAGAAGATGTTAAACTTTCTGCACCACCTCATACTCCAGATACAGAAATATTTTCACTGAATCAAAATAACCTACAATGCTTCAAAACCATAGAACAGGAAGAGCTAGATAAAGTTATAAATAGTTCTAAATCAGCTACATGTATGTTAGATCCAATTCCAACAAAATTACTGAAAGAGCTGCTACCTGTTATAGGAGAACCTCTCCTTAATGTTATCAACTCTTCTTTATCTTTAGGCCACGTTCCAAATCCTTACAAGCTAGCTGTTATTAAGCCTATTATTAAGAAACCACAACTGGACCCGAGCAACTTAGCTAATTATAGGTCTATCTCAAATCTTCCATTTATGTCTAAAATACTAGAAAAAGTTGTTTCTACCCAATTATGCTCCTTTCTGCAGACAAACAATATTTTTGAAGTGTTTCAGTCAGGTTTCAGGCCTCATCACAGTACAGAAACTGCATTAGTAAAAATAACCAACGATTTACTCTTAGCTGCTGACCAGG
>LR812525.1:10003596-10211858 GCA_903798195.1 Danio kyathit
AATCAAAAACTACTTTTATTCTATCCGAAATAAAACAAATAAGACTTTCTCCAGAAGAAAAAAACATTATAGGAAATACTGAGAAAGATTCCTTGCTCTGTTAAACATCATTTGGGAAATATTTCAAAAAGAAAAATAAATTCCCAGGACGGCTAATAATTCTGACTTCAACTGTATATATTTTTATTCCCCGATGCAGCAAATATTTCCTTCGTCTCACCATTGAGTGGTGGAGGTCCTCTGGGCATCAGCATGAAGGGCTCAAACTCTTCCACCTTGCCCTCTTGTTTATTGGAGCTGGCTCTGCCTCCTGCGCTGCGTCCGCGGTGGGACACCCGCTGTTTGGGCTGAACGGTGGGTGCAGCGGCAGGGGTCGGGTTCTCTGGAGCCACTTGATCAGCCATGACAGGTAATGAAAGATCCTGAAGTCAGAGACAACATATACACATCTGATGCAATAAAACAATAAGAGTGTCTGCTGATGTATAAATGTGTTTTTATAAAATGCACAGATAGCACAATGGGAGCAGGAGCATTTTTAACCCTTGTATTTTTCAGACTGACTACACTTTCATTATGTTGGTGGCATTTTTGCCCCATTGACTTCCATTATAATGACATTTGTTGATTGCAAAACCATGACGCCATATACCTGTAATCATGCGTTCTTGATTGTTAGTGGTTTTCCTTGTTGGGAAGAGATACAATTTGTACATTTTTACTGTTGATCATTAGTTGGCAGAATTAACCCTTTAGATAGGCCTGTGCAAAAAAGTTTCTAGCTTGAATAGACTATTTCAATGCGCTCATGTCATTGGCCCATGAACATAACTGTAAGAAGAGGCAATTCAATCATAACATTATTTATTAATATGTGGATTTTAGGAAGCTATAGAAATGCAAAATGTAAAACAGGAAATACATGGGGACCATTGTTTTTCTTTACACCCCCTCAAAATGGTCTACTGTATATGGGGTTCTGTGGAGTAAAACAGCAGATTATAGTGTTATAGTGTTATACACTTACTATGTTTACTGTGTTCTGAGAGCTGAGCTGCTTCTGATTCTGATTTTCTCAGACAGAAAGATAAGTGAGAAAAGGTCTGTCTTAATCTGCACGATTAATCGAAAAAGATCACGATCTCGATTCAACCCTACACGCGATCTTAATTCTGCTTTTCTACGATTCAGCCAATTATATTTTTTAAGGTCAGGAGAAAAGCATAAAGGCGGTCGCACAAGTCTTCACAGCAACATGGACACCTCCAAATGGCGTTAAAAGTGTCACATACTGTATAACTCACTTAAAAAATGTAATTTCTGTCTTAAAGAGCCCCTATTATACATTAAATAGGGTCATATTTTGGTTGTAAGGGTCTCCAACAACAGTCTAATATGCATGCAAGGTCAAAAAAACACTTTCATGGTCTTATAATCTGCATTTATTTTTACCTAATTATCCCAGCGACTCCCATATGAATCGTTCAGTGATTCATTTGTTCCCAAACCCCTCCTTAGCGTGAAGCTAATCTGCGCTGATTGGCCCGATGACAGCCTGTTGCAATTGGTCGACAGCGTTCAGCACGAGACAGAGTGAAATGCCCAGCACAGCTTATCAACAATATAGAAGTAGTCAGAGTGCACACACGCTTCATATTAGTGTAAGGCATGGATTTCGGCAGGGGTGAATGTAAATACAGACGATCGGCTTGAAAATACTGACGACTAACTATTTTATTGAGCAAAAACTGAAGGAAGAATTGGGGAGGAGATCGACACGCGTCTCCTAGCCTGTCACACTCTACCTCAGTGTTGCCAGATGTAGCTGACTGATTCCAGCCCAAAAACTATCCAAAACCCGCCAAAATACAAAAAAAAAAATCCGCCCACTCATCTGGAAAACACGGTTGTGACGGTCGCGAAAAACATAATAAGTGTTTATACCCGCACAATCGAGTTAAAAACAGTCCAATTGAGCGGGAAACCGCTTAATCTGGCAACACTGCTCTACCTGCTCTTTTTTCACACACACACACACACACACACACACACACACACACACACACACACACACACACACACACACACACACACACACACACACACACATTACCCTCCTCCTCAGAGGACACAACACCAAAACAAAAGTCCTTAACAGAAACATTCAAAAACAGAATACATAAAATGTACATTAAAGAAACAACTTCACGTTAGTTACTGACACCACAGAATACAGTACCCAGTTCTCACCAGTGTTATCAGGGCCGGGGCGCTCCATTGAATAGTGAGGGCGGCGTCCGTGAACTCCCCCGGTTCTCACTTTCATCCGCCACACCAACCCCCTCCCTCCCGGTCCTCACTTTCCCCTAGTCTCCCGGATTTTTTGTGTGTGCATGATTCACACACATTTAGTTTTAATCCACACAGTGGCAAAAGCTGAACTATACTGAACCTTGACTGCCGCACGTGTGTAAGAACAGCTGACGGTAGCCATAGCAATGACAAACGACAGGATTGCAAGCTTACAAACACATTTAAATCCGCAAAGAAATCGGCACGCGTCGCGTTTTTAGCGTGGTTTTAGTCGCGATATGTATAAGTGTTATATGTTGTCATGGCTTACCTGTACTCTGCTTTGCCCAACGATCACCAAACCTCATTACAAAATGGAGGAAGAAACTAATCCATGAGCTGTGTATTGATAGTTCCTGTAGAGCTCTGTCAAAGTCTCATACATCAGTAGTCTTTTCTGATCCTTCCTTTTTTGCAAAAATAAACCTCAACCACTGACTCTTCACAGCTTCATCTTTGGGTAGAGAATATAACACAAACTTTCCCTCAAACTTCCAATAATATCCAGCTAAGCACAGCGTCTTCATGACTCATGACTTCAGGATCTGTTTATCTTCCTCTCTTAGCTGCTGTGTTAGTGGGTGGGGCCGCAGGTTTAAATTCGCGGGTCTGCGCGCGCAACCATTATGTTTCATGTCTACGTAACGCCGAAACGGCTAAAGAATCGTTATCAAGACGATTCGTTTAAACCACTATGAGTCGACTCTTTTATAGATGAATCAATAGTTTTAAACACTGTCCACTTTCAGATTTAAGCTTTAGCTGGATATTTCACTTCACTTAGAGCTGTGTTACACACTACATAGAAGGTGATTTTCAAAAACCCATAATAGGGGCTCTTTAATGTAATGATGTATTCGCGCCGCAAAACCGGTGCACACATCATTTAAATTATAACACATTTTACAGTTATAATAATGACAAGCATTTGACATGTTTATTCTTTCATAGCTAACACACAGTGTTGTGCATGAAAATAAATGTTTACTGTGTCAGTATGACTACTCTAGCCTATATAATGTTAAATATAATGCAAGAGGGAATCTGACAATTACAAATGTCTGATTTTACCAGTGGAAAAATGATCTAATAGTGTTGTCAATGACAAATGAGAAGCATATGTCTTAAACATAATAATTCAACTTTAGAATTATGAATAGTTGTATTCTGATGGCATCACTTTACTGTGAATTGACAGACAGGACATATTGAAAGTCTGTTCAAGTTCACCATTCCAAGTCAATACAAAATTCAGCATTTTAAACAACAGTAGACCTACACATAAGCCTAATGTTATTAGTGTTGTTTTACCATACGTTTAATAATTAACAATAATAATAGCCGACTCATTACCTTTTTTGTACATCTACAGAATCGTGAGAAAATCCTGATCTTGATTTGAAGCAAAAAAATCGTGATTCTCATTTTAGCCAGAATCGTGCAGCCCTAAAGTCTGTCTCTCACACACACTCCATATAAAAGACAGAAACTACGCTATTTTTTGCACAGCAACTGATGATCAACAGTAAAAATTGCTATTTTTTACCTCTTCCCAACAGAGAAAACCAACAATCTAAAATGCATAATAATATGCTTTGCAATAAAAAAAAGTCATTATAATGGTCCTCAAATGGTTCAGATCTTACCTTGAAGGGAGAGGTTACTATGGCCCCATTTACACTAATACGTTTTAGTTTTAAAACGCATAAGTTTTGCTACGGTTACGCCATCCATCCACACTACTTCGGAGTTTTCGAGCCCCGAAAACGGAGCGTTTTGAAAACGCTGGAGAGGCTGTTTTCATTCTGAAACGCTGCTGCTCCGTCTCAGTGTGGATGGGGGAAAACGGAGACATCTGAAAATGGAGACGGGACTGCAGACATTCGCCTCTCTGATTGGGGCTTTTCCCCTCAATATTAAGTAGCCTTCACACAGTTCAGTCCTGCATCCTCTCCTTGTAAGTTCAGACTTCGCAAATTGATAAGGAAAACAAACTCCTGAGTGTGTACTTTATAAAGTCATTCACATCACCCTGGCTACGCTGTTTCACTATCTTAACAATAAAATGAAAACATGATGTGAGAAACTGCCTATTCTCATTTTGATATTAGCAACTTAACAGACATCAAAAATGTTGAGGCGTTGTGTCGCTGCATAATATGAGCGTCATCTTCATGTATATTTATAACAAACGGAGCCTATAACATTACTGCCTCCTTTCATTTTCATTGAAAATACGAAATACCCTCTCTTACATTCAATATCAGTTTTAATAATTAATAATGACCATTATAAAAGTATAACACACAATAAGTTTAATTAATTAAGTATACAAATAAGAAAATAAAGGCAAGCAATCAGTAAGATGTGCAGAATCGGTGTCCGCGGTTATATTAATTAAGATATTAACTTATCTTTGCGCTCAGCCAAAAGAGAACAAGTAATAGATTCAAAAGACTAAAGTCGGGGAATATGTCGTCAGATATAGACAACAAGATGAATTAAATATCACGTTTAACAAATATAGTGAGATTAGATCTAGCGGGAGATCTGTGATGAACAGTCCGATGTGCACAGCTCTCCTATGGGTATGGTCACAAAGCACGCTGCAGTGCATGCTAGAGAGAGCGTGTGTGGTCACACGATGTGCGTTTTCACTGTTTTAGTGTAGACAGAGAGCTGTTCAGAAACGCTGGGTGAAACGCTAGTGTGGACGCGGATCGTTTTCATTCTAAAACGCCGTTTTAAAACTAAAACGTACTAGTGTAAACGGGGCCTCAGTCAGTATAGGTCGAGGTGGACACCCATGACATGTGGAGTCCCACAAGGCTTGATTCTGGCTCTTCTCCTGTTCAACCTTTATATGCTCCCTCTGAGCCAAATAATGAGAAAGAACCAAATCTCCTACCACAGCTATGCTGATGACACTCAGATCTACTTAGCCTTACTGCCTAATGACTTCAGCCCTATTGACACCCTCTGCCAATGCATTGATGAAATGAACAATTGGATGTGCCAAAACTTTCTTCAGTTAAACAAAGAGAAAACTGAAGTCATTGCGTTTGGGAACAGAGATGAGGTTCTCAAGGTGAATGCGTACCTTGGCTCTAAAGGTCAAACAACAAAAAATAAGGTCAAGAATCTTGGTGTGACTCTGGAGTCAGATCTGAATTTCAATAGTCATGTCAAAGCATTAAGTAAATTAGCATACAATCATCTCAAAACATTGCAAGAATCAGATGCTTTGTTTCCAGTGAAGACTTAGAGAAACTTGTTCATGCTTTTATCAGCAGCAGGGTGGATTACTGTAATGGCCTCCTCACCGGCCTTCCCTAAAAGACAGTCAGAACGCTGCGGCCAGGATTCTGAACAGAAGCAGGAAATCAGAGCACATCACACCTGTCCTCAGGTCTTTACACTGGCTCCCAGTTACATTCAGAATTGATTTTAAAGTATTATTACTTGTCTATAAATCACTAAATTGCCTAGGACCTCAATACATTACAGATATGCTCACTGAATACAAATCTAATAGAACTCTCAGATCTCTAGGATCACATAAACTAGAAATTCCAAGAGTTCAGTCAAAGCAGGGTGAATCTGCCTTCAGCTATTACGCCCCCCGCTGCTGGAATCAGCTTTAAGAAATGATCAGATGTGCTCCAACATTAGGCACATTCAAATCAAGACTGAAAACACATCTGTTTAGCTGTGCCTTTACTGAATGAGCACTGTGCTACGTCCGACAGATCGCACTATTGTGTCTTTCTCTTCTTTTTCATTCTTTTATAACCTGTTTTAACACATTTTTATCTGTTTTTAATCATTTTTATTGTTTGCTTGTTTTTTTATTCTTGTTTATGTAAAGCACTTTGAATTGCCCCTGTGTATGAAATGTGCTATATAAATAAACTTGCCTTGCCTTGCTAATGGAGGTCAATGGGGCAAAAACACACACAAACATAGTAGTAAATTTGCCCAGAGTGTATTGAGTTTTTGAAAAAAACTGAAGCGCTTTCCCAAAATATTTGTCAAAGAGATTTGTCAGCAAAAATCCTTCCATTTGCTGAAACACAGAGAAAGTTGTGACCAAATCAAGACTCAAAATCCCCCCAGAGTGGATGAAAACATCCCCAACAGCACACAAGGGTTAATGCAATTCATGAAATCATTTTTGGAACCTTTTTTTTAATCATTCTAAAATGAATAATTTTCTTTGAAGAACATTCTAAAATTCTAAAGAGTTTCAAGTTATACTCCATGGAAGCTTTCTACCCTCACCCCCCAAAAAAATCCTTTTAGGAATGTACACAGGATGTGTGTCATTTATGGAATCTGTTTTGCATCTCAGCTATTTTGCACTATTTTGTACATAAGACAAACTCAAAGCATGTGCCGAATCACAGATTTACTGCAGGGATTTTGGCTTTCTTTCAGTAATTTACTGCTGCAAATAAAGAGTCCAATGTTGTAACGTAAGCTAGACTAACGAGTACAGCTTTTATTTCTTACAACACTCTTTGAAAAAGTATGTTTTAACCAAATGTAAAGTGTTTTGTCATTGTTTAATTATGGAAAAAAAAATTACACCTATTACAAAAACAATCTGACTTATTAAAAGACAGTTCACTTAAAAATGAAAACTCACTATTTACTCACCCTCAAGTTGTTCAAACCTTTATGAGTTTCTTTATTCTTTTGAACACTAAAGAAGATATTTTGTAAAATGGTAACCACTGACTTCCATGGTATTTGTTTTTCACACTGTGGATGCCAATGGTTACCATTTTCCCATATTTTTCTAAAAAACTTTCTTTGTGTTTAACAGAAGAAAGCAACTCAAGCTGATTTTTGATAAGTGAATGATTTGTAGTTTTGCGTGAACTATCCCTTTAAATCAGTTGTAAACCGAAATGCTGTTGTGCCATTCATAAAGCCAGTAAGAAATCAAAGTGTTGAGAAATGATTTGCTTCCCATTGTGACTTATATGAGTAAAAAAAAAATCATTATTTTAGTGTATAACTATATACAAAGAGGTGTTAAAAACAAATCCAGATCTTTAAATGCAAAATAAATATAAAAGTCCTTAAAAAGGATAAAACTACAAGTACAATGACAACAAATATTGGGTGGGGCCTTAATTTGTGCATGGGGACTTGATTGGATGGAGATTGTTTGCTATTAGTGAATCTAATAAGATTGACAAGTTAATCCTGCCTCCTCGTAAATGATACACTACCTGACAAAAGTCTTGTCATTGATCCCAGTTGTAAGAGCAACAAATAATAACTCGACCTCTAGTTGATCATTTGGAAAAGTGGCAGAAGGTAGATTTTTACGATGGATCATCTGTTGAACTGCATCCCAATCATCACAAATATTGCAGAAGATCTAACCCTCATGGACCCAAGATTCTCACAGAAATCAGTCAAGTTTGGTGAAGGTTAAATCATGGTTTGGGGTTACATTCAGTATGGGGGCGTGCGAGAGATCTGCAGAGTGGATGGCAACATCAACAGCCTGAGGTATCAAGACATTTATGCTGGACATTACATTACAAACCACAGGAGAGGGCAAATTCTTCAGCAGGATAGCGCTCCTGCTCATACTTCAGCCTCCACATCAAAGTTCCTGAAAGCAAAGAAGGTCAAGGTACTCCAGGATTGACCAGCCCAGTTACCAGACATGAACATTATTGAGCATGTCTGGGGTAAGATAAAGGAGGAGGCGTTGAAGATGAATACAAAGAATCTTGATGAACTCTGGGAGTCCTGCAAGAACGCTTTATTTGCCATTCCAGATGACTTTATTAATAAGTGATTTGAGTCATTGCAGAGATGTATGGATGAAATCCAGAAATGCTGAGGGACTAAACCAAGCAAACTACAACCTCAGGAAAACGATCAAAGCAGCAAAACGTCAATACAAAGACAAGGTAGAGGGTCAATTTAACACCAATAACGCAAGGAGCATGTGGCAGGGACTTAATTACATCACTGACTTTAAAAGTAACAAACCCACCACTGTGAACATTGCTGCGTCTCTCCCGGACGAGCTCAACTCGTTCTACGCCCGCTTTGAAGCCCAGGACAGCGCACACACACACAGCGCACTCCCGCGGCCCGCTTTGAAGCCCAGGACAGCGCACACACACAGCACGCTCCCGCGGCCGATACAGAAACCGCCAGCACACTCTCTGTTTCTGTAGCGGATGTAACGAGATCTTTCCGTCGCGTGAACATCTGAAAAGCTACGGGCCCAGATGGCATCCCTGGACGTGTACTAAAAGCATGCGCACACCAGCTAGCGGGGGTTTTCACGGACATCTTTAACCTCTCGCTCTCTCGGTCTGTGGTTCCCACATGCTTTAAGACAGCTACTATTGTGCCAATACCGAAATCAGCTAAAACCACATGCTTGAATGACTGGCGTCCGGTTGCACTAACACCCATCTTCAGCAAGTGCTTTGAGAAGCTGATTAAAAACCACATCTGCTCTGTACTGCCCGCTAACACTGACCCTCTGCAATTTGCATACAGAAACAACCGCTCCACCGATGATGCAATTGCTTTCACCTTGCACACTGCTCTGTCTCACCTGGAAAAAAAACACATATGTGAGAATGCTGTTTGTGGACTACAGCTCAGCATTCAACACCATAGTGCCTGCCAAGCTGATGGTGAAGCTCCAGGCTCTGGGCCTACAACAGGATCCTGGACTTCCTGTCAAGCAGACGCCAGGTGGTCAGAATGAACAACATCACCTCATCCACACTGATCCTCAACACTGGTGCTCCACAGGGCTGTGTTCTCAGCCCACTCCTGTACTCCCTGTACACACATGACCGTACATCCAAACACAGCTCCAATGTCATCGTTAAATTTGCTGATGACACAACGGTGGTGGGCCTAATCACCGATAATGATGAGACGGCCTACAGAGAGGAGGTGCACGCTCTGACGCAGTGGTGTCAGGAAAACCACCTCTCACTCAACATCAGCAAAACCAAGGAGCTGGTGGTGGATTTCAGGAGAGAGAAGAAAGAACACACTCCCATCACCATCAACGGGACACCAGTGGAGAGAGTCAGCACTTTCAAGTTTCTTGGAGTACACATCGCTGAGGATCTGACATGGACTGCCCACACAGACGCAGTGCTGAGGAAGGCACAACAACGCCTCTTCTTCCTCAGGCGTCTCAGGAGGTTTGGAATGAGCCCCCACATCCTCCGCTCGTTCTACACCTGCACTGTGGAGAGCATCCTGACTGGCTGCATTACCACCTGGTACGGAAACAGCACCAGCAGCAATCGCAAAGGTCTACATAGGATCGTGCGTACTGCTGGACGTGTAGTAGGAGGTGAGCTTCCCTCCCTACAGGACATCTACACCAGGCGGTGCATGAGGAAAGCCAAGAGAATCATCAGCGACCCAAGCCATAGACTTTTCTCTCTGCTACCCTCAGGCAGACGGTTCCGCAGCATCCGGTCACGCACCAGCCGACTGAAGGAAAGTTTCTTCTCTCAGACTATCAGGCTGATGAACACTTAACACGCCCCACACAATTTCTTCCATACCCCGCACTGCACACCATCAAGATGTAGCATGCACTGCACTTTAACAAATCCATACTTAAAACAATACTGCCTACGTATCGCTGTCAACATTGCCAATTTTACATTGTCTTGTTTTTTTTGTGAGTATGTTGTTGTATATTGTTGTACTGTCTGTATTTTGCACTGTCTGTATATTGCACTGTCTGTATTTACACTGTCTGTATATTGCACTGTCTGTATTTTGCGCTGTCTGTATTTTGCACTGTCGTTGTATTTGCACGGTCTGTATTTTGCGCTGTCGTTGTATTTTGCGCTGTCTGTATTTTGCGCTGTCGTTGTATTTTGCGCTGTCTGTATTTTGTGCTGTCGTTGTATTTTGCACTGTCTGTATTTTGCACTGTCGTTGTATTTGCACGGTCTGTATTTTGCGCTGTCGTTGTATTTTGCACTGTCTGTATTTTGCACTGTCTGGAGCCAGCACCTAAGCTTTTCACTCATCATAGCACACGTGCTGCTGATGATGTGACAATAAAAGTGATTTGATTTGAAGTCCTCCAAGCTCATGGAAGTAATACACAATATTAACTCTTTCTCCACTGCAGCATGACTTTATATTCTATACTGGACATTATTTCTGTTCAGTGACACGACTTTTGTCTGAGGAAAGTCAGACCTTACTGTCCTAATTAAATCATTCAAAATCAAGACATGATCATATTTTATTTTGGTATAATAAGCGTAATCTAGAGGCCTTTGCCTTTCATATAAGCCACTTCTGATACCAAATGATCAACTAGAAGTCAAGTTATTTGTTATTCCTATAACCTGGAGAGGCGACAAGACTTTTGTCTTGGAGGAGGAGTTATTTTAATCGGTGTTCATAATATGCACAGATGAATCATTTTCAAGAAAAAAAAATTAAATAAGAGCCGTCTACTTTAACTGAATGGAGATTAAAACGACATAAACTAATTTTCTGTATGAGTTTTTACATAACACCTTGTCATTCTCTCATGGGTGCTGTTAATAATTCTGGATGGAGATGAAAAAAAAAACAACAACATGCAGGCGACATTTTCCCATCCAGCTGCCTATTCCTGTATTTCCCAACATTAAAACATGGAAAACCTATTTTTATGATATGTTGCACAAAGACTGGTTTTATGGTGGTAGAATGTGTCACCGCAGACACACACACACACCTGCATGACAGATTACATAAGGGCGTCTGCTGAATGAGGTGTGAAGTTTGAGGAGATGTTTATCCCACCAGAGTGCAGTGAGTAACACCATGAACACACACTGAAGCCTCTGTTTGCTTCTAAAGCCCCTAAACACACTGATCACACTTTTCCACACTTAACCACACTGGCAAGGTAAACTAGAAGGGAAAATATATCACGGCCTTAAAAAAAAAAAAAAAAAAAAAATCAGGTTTGTTCTTCTGTGGTTAGCATGCAGATATAAAACAGATGGTGGCACAAATTAAAATAGCTGCGTTCTGCAAACTGCACAGAAAATTGGCTTGCATGTCAACACTCACAGACTCGCTTTCACAAACACAAGCATAAACTGCATCTGCAAACGCAAAGACATGAATCTGTTATTAAAATGAGACATATTAATCACGTATAAGTTCAAGATTCAAACATTATCTAAAGACAACAGGTGCGTTCGACATTATGCACAGCTGCAGCCGTTGATCAACGAGATTAGCCGCGCGCAGGCGGGGGCAGAGTTGAGAACGGAGCCGTCAAGCCGGACACTTCAGGGCTCGAAGTTGCTGCTGTCATGATGACCGATCACATGGCGGGATCTTTATTTATTTGTTTATTTATTGCAATAACAACAAAAGATTTACAGTACACATAAAACAGAACACAGTCTCTACAAACTATAGTTCATTTTTAAACAAAGGAATTATGAATTAAATTTAAGTAGCCTACATAACAAACGCATGAGAAATAAGGGGAAAACGAGAGAGCACATAAAAAGGAAATGAATATCCACAAATAGGCCTATTAAACTAAACAATAAAAACTAATTCTTGGAGTTTAAGCATCAGACTTTGGGCTACTAGATGTTGAATGGTGTGTCAATACTGTTCCAGTGCTTATTTGAATATGCTAAAAAGGGTTTACATTTATTTACATTTATGGATATAAAACTTTCCAATATATTTTAGTGTAAAACCCAAAACAAGGTGTTTTGATTAAGTCTTAAATAATGATTATTTTGGATAATAAAAACATTTTTTAAAAAGCACTTTAATCCAGAGATTGAACAAAAGGACCACAATAACTAAATAGAAAATACCCAGAAAGAGCAGCTACATCAATGACATTTTTAACATTTCTGCATAAATGGCTTAACAGGAAATAAAATATTTTATAATCATGTATTTTTATATTTAATAAAATATTTTTTTTTTTATCTTAATTTGTTAAGAAATCTTTATAGGGGTGTCAGGATCAATGATGATAATTATTTTATAGGTCTGTAAGACTTATTTGAGTTAATATTTGGTTATTCAAAAAAATGTATAATACAGTAGTCTGTATAAAAAGGCAGAATAAACCTGTTCAAACAATCTAGACATTATGAACAAACTAGATGATGCTGCAGTAAAATATTTGTAGTCTTTTAATAAGCATGATGTGTACAAGATAGAGAGGGTATGAACATTTAATTGTTTGTTTTGAAATTTGTGAATCGGAATTTGTCCAGTAATAAACCCGAAACACACGTGGTTGTTGTCATGCTGTGAACTCGGCCAATCGTGTAACATCAGTGTCATCATCGCAGCTCCAGCAGGCGCTCTTCAGGTGCTGCGCGGGCTGAGTCAGTCGTCAGCGTCTTCAGCGCTGCATGAAGTCGAACGCAACTACTCTCTTACACTCTTAAAAAAATGCTGGGTTATTTTGACCCAATTCTGGGCGTATACGGTCTAAACCAACTGCTGGGTTAATTTTTAAAGTGAATTTGCATTCATTCATCCATTCCGTTCGGCTTAGTCTCTATTTCAGGGGTCGCCACAGCGGAATAAACCACCAACTATTCCAGCATATGTTTTACACAGTGGATGCCCTTCCAGCTGCAACCCAGTACTGGGAAACACCCATACACTCACATTTACACACGCACTCATACACTACTGTTGCGTTCGCAGGTCTGTGTGTGTTGGTGTGTCTGTATCTCTTCAACCTACATCCCCCCCCTCTCTCTCTATTTTTGTCCTTCATCACAGGTCCGACCCTAATTACGTCGGCGACGTCACTGGGGATTGGCTGGAGTGATGTCGGGCTTCTTTTAAAAAGTGGAACGGTCGGGGAGAGCGGGGGAGGGAGTTGGTTGGCGTATAGTTTAAAGTTGTTGTGGGAAAAATATTGCTAGTGATACATGTTGGTTGAGTAATCCTGTGTTTTTTGTAACTTTGATTTTTGTGTTGTTGTCCACTGTTTCCCCCCCTGTATGTTTTTGTTTTGGCTGTGTTTGTTATCACTGTAAAAATATTGCACATACACGGTTTGAAGCAGTAAGGTTTGGATTCCACACTTTTTCTTTATTGTACATATTTTCTCTTGTTTTTATAAATAGGTAGGAAGTTAGGTTTAGAATTGTATTTTTAATTCTGTTATTTTCTTTGCAAGGTGTAGGTAGTTTTATTGTGGGTGTTTATAGGTAATAGGCTTCACATTTTGGGTGATATAAAAAAAAAAAGACAAATAAACGGACCCGACTCTGCGGTTCATAAAAGTAAATTTTATTTGTCCGGTGTTCTTTTATGTTGCGGCTTTGAACCCAAACCAGGGTCGTAACACTACGGCTAATATAGTTAAATAAATTCACTTATACTGCATGTGTTTGGACTGTGGGGTAAACCGGAGCACCCAGAGGAAACCCACACCAACACGTGGAGAACATGCAAACTCCACACAGAAATGCCAACTGGCCCAGCCGGGACTCGGGACCTTCTTGCTGTGAGGCGTTTTACCCAATTTGGGTTGACATAACCCAGCATTACTTAGAGTGTATTCAGTGCAATTGTCTTCAACTTTCGTGAAGCATATAATCTTCTACGCTCTCCTCAAAGACATATATTATCTGTACAGAAACACAGACATTACTATCTTTTTGTAAGATTATATGTGCAAAAAAACACTGGTCCACTTTGGGGACATCAAGTTATTTTTTGAAATCAAAAAAAGAGAGTTAAAGCAATGTTTAATGTATAATATTTTATTATATATTCTGTTATATGATATGCTTTATTTCAGAGGACATTAACCTTCCTGCTGGGGAAGGCATTTTATAAATTTGTTTATATAAAATTACTATTACTGCATTTACTGCACATTTTAGTTCAGTTTTAGTTTGTTTCATTAATGGTTTTGTTAGTTTTAAATTCGTTTGTATTATGTGAACACGTTTCTGTTTAGTTTTTCTATATTTAGTTTTAGAAATTCTAGTTTAGTTCACAGAACATGCACTGTCAAACAAAGCAAAGCATAATGCTTACATGAGTGTTAACTCTTGTACAAAACTCTTACTTATAAAAATAAAATAAATAGTTTGAACAAACACAAGTGATGATTATTCAAAATTTAGACAAACGTCTTCATCTAAAAGATACTGTATATGTACACACTCAAAAAAATTAAGTTCAAACTACTTATTTAAAATAGGATGAAACGGCACAATTCCTGAGTATTTATGGGACAACTTAATTGTTTTATGTTCAGTCCACTTACATTTGTAAAAACTAAGCCAACTTATTTACTTCAAATCGATTGTGTGGAACCCAAAATATGTTCGCTGCTTGTACAAACTACTTATTTAAAATGAGCTGAAACACAATTCTTAAAATTTTGAAAATGAAACTTAATTGTTTTATGTTCAATCAAGTTATAATTGTAAAAAAAAACATTAAGTTAATTTAATCAATTTGCATTGGAACCACATGGAGGGAGTGTGTGGAACCCAGCATTTGTTTTAGTTAAGTTAAACATGCCAAGAGTACAATTTGTTTAGCAACGTTTTATGTTTATGTAGAAAGCATGGTTTTTATACAGATGTATAATCATTTTTAGATATATGTATAATCGTGTGTTTGGCTGTATATACTAGTACATACAGTTGAAGTCAGAATTATTAGACCCCTGAATTATTAGCACCCCTGTTTATTTTTTTCCCCAATTTCTGTTTTACGGAGATAAGATTTTTTTAAACACATTTCTAAACATAATAGTTTTAATAACTCAATATCTAATAACTGATTTATTCTAATAACTGATTTATTTTATCTTTGTCATGATAACAGTAAATAATATTTGACTAGATATTTTTCAAGGCACTTCTATACAGCTTAAAGTGACATTTAAAGGCTTAACTAGGTTAATTAGACAGGTTAGGGTAATTAGGCAAGTTATTGTATAACGATGGTTTGTTCTGTAGACTATCGAAAAAAAAATTAGCTTAAAGGGGCTAATAATTTTGTCCTTAAAATGGCTTTTAAAAAATGTAAAACTGCTTTTATTCTAGCCAAAATAAAACAAGTAAGACTTTCTTCAGAAGAAAAAATATTATCAGACATACTGTGAAAATTTCCTTGCTCTGTTAAACATCATTTGGAAAATATTTAAAAATCAAAAGGGAGCTAATAATTCTGACTTTAACTGTATACAGGCAATTATATAAACAGCCACAGGTCAGATTTTCCCCTAGAAAGAGTGCTTAAAATTCATAAAAACTATTGTTTATCCTTGCCATTTATTATTATTATATTATTTCAGTTAGTTTTTCAGTGACTGTTGTTAGCTTCGTCTAGTTTTATTTTTTCACTCATTGTGAATTTTTACAAATGCATTTTAGTGAATGAAAATATTTTCCTTTATGTCATGTCTTAGTTTTCATTTAATACAGCAACCTCACTGGAAACTCAACCGCACAAACCTAACCAGCTTCAGTGTGTTCTTAAACAATCCTCAAGAGCTTGATTGGCTGCTTCAGGTGTTTAATCAGAACTGCAGATCATTTCTGCAGGACAGATTTGGGTTGGAGACCTCTGTAAAGACCTCAGGATTATTGATTCATTTATTAAAATACCGGTTAGTAAACAGCACAGCTATTTTCAACACAGATAAGAAACTTTCCTTGATAATTAAACGACATCAGAATGGTATCTGAAGACTCTCATAAAATATAATGCCATATAAAACTATTTTTGTTTCTCCAATGAACCTTTTAGTGATCATTTACTATAATAATAATAATAATAATAATAATAATAATAATCATAATCATAATCATAATAATAATAATAATAATAATAATAAAGTAGTGCGAAGAGTATTTTAATAATCTAAAGAACTTTTGTCTGCTATAAATAACATTTTGTGCAATGAAAAGCTTCCTTAAATGTTAAAAGGTTGATCATGTGAGCACTGGTGCCAGTAAACAGCACTTATTTTGAGACTAAAGACTGGAATAATGCATGAAATAAAAAACATATGAAAATAAAAAGCTGTTATATGAAATTGTTATAATATTTCACAATTATGCTGATTTAACTGTATTTTTGTTCCAATAAATGCAGACTTTAGTGAACACTCAACCTTTTGGATAAAAGTTGTGCAAAGTTTGAACAAAGTGTACTAACCTGGAATACAATTGGGTTGAGAAACGGCGTCAGATCCTGGAGTCTGGGATCACATCAGGACGGCTTCTGCCTTCAGCTTTATATGGAGCTGGAATGACCCTGTGCGTGTGTGAGAGAGAGAGATATCCCACATGAATGGGTGTGTCTACATATGCAGATTAGCACAACACTATAAAACAAGAGGGTGTGTACGTGTGTAAGATCAGAGTGGAAGTAGAGAACTGCTGCATGTGTGAGTTTGTGTGGCTTGCGGTGAAAAGATATTCAACCAAATAACACACAAGAGCAGAATTGACCACATTCCTCTCTTTCGCCTGCGGACAGACACCATGAAGTCTTTTCTTAATGAAATATTTGAGTTTTTAACTTGAATTATTTATCTGTATACATTGTTATTTTAAATGAATCCTCAGAAACTTGACTTAAATAAGATCAATGATATCTATGCCCTTCTCTGATTGGTGTTTACAGAAACTAGGGTGGGCTCAAGTCGTCAATCATTCAGACATGTCAAGAAGCACGTTTGTGCTTCTGCGTTTATGCAGTATCTGTCAGAGCTCATCGTGCAATTGTGTGTTTGAAAAGAGAGGGAGAGGAAACAAAGATAAATGAAAAGGAAACAAGATAAAGAAATAACAGAGGGGTTCCCAAAATTTTTTAGCCTGCGACCCCTAAAATAACAATGCAGTGACTCGCGACCCCCAAATTCCTTGGAGGTGGTTATACTGTAAATATACAAATGTTGCGCACACAACAATAGGCCTATATGAACATGAGCATATTGACAACAGAAAAAGTGCAACAGTCTAACAATCATATAATTTTTTTTTATTAATTTGTTTAATTTAATATTAACCTCAGCTAAAGAGACTGATAGACACAATGTTTTTAGCACAAGTCTATTCTTGGTTTAATTTTGGAGACCGCCAATCAGAGACCATCCTCAATGTTCAGTTGTGGCCTGTATTTGAAGACTTCAGATGCAAAACCCTCTAAATCCATCAGACCTCTTTTCTCGTAAATGAGCATTTTCTATCAGGCTCCTCTGATTAGGTTCAGAAGCTTTATTTTATGTGTAATGATAAGGTTGTTAGCTGGTAAATAAAATAACTTTTTTTCATAAATGTCACTTTAGACAGTTATTTGGTTTTTAACAAGGTAAATTTTCTTTTGCGTCAAAACCAGCTAAATCCACTAGTGCTTTTTATGCAAAAACCTCTAAATCCACGTATTGGTACAAGACAGTGTAATTAGCTGAAAAAAATCACTAAAGATGCAAATTAAAAATTATTTTACCAAACATTAAACACATACACAAACCACCTGAAATTAAAAATACATCTGTCAAGTAAGTGGCGGTTCATTCCGCTGTGGTAACCCCTGATAAATCAGGGACTAAGCAGAAGGAAAATGAATGAATGAAATCTGTCAAGTGCATTAATCAATAACTTTAATTAAATCTTAACAATCTGTTGTCATTTCTGATATTTAAGATTTAGATTTATTGTAAGTAGAACATTGTAAACAAGCTTGTTAGATTCCAATAATGTAGTGTAAAACATTGTGAAACATCAATATCTGTGCATTGTCCATTACTAAAAAAAATAATAATAATTTATTGAAGTGATAAAAATAATGTGTAGTTTTATACATTGTATTTATCTTTTAAAACAGCTTGCATTAGCAAATAAAACACAAGGTAAGCCTACTGTGCAAAAAAAAAGAGGATGTCTCTCAGAAGCTGTCATTTATTCATCCTCACCATACTCAAGGTCTTGGTCTCTTTTTCATCTCGTTTATCCTCATAGCATCCATGTGGGATAAAAGAACAGCATCTTAACTTCGTCTTTCGTGAAATGAAGTTGCTGTTTAATGTAAAGTAAAGTAGCTCTGCTGCGCAAACAAACGTTATCAATGCATGCTACACTTCCGACTGTACATTGTGTTTTCTTTTTCGTATAATGCACAGAGTTTTGAGGTGAGGGATGTTTTCATTTGCCATTCACTGACAGTCGGACAGGCTCATGCAGTTCATCAAACTCCATCTTTTAAAATCGAAAGCGGAATAATACAGCCTCATAAAGCCGGAGTATCAGTGCGCTGCTACATTGAAAACATATGATTCGATTCGCGCCTTCTGATTGGTTCTCGGGATATAGCAACTTTTGCTGTCAAAGGCAAGCGGCATTTAGCGGCTTTTGCAAACAAACTGCGATTTGGATGATTTGAAGAAAACAATTTGTTGAACATGTACTACGTGCCTAAAGCATTCGCTTAATGTCATTATCTCATTTTTGGCGGAAATGGCGTTAAGTGGCTTTTGCATCTGAACTCTTCATATGTTTTTAACGTACTTGATTGCCATAAAGGTGTTAGAAAGTTTAACCTGGTGCTATAAAATCAATCTGCTGCAGCTGACACTATTGCTGTTGTTAATCTAACGTAAACACACCGATCCTATATATATTTAAAAAAAGAATTAGTTAAAGGTTGATGGCATTTCATATGCATGTTGTTGTTTTTTTACTATTAAAAACTACTATCTTTATCTTCTGTGGGTTAGGGTTAATATATTGTAATTCTAATAGTCAGTGGTGGTTTTGGGGGGGGGGGGTGCCCCCGTGTCAATAAGCTTGGCCCCCTCTCTGGCCCCCCTAAATTTCAATAATATCACGCGTATTTTTGTGTCAAAACGCCACAAAGAAGCGAGATCAGCCATCGGTGGCAGACTGCGGAGATATGACTGAGGCCAATGTTGCTGGATGTAGCTGATTCCAGCCCAAAAACTATCCAAAACCCGCCGAAATGCACATACATGCATGCAATCGAAGTCAAAACCGCCCAATCTGGCAACATTGACTGAGACCTCTCTACGCTCTCTACGCGGTGTCGCGTGCACTCGCTCTCTCTGTCAGTGAGCGTGCATCAGTTCAGTCCACTGTTGATTATGTTAAGACTGCTGTTTTCAATAGCGATTTTAACACTTTTAATATAGGAAGTCCTCGGCTATGCAGAGGCTATAATTAATTAGAAATTGAGTGTACAGTTTTACGTTAAGAAATGCAGTCTTGAATTTACAAACAGTCGGCAAGTACCGGAGAACCGATGTAACACAATGATTAAATGTAGTTTTCAGTCACGCTCATGTAAAGGTATAATATTCAACTCGTTTAGTTTTACCTTCATTCATTTTTGTTTTCAGTTTTGACAAAGCATGAGTCTTCAAACACTTGATTATTTACAAAACGTTTTTAAACACAATAGTTTAATTTCTAATAACTACTTTTTTATCTTTCCCATGGTGACAGTCAGTGCATAATATTATTATTACTATTATGTTATTTTGCAAGATTTTGCAAGTTGTATTCAGTTTAAGTCCCTTTAAGTATTCTGTAGTTTTTGATTCAGATTAAAGTGTAAATTTAAAGACTTGTTAACTAGGAACGTTAGAATAATTAGTCAAGTTATTGTATAACTGGTTTGTTGTGTAGACAGTCAAAAAATATACAGTAAATATTTCTTAAGGAGGCTAATAATACTGACCTTAAAATTGTTTTTTTTTTTAAATTAAAAACTGCTTTTATTCAAGAAATAAACTAAAGAAATAAGAATTAATATGACTCCAGATTTTTTTTGTTTGTTTTATAGGGAATACTGTCAAAATCTCCTTGGTTTGTTAAAGATCACTTGGAAAACATTATTTTAAGTTAACGGGAGGGCAAAAAAGTTCACTTCAACTCCGTCTGTTAACCTCTTAACGTGTTTTTTTTTACATGCATTGTTTTATTTCTCTTTGCTATTTGGGCTTATTGGAACCTAATTAGAATAAAAGTATCATCTTTTGACATGTAGAGAAAAATGATGTCCATATATGTGGACTCGTGGTCCAAATTTACATAAAACACTTTTTCCCGAATTTTCTTTTATGCATATTTAACATCAAAGCAAGTTCCAAAAAAATTAAGTTACATAATTAAGTTAAAACAACATTTTTTCCCATTTTGGGCAGTTAAAATTAGTGTTTGGGACATGTCATATGCTGCAAAACAGTTGCAGGATGACACTGTATGTCTGTAACAAAATTTTAAACATTCAAAGTATTTTAAATAGCCACTTAAGAGCTAAAAATGTGCTGTCCACATATGTGGACACTCGGGCCCTAGGAGGTTATAGTTTAGAGGTGCAAAAATGTGCCTTGATGTACTTAAAAGTTAGATATGTCTTATCCTGCTACAATACAAAGTTACTTGTCAAATAAATTAACATGGAAGATTATCTTGAGTTTAAGTTATTTCATTAGCTTGTTTATGAAGACTGCAGAGTGATACATGAAAACAATGACTTCGAATAATTGTTTAAGTATTTTGTGATGTATGTTAAAGTGTGCCTCCTAAAAGTACAAGTGGCCCCAGTGTTTGACTTTTTTTAAATCACCAAGCGACCCACATCATTGTATCGCGACCCCCACTTTAGGAACCACTGGTCTAGATTACTGATTACTAAAAAAGAGAAGTATAAAATATATTTACATTGCAAAATATGCATTCATAGTATAAAATATTAAGTATTGTATGTAAATTTATCTCTAGCTGTGACTAATTGACTAATTGAATGTAATTCTGCCTATTTGTCTGGCAAACATGAGTATACAGTATAGTCAACATTAAAAGTGGATCAAAACCTTTCAAAAGTTGTCCTCTTAAAATTGTCTAACTGTTGAACAGCACCCATTCTTAAAATCAGATTTTATCAAATATTTATTGATCCACTTCAAATGTTGACTACTGTATGTCTTGCAAGTATATATGACTTGATAACTAGCAAACATGGAATATATGGAAAAAAGACATAATTTAAACTCACAATTGCATTAAAAAATGTTTTGTGAGATGAAAAAAGGTCATAATTACTTTTTTTTAAATTCAGTGACAAGCAGGCTTCAATATGTTACAATAGAGAAAAATAATGTAACTAGAATTTTATATTTCATGCCAACTTCAAGAAAATTATAATTTTTTTATGCTGGTTAGTGCTTATTTGGTATCTATCCTATTATTTTACTGGTCAAAGTAGTTAGAGCTGTCCAGTTAGTCTCAGATTGGGGATGTCAAAAATAACTTATTTAACTACAAATAAATAATAGCTCATAACCAGGGCCAGACGGAATCTGCGGACGTTTTTTGCTATTTCTGCGGAGAATTTTGGTAAAAATCTGTGGATTTCTGCGGAATTATTTTGGGAGTATCATAACTAAAACCTTAATATGTTAAATAAAAAATAATATCTTTTTAACTTGTATTTAATGTTTAAAATGCAAATCCAATTAGATTAACTGTAAATAGTTAACTTTAAGTAAATAAACAGAATTAATGACGGGCTAAAATCTGCGGAAATCTGCGGAAAATCTGCAGAAAATCTGCGGAAAATCTGCAGAAAATCTGCGGAAAATCTGCGCGCGCAGATTCCGTGTGGGCCTACTCATAACATATAAATTGAGTATATAATTATAGTTTTTTAAAAATTATTATTATAAAAAAGCCCCTTTGGGATTAGATTTTGCAGGTCTCTTAAAAGTATTAAATGGTTTTATATTTTTTTTATTTCACAATTAATCCAATTCCTCTTTGTCATTCATTACACAGCGGATGCCCTTCCAGCTGCAAGCCAGTACTATAAATAAATAAATATATATTTGATGGTGGCTCAGTGGGTAGCGCTCTCACCTCACAGCAAGGTCACTGGTTCGAGCCTCAGCTGGGTCAGTTGACATTTCTGTGTGGAGTTTGCATGTTTTCCCCGTGTTCGCGTGGGTTTCCTCTGGGTATTCCGGTTTCCCCCACAAGTCCAAAGGCATGCGCTATAGGTGAATTGGGTAAGCTAAATTGCTCGTAGTGTATGAGTGTATCAGTTTAAAACTAGATTAAAAAGACATCTCTTTGCATTAGCATACACATAAAACACAAATGCTTTTGAAAACCAAATCCCCTAAAGGATTGTTAGTCTGCATTATTTAGGGCAACCGGAGCAGGGAACACTTCCCTAAAGACATTATAATTTGAACAGCATCTGCACTTATGTTAGTCTGTTTTTTTATTATTCCCGAGATTTCCATAATCCTGGACCAGGCCGTATCCTGAGCAGCTGCTGTGGTGGTTATGGAAGAGTGGAGAGCATGAGACTGATCCTTGTAAGACCCCAGTGACAGACGAGTCCTCGCATTGATCCTGAAGGGCCAGCCTGTACACCAGCCGGTGATCTCTCTCACCTGCGGCTTCTCCACGATGGACGTCCAGGGCTCTCCAGCCTCAGCACAAGACGTTTGGCCATAGGAGAAATGGTCATGCCCAACTGAGCCAGGTTTCTCTCGAGGTTTTTAAATTCTTCACTTTCGTCAATTGGAGAAGTTTTTTCCTGGCCGCTGTCGCCACTGACTTGCATTGTTCGGGACCTGTAGAGCTGCGCATCGATGGATTTGCTCTTCAGTGTTTGAACTCTGAGCAGTGAATATTAAACCACACTGAACAGAACTAAACTGAACTAAACTTCAACACTGAAAACTGAACTGACACTGTTTCAATTCACTATAATCTTCTATGTGAAGCTGCTTTGACACAATCTACATTGTAAAAGCGCTTTAGAAGTGAATGAGTGTGTATGGATGCTTCCCAGTGATGGGTTGCAGCTGGAAGGGCATTCGCTGCGTAAAACATATGCTGGATAAGTTGGCGGTTCATTCCGCTGTGGCGACCCCAGATTAAAAAAGGGACTAAGCCAAAAAGAAAATGAATGAATGAATGATTCCAAATCCGCATTGTGAAATATAATTCTGTGCAATAACACTGACTCACAAAAATAAAAAAGTAACAAATGAAAACTGTGTAAGGCTCCTACGTTGTAATCTCCATACAGTAAAGCTAAAACTAAAATACATTCCAATTTATTCAAGTTTTTTTTGTTCATATTAAATCAGATACTGGTGACAGACAGAGGCATGAAAACTTTTATAAAACCAACCATAATTTACTGTAATAACTTTCAAAGAGGTTTGATTTATGGAAGTCACAGAATCTTGAAAACTATGTAGACATCCTTACAAAAAAATGCGTTCATCAGAGGATTGCATCTGATTTTAAGACCTGTTTTCAGAGAAATTATTATTTTTATCCATTTTCTTGCTGCACTACAGATCTAATGGGCAGTTTGAGTCATTGCCTGAGGGATTCTATATGGAAAGCTTGTGTTTTGCCAGTGTTTCTGAGGGGGAAACATGTTGTGGAGACCCTGCAGATGCTTTGGGAGACTCTGAGTCACAGGCATGAGCTCAGCTTCAGATCGGAGAACAGGCGACTTTCTTTCACCGTGAACTTTAAAAGCAGAAGATGTAATGGTTTGGTACAATATGAAGGCTTGTCAAAGCAGTTTAACACATCAGTTTCAAGTCACATCTAGTTGCGTAACACAGGGTGGACAGGTTGATCTCTTATGAATGGGCTTTTCATGAACATTTTTAGTTGGCCAAGACCAACAGGTTATGTTATGTGTGTGCATAATACATACGTATACATGTATGTATATATAGTGCAAAAAAACTATTATATTTCTTCAAATTTTTTTGTCTTGTGTCTGGTGCAAATTCTTAAATCAAGAAGCATTTACTAGACAAGCAAAACACATTGTCTTGTTTTAAGAAATAATGTAAAAATTAAGGGGCGATGCAGTGGCGCAGTAGGTAGTGCTGTCGCCTCACAGCAAGAACGTCGCTGGGTCGCAGGTTCAAACCTCGGCTGGGCTGGGTCAGTTGGCGTTTCTGTGTGGAGTTTGCATGTTCTCCCTGCATTCGCGTGGGTTTCCTCCGGGTGCTCCGGTTTCCCCCACAGTCCAAAGACATGCAGTACAGGTGAATTGGGTGGGCTAAATTGTCCGTAGTGTATGTGTGTGAATGAGTGTGTGGATGTTCCCAGAGATGGGTTGCGGCTGGAAGGGCATCCGCTGCGTAAAATCGTGCTGGATAAGTTGGCGGTTCATTCCGCTGTGGCGACCCCGGATTAATAAAGGGACTAAGCCGACAAGAAAATGAATGATGAATGAATGTAAAAATTAAGTGAGTTTTTCCTTAAAACAAGCAAAATACTCTGCCAATGGGGTGACCAAACCAGTCTTGTTTTTCCTTTTGACATAAGATTATTTTGCTTTGACCTAAGATTATATATTTACCGTGGTGTGAGAAAGTGTTTGCCCCTTACAGATTTTTTTGCATGTTTGTCACACTTTAATGTTTCAGCTCATCAAACTAATTTAAATATTAGTCAAAGATAAGACAAGTAAACACATCATGCAGTTTTGACATGAAGGTTTTTATTATTTAGGGAAAGCAAATTACAAAACTACATAGCCCTGTCAAAAAAGTATTTGCCCCCTAAACCTAATAACTGGTTGGGCCGTCCTTACTGCAATCAAGCATTTTTGATTACTTGCAATGAGTCTGTTACAGCCCTGTGGAGGACTCACTCATCTTTTTGGCCTACTCATCTTTGCAGAATTGTTGTAAAAAGAGTTTCCAAGCATGAACCGCCTTTTTAAGGTCATGCCACAGCATCTTAATTGGATTCAGGTCAGGACTTTGACTAGGCCACTCTTCCTTTTGTTTTTTTTTTGTTTTCAGCCAGTCAGAAGTGGACTTGCTGGTGTGCTTTGTATCATTTTCCTGCTGCAGAACCCAAGTTCGCTTTAGCTTGAGGTCCAAACAGATGGCCAGACATTCTCCTTTGGGATATTTTGGTTCACAGCAGAATTCATGGTTTCATTTATCACAGCAAGTCTTCCAGGTCCTGAAGAAGCAAAACACCCCCAGACCATCACACTACCACCACCTCATTTTACTGCTGGTATGATGATCTTTTTCTGAAATGCGGTGTTAGTTTAACATCACACATACAGTAGGACATGATACTTCTAAAAACGTTTGTCTAGTCAGTCCACAGAGTATTTTCCCAAAAGTCTTGGGGATCATCAAGATGTTTTCTGGCAAAACTGAGACAAGCCTTTATGTCCGTTTTGCTCAGGCCATCTTTGCCATGAAAACCATTTTTGCCAACTCTCTTTCTTATGGTGGAGTCATGAACACTCACCATAACTGAGGCAAGCGAGGTCTGCAGTTCTTTGAATGTTGTTCAGGGATCTTTTGTGACCTCATAAATGAGTTGTCGCGGTGTTCTTGCAGTAATTTTGGTCAGCTGGCCATTCCTGGGAGGGTTCTCAACTGTTCCATGTTTTTGCCATTTGTAGATAATGGCTCTGACTGTGACTTTCTGCAGTCCCAAAGCTTCAGAAATTGCTTTATAAGCATCTGCTGACTGGTAGATTATTTTCTTTCTCATTTTTTTTTTTAATTTTATTGAATCTCTGCATACTGTCTAGCTTTTGAGGAGAATTTTTTTTTTGATCTACTTCACTTAGTCAGGCATGTCCTACTTAAGTGATTTTTGTATTGTGATTAGTGTGGCAGTAATCAGGCCTGAGTGTGGCTAGAGAAATTGAAGTCAGGTGCCAAATACTTTCACACAGGGATATGTAGATTTGGTTTCTGTTTTCCCTCATTAATAAAAACCTTGTGTTACTTGTGTATCTTTGACTAATTTTTAATTAATTTTATTTAGTTTAATGATCTGAATAATGTGACAAACATGCAAAAAAAAAAAAAACATCAGTAAGGGGGCAAACACTTATTCACACCACTGTATGTGTATAAGCAGGGCTTAGCCTGGTCAGTACCTGGATGGGTGACCACATGAGAAAACTAGGTTGCTGTTGGAAGTGGTGTTAGTGAGGACAGCAGGGAGCACTCAACTGATGGTCTACGTGAATCCTAATGTCGCAGTAAAGTGAAGGGGACGCTACACTATCAGTGGGCACCGTCTTTCACATGAGACGCAAACAGAGGTCCTGACTCTCTGTGGTCATTAAAAATCCCATAGCACTTCTTGTTAAGAGTAGGGGTGTAACCCCGGTGTCCTGGCCAAATTCCCCCCATCGGCCTCCAAATTATATATAATTTGTATAATTTTATGAATATAAGTATTTGAATTACAGAAATGTAAAAAATATGAAGATAAGATGTCATCAAAATATGTAAAAAAATATATATTTTAATTTATAAAAGTTATACACGTTATTTTAGTAAACACTTAATTAACCAAATACATTTTCTTAAATATTAGTTTTAAGAATAAAGTCAAATAATAAAAAAAGATTAAGATGCTTATCAAAAATCAGCAAAAATCTAAAATATGCATTACAAACAAACCGTATATTTTATTTATTTTTATATTAATTATATATTAAAATAAAATTATAAAAAAAGGAAAAAAGCTAAATATATATATATATATAATGTTTACACGTCAATAAATAATATAACATGACAAAATGTATATATAAAATATTTTATCATTCATTCATAATAATAAATAAGCCCAGTTTTAATAGCGCTATTCACTTTAAAACACTTCTGCCAAAGAACTATTTGACCAGAAACAAATAAACCTTCCTGTTCACCATATAATAATTCAAAACAAAGCACCCAGACACAGAGTGAGTTAATCCCCATATGAAACGAGCAACACTGACCGCAAAGCCTCCTGTTTGATTTCCGTCATACCAAAGCAAGCAGTACACGCTGTTTCCTGTGCGAGTTACAGAAACCACAGGTTAGTCACATGACCAGCCTCTACGCTTAGCTCTGTTCCGCTCCACTGTTGTTCTGTGCATCACTAGGAAGTCAATCGACCACTTTTTAAAGTTAATAAAGCGTAAAACAATGCCAATGTCAAAACTATAACTCAAAGAGGAACAACAAAGGAGGAAGAAGACAGACGGACGAAGATGGAGACCTCGTTTTTAGGTGAGAGAAGTTTGATTATATGATTGAATAGACAACGGTGAAGCAGATGCACACACACTTCTGAATGTCACACGCAATGGTTGAGACATGTCTGTATGGTATTGCATCAGATAAATAATGTACATCAAAAATAAGTGCATGTTTGTGCATTTCTAATGATGCAGGAACTTTTTTTCTTCGCAAATGACAATTCTTTTTTTTTTCACAATGATTACTGTGATAAACACTACATATGTTTTTTCTGTATTTTAAAACAAACAAGCAAACAAACAGATTTTTTTGTGTTTTCATGACATAGTACAATCTTACTATTATATATTTGTTATTTAATCCAGTAAAATTACTGTATTTTTAGGGTCATTTAGGGTGTAATTTTGTTTTGGAATCACTGTATTTTTGTAATGTTCTTGTAATGGGTGTTTTAGGCCTCATCTCACTAAAAAGACTATCTCATTTATCTAATAAATAAAGTATATATTTATGCACACACTACCAGCCAAGAGTTTAGGACCAGTATGACTTTTTAATGTTAAAGAGCCCCTATTATACATTAAATAGGGTCATATTTTGGTTGTAAGGGTCTCCAACAACAGTCTAATATGCATGCAAGGTCAAAAAACACTTTCATGGCCTTATAATCTGCATTTATTTTTACCTAATTTTCCCAGCGACTCCCATATGAATCGTTCAGTGATTCATTTGTTCCCAAACCCCTCCTTAGCGCGAAGCTAATCTGCGCTGATTGGACCGATGACAGCCTGTTGCGATTGGTCGACAGCGTTCAGCACAAGACAGAGTGAAATGCCCAGCACATCTTATCAACAATATAGAAGTAATCAGAGTGCGTACACGCTTCATATTATTGTAAGGCGTGGATTTCGGCAGTGGGTGAATGTAAATACAGACGATCGGCTTGAAAATACTGACGACTAACTATTTTATTGAGCAAAAACTGAAGGAAGAATTGGGGAGGAAATCGACACGCGTCTCCTAGCCTGTCACACTCTACCTCAGTGTTGCCAGATGTAGCTGACTGATTCCAGCCCAAAAACTATCCAAAACCCGCCAAAATGCAAAAAAACCCACCCACTCATCTGGAAAACACGGTTGTGACAGTCGCGAAAAACACGATAAGTGTTTATACCCGCACAATCGAGTTAAAAACAGTCCAATTGAACGGGAAACCGCCCAATCTGGCAACTCTACTCTACCTGCTCTTTTTTCACACACACACACACAGACACACACACACACAGATTATCCTCCTCCTCAGAGGACACAACACCAAAATAAAAGTCCTTAACAGAAACATTCAAAAACAGAATACATAAGAATGTACATTAAAGAAACAACTTCACGTTAGTTACTGACACTACAGAATACAGTACCCGGTTCTCACCAGTGTTATTAGGGTCGGCGCCTCCATAGAATAGTGAGGGCGGCGTCCGTGAACTCCCCCGGTTCTCCCGTTCATCCGCGACACCAACCCCCTCCCTCCCGGTCCTTACTTTCCCCCAGTCTCCTGGATTTTTTGTGTGTGCATGAGTGCATTAAAGCAGTTCAGTTAAACACTAGCATCTTGCTCTGTTATTAACAATGACACTCATTCAGTATTAATCCACACAGTGGCAAAAGCTGAACTATTCTGAACCTTGACTCCCACATGTGTGTAAGAACAGCTGACGGTAGCCATAGCAATGACAAACGACAGGATTGCAAGCTCACAAACACGTTTAAATCCGCAAAGAAAGCGGCACGCGTCGCGTTTTTAGCGTGGTTTTAGTCGCAAATGTGTAAGTGTTTAAAATGTTCTCATGGCTTACCTAAACTCTGCTTTTCCCAACGATCACCAACCCTCATTACAAAATGGAGGAATAATCCATGAGCTGTGTATTGATAGTTCCTGTGGAGCTCTGTCAAAGTCTCATACATCAGTAGTCTTTTCTGATCCTTCCTTTTTTGCAAAAATAAACCTCAACCACTGACTCTTCACAGCTTCATCTTTGGGTAGAGAATATAACACGAACTTCCCCTCAAACTTTCAATAATATCCAGCTAAGCACAGCGTCTTCATGACTCATGACTTCAGGATCTGTTTATCTTCCTCTCTTAGCTGCTGTGTTAGTGGGCGGGGCCGCAGGTTTAAATTGGCGGGTCTGCGCGCGCAACCATTATGTTTCGTGTCTACGTAACGCCGAAACGGCTAAAGAATCGTTATCAAGACGATTCGTTTAAACCGCTATGAGTCGACTCTTTTATAGATGAATTAATAGTTTTAAACACTGTCCACTTTCAGATTTAAGCTTTAGCTGGATATTTCACTTCGCTTAGAGCTGTGTTACACACTACATAGAAGGTCATTTTCAAAAACCCATAATAGGGGCTCTTTAAAAAAGCCTTTTCTACACACTAAGTTTGCATTTATTTGATCATAAAATAGTAAAAACTGTACAAAAATAAATAAATAAAAAAGTGATATATTAGTTTTTAATGTAATATTAATATTGTATAATTAATTAAATTATTATTTTTATTAAATATTCATTTAAAGGTGCAGTATGTAAGTTCGACACCCAGTGGTTGAACTAGTTATTGCACTTCTGGATCAAAACAAACTGAAGAGCGGGTTGCCAGATTGAGTACAGGAGCGAGAGATTTAAACCGTGTTGTAAATAAAAACAACGACGTGATAGAGGGAATATTTTCCATATTAAAAGGAGTTTTGGTCAAAACCATCACCTCGAATTGATATATTAGAAACGGCTTCTATTTCTCACAGCTGAACAACAGAAAACTATGACAATGATCACCTCAGGTAAACCTTGTGTGCTTTATTCAGTGCTAAATGCTAACAATGTGAGTTTGAATGCCATTTTACATGACATTTTTTGCCATACATTGAAAGCAGCAGCAGATAGTTCACCTCAGATCATGAAAATACAATAAACCATTTGAAATTGAACTTTAGAACTAAACACGTGATTCAGCATCTACATTTAATGATGTTAAAGAGGGCTAACATGTATTAAATAGATTATAAACCATATCATTTTGTGAGTGAGTTCATATTCTGTGCTTCTGAATGGCTGTATTTAAATTTCTGTCGTGTTTCGTCTGGTGCAAACAGCCAAATTGCTTATCACTGCGTATCTCGTTATGAAGCACGTTGTTAATGCACGGGGTTACAGTGTAACTTTCTCACCTAATGTTTACGCTCGTAATATTTATATTATTTGCTAATTAATAACCTCATGTGGAACTGAATCGGTCTCATTTTGGAGTCTACTGTCCACCGGAGGTCGCATTTTGGTTGCAATTTGGTCACAGATGAATGCTTTCAGAGCCTTTCTGAATGAATGAATGAAATGTGCTGTTTTCCACCAAGGCAACCTAGAGTGCTGAAATATAATTGGCTAAACTGGCATTGGGCGAGTTACAAGAACATAAACATAAACAGTGTTCCGGCACGGAAAAGACATCTTTAAAGCAGAATATCTGACTTCAGCATTGTTTTTCAGATAAACGTGTATGTTCACTCAGCATGTTTCTCAAATATCTGCAAACATATTATAGTATTTTTATGCTTTAGAAGAGTCAAAAACTTACATACAGCACCTTTAAAACACATATTTTCTTGTTGAATGTAAAAATTTAATTTATTCCTGCAATTTAAAGCTGAATTTCAATCTTTAGTGTCACGTGATCATATTTTTATTTAAACAAGGATGCTTAAAGATCAATGGTAAATTATCATTTAAGACAAATGTTCTGTATTTTAATAGTTTTCAAAATGTATTCCTTTAATTTAAAGCTGAATTTTCAGCATCATTACTCGACTTCAGCTTTTCAAACAGCTTATCATGTTTTTATGACATTTTATTTGAAAAGCATTTGCGCTGTCATGCACATAGTTTGATATTATGTTATATAATGCAATAAAATAAATGACATTTTAAGCATGTCTTAGGTTTGGCAAAATTTGGCTTACTGTATGTATGCAAGTTTTGCATATTCACATTGTAGCATTTAACACTGAAAAATGCACAAAATCAGTATCTGTGATGATCATCATCATAGTAGTTTATGCTGCTATCGTTTAGCCACGAGATATAAAAATCGTTCTAAAATAAAACTTCAGGTAATGTTTGGATAAAAACTCCTTTTAACATGGAAAAGATTAGGCTCGATAGTGAGGCACGCTTGCTCCTGTTATGCCGAGTTCAGACTGCATGATTTTAACCCCGATTTTGACTCGCCGACAGGTTTTGAGAAATTGCAGACAAATGCATGAAATCACAGGCAAATCGGCACTCGTGCACGCAATCACACAGTGTGAACTATCAAAGACGTGATCTGAAAGAATCGCTGATGAGTCGCCGATGCCCGTGAGATATTTGGTGTGCTAAATATCTGGAGCTGTCGGCGATTCAAATCATGCCGTGTGAAATAAGTCTTGACTGAAAATAACATCGGCGATCACCTATACAGCCAATGAGAGAGCAGCATCCACTAGTGTGGTTACCTTCAGGCCAGCGGGAGGCTGGGGGAGAAGTTAAAAGCGCTCCTTTTTAGTTTACTTGGACTCAAGAAATGGAGGAAAAACTAGAGTTTGACGTGTCATCTGATCAAAACCACTAATTTTTGAGCAGAAATGACTAATTCTCTTAAAACCTATGTAAGCAAATATGTATTTTTTTACCCCATTTAAGGCTTCTTTCTCATTATGTGGTTAATATCAAAATATATACTATGTGTTTTTGGTTGTGAGACGTAGTTTGGACAAAGTTGTCGGCAATTCTTCCTATTTTAAAGTCATACAATGTGAAACCCCCTGTCGTCGATCCATCTTTTAGTGTAAACAAAGCAGCGACAAACGCTAGCCAAGATAGCCATGCAGTGTGAAAACAACTGTGACACGACTACTTTGAAAATCATGCAGTCTGAACTCGGCATTAGTGTCATCAATCTGGCAACCTGCGATTGCATGAAGTTATCGGTGGTGAGGCGGGGTAAAAACGTTTTTGATTTTGGACTGCAATACCTAGTTCAACCACTAGATTTCAATCTTACATACTGCAAAGGGAGATTCAAGCCTTTTCCCAATAAGATCAACAAAAATACATGACATCTATTGTAAAAAGGTTAAATTTGTAAATAACTATATTTACTATTTACTCATCCTCAAGTAATTCTAAAAATGTATGCGTTTCTTCTGTTGAACATAAAACAAGACACCGTGAATGCAGGAAAAAGCAGCCATCGAAATACATTCATTAATTTTCCCTCGCCTTAGTCCCTTATTTATCAGTGATCACCACAGCGGAATGAACCGCCAACTTTTCCAGCATATGCTTTACATAGCAGATGCCCTTCCAGCCACAACCCAGTATTGGGAAACACCCATACACTCTCGCATTCACACACACGCACATAATCTCATACACTACGGCCAGTTTTGTTTACCCAATTCACCTACAGATAGCGCCTGTGTTTGGACTTTGGGGGAAACCGGAGCACCCGGAGGAAACCCACACCAACACGGGGAGAACGTGTAAACTCCACATAGAAATGCTAACTGGTCCAGCCGGGACTTAAACCAGTGACCTTCTTGTTGTGAGGTGACAGTGCTAACCACTGAGCCACCGTGCCGCTCATTGACATACATAGTAGGAACAAAAAATAATATGGAGGTCAATGGCTTTTTACTCCAACATTCCTCAATATATGTTCCTTTGTGTTCAACAGAAGAAAGAAACAAGTGAGAAATGAGAAAATGCTATCAGAATTTACATTTTTGGGTGAACCATCCCTTTGACCCCCACTCTGGGGTGATTTTGAGTCTTATTTTGGCCACAACTTTCTCAGTCTTTCAGCAAATGGAAGGATTTTTGGTCACAAATCTTATTTGGACACATATTTTAGGAAAATGCTTTGAAAAATTTAAAAACTAACAATACACTCAAATTTACTACCATTTTGTTTGTGGCTGTTTTTCCCCGTTGACTATCATTATAATGACACTCTTTGATTGCCAAGCCATTACAGCATATAATCATGCATTCTTGATTGTTGCTGGTTGTCCATGTTGGGAAGAGGTCAAATGTTTTAATTTTTACTGTTGATCATCAGTTGCAGCGCAAAAAAAAAGCTTAATTTCTGCTTTGTATAGACCAGGGGTCACAATCTCGTTCCTGGGGGTCCGGTGCCCTGCAGGGTTTAGCTCCAACTTGCTTCAACACACCTCCCTGGGTGTTTCAAGTATACCTAGTAAGACCTTGATTAGCTTGTTCAGGTGTGTTTGATTAGGGCTGGAACTAAAATCTGCAGGACACCGGCCCTCCAGGAACAAGTTTGGTGATCCCTGGTATAGACCATTTTGAGGGATGTAAACAAAAACAATGGTCCTGACGTATTTCCTGTTTTACATATTTAATTTCTATAGCTTCCGAGAATCCAAAAAGAGCCACATATTAATAAATAATGTTATGATAGCTGTTTTAACATTAAGTTATGATTGAATCGCCTCTTGTTACAGTTATAAAATAGCTTGATAGCAAGTGGGAAAAGTTCATGGGCCAATGACATCACCACATTGAAATGGTCTATATTGAGTATAGTGAGTGTGTGTGAGAGACCTTTGCTCACTTATCTTTATATGATTGAGAAAATAAGCAGCTCAGCTCTCAGAACACAGTAAACATAGTACGTGTATTTATGCACACACATTATAATCTGCTGTTTTACTCCATAAACTCCATATAAAAGCCAGAAATGTTTTTACACAGGCCTATTTAAAGAGTTAATGCTGCCAACAAATGATCAACAGTAAAAATATGTGTTATGCGTGTATTTATATAGCGCATTTATTGTGTATGGTCATACACACAAAGCGCTTCACAATCATGAGGGGGGTTTGACTCTCCACACCACCACCAGTGTGTAGCGTCCACTTGGATGATGCGACTGCAGCCACAGGACAACGGCGTCAGTGCGCTCACCACACACCAGCTATAGGTGGAGTGGAGAGACAGTGATAGAGCTAATTCAGTGAGGATGATTGGGAAGCCATGATGGGTAAGTGCCAATGGAGGGAATTTGGCCAGGACACTGGGATTACACCCCTACCCTTTACGAGAAGTGCCATGGGATTTTTAATGACCACAGAGAGTCAAAACCATGGTTTAACCACAGAAAGACGATGCTCACTGACAGTATGGTGTCCCCTTCACTTTTACTGGGGCATTAGGACTCACACAGACAACAGGTTGAGTGCCCCCTGCTGGCCTCATTAACACCACTTCCAACAGCAACCTAGTTTTCCCATGTGGTCTCCCATCCAGGTACTGACCAGGCTCATCCCTGCTTAGCTTCAGTGAGTCTTGGGCTGCAGGGTGACACATTTGACCGCTTCCCAACAGGGAAAAGAAGCAACAATCAAGAATGCATGATTATATTGTGTCATGGCTTTGCAATCAAAAAATGTGATTATAATGGAAGTCAATGGGGCAACCGACATAAAGAAAGGGTAGTCAAGTAAAGGCATGCGTATGTATTACGCCCCCAATCACATACTGATTAAAACTGAACATTACCTCTCTCTCCCACAGACCGTAGGCTGCAGTCAGCAGAATCCAATGGAGGAGCTCTCAGTCCGTCTCCTCTTCCCGAACTCCGCTTGGTTTTATTGGGCCGCAAAGGAGCTGGGAAAAGCTCAGCGGGAAACACCATCCTGGGCCTTGCAGGAGGCTTTGAAACCAACAAACCCACTGAAGAGTGTGTGAAGAGGCGCGCAGATGTGGCTGGACGGCGGGTTACAGTCGTGGACACTCCAGGCTGGGAATGGTACTACTCTGCGAACGGGACTCCCGAATGGGTGAGGAGGGAAACCAAGCGGAGCGTGTCTTTATGTCCTCCAGGCCCTCATGCTGTACTTCTAGTGGTACGATCCTGCACATCTGTGACAGCCGAATACCATCAGCAGATCGAAGAGCATCTTGAGCTGCTGGGAAAAGCGGTGTGGGATCATACATTAGTGCTGTTCACCAGAGGAGATGAACTGGGCTCTTTCTCAATCGAACAGCGGATCCAAAATGGTGGCAAGTCTTTCCAGAGGCTCCTGGAACGATGCGGGAACCGGTTTCATGTTTTGGAGAACAAGCGGAGAGTTGATGACGGGTCGCAGGTGAAGGAGCTGATGAGGAAGATGGATCGGCTGGTGGAGGAGAGAAGAGGCAGATATTATGGGATGGATCTGCTGCTCCTGGAGCTAGAGGTGGAGAGCAAACGGAGAGCGAGAGAACGGAGGAAGAAACAAAGGTTGATGGAGGCGCAGACGCACCGGGGGACCATCAGAGCCGTGCTGATGAGTGAGTTACTGCTAAATTATTCACATTAATATTATTTTGCAAAAAATAAAAAATAAACACCTCAGGCGAGAGTAAAAGCTTTTTATGGTATAAGGAAAGAAATTCAAGCACTTACTCAAAACATTATTGGCCAATAGAGGGATGCTGAGGAATTGAGTGCTGCTCAAATGAAGCATTTACAGCAAGCAGCAACCTCCCGCTCTCCCTCGTGAAGCAAATACGGAAGTAACTGAAACTGCAGTTCATCGCAATTTCGCTAGTCCTGGCTCCATAATAGACCAAATTTCTATTGAGCCCACTGTTAGAATGGCCAAATTTACAGCAGAAAAAAAGCTGTTTACAGCCTGGTACAAAGAATGATTTTGGTTCATATAGCTAATATTACCCTTCATAACAACTGTGAGAGGGGTGAATTTTTTTATAACTCATCCGTTTCATTTATATTAGGTTATATTAAGTCTGCATAATTAAGGGCGTGGTGACTTGACTGACAGCTAGGTCTTGCTGGTCGCCGTCACTTCACTGCTGAACTTGGTATATACATTGTATTTTCGATTTGTTTTATGTGGCTTTACACTGTCAGGCCCGCAAATGGGTTTAATCGGGCCTACGAGATGATTCTGTAAAGTATAAAAATAAGCTGCAATTTTTCAATAAAAGAAACTGCTGTTCCAATTGTGTCCACTGGATGGCGGATTTGCAAACTGTTAATTTCGTCAAATCCAGAAACCTGAATCAGCGTCAGTTTGACTGCCTTCTCAGAGAGAAAAACCATATCTATGCCCTTCCATACAAGGTTATTACAGTTAACGAAAACAAACGAAAAAACGAAAACTAAAATTTTAAATAATTGTCATTAACTGAAATAAAAATAAAAATAAGTTTTTAAAAAAACTAGAACTGAAACTGTATTGTGTACATACAAAACTAACTGAAACTAACTAAAATTATAGCAAAAACCTTCTTCGTTTTCGTATTTGTGAATGTATTTAATACATAATCTTACTGTAAGCCCTTTAGAAGTAAATCTAATTCGCGCTGCAGGTGTTTGACCCTTACGCACCTCAGAGTCTAAAATCCTGCTGCCATTGGCCAGATCGAGCCGGTTCTCCTCTAGTCAGTCCTAGCTGTTGCTCCCGCGACAAAAACAAGGAGTGGACAAGACAGCAGCATGGTGACAGCATTACAGGCACTTAAAACTATTACTTACACATTTGTGCCCAATAATGGGTTTTATTTCTGTATCGCGATTGCGAACAAATCTTTTTAACCGGATCTTCTAAGTGAACCGGTTGAACTAGTTGACCAAAGCGAACTGAATCACTTGAAAGCCAAATACCCCCTCTGACTTGAAAAAATCCAATATACAGTTGCAATCAGAATTATTGAACCCCCTTTGAATTTTTTTTTCTTTTTTAAATATTTCCCAAATGATGTTTGACAGAGCAAGGAAATTTTCACAGTATGTCTGATAATATTTTTTCTTCTGGAGAAAGTCTTATTTGTTTTATTTCGGCTAGAATAAAAGCAGTTTTTAATTTTTTAAAACCCATTTTAAGGTCAAAATTATTAGCCCCTTTAAGCTATATATATTTTTTAATAGTCTACAGAACAAACCATCGTTATACAATAACTTGCCTAATAACCCTAACCTGCCTAGTTAACCTAATTAACCTAGTTAAGCCTTTAAATGTCACTTTAAGCTGTATAGAAGTGTCTTGAAAAATATCTAGTCAAATATTATTTACTGTCATCATGGCAAAGATAAAATAAATCAGTTATTAGAGATGAGTTATTAAAACTATTATGTTTAGAAATGTGTTGAAAAAATCTTCTCTCTGTTAAACAGAAATTGGGGAAAAAAATAAACAGGGGGGCTAATAAATCAGGGGGTTGAATAATTCTGATTGCAACTGTATACTCTCATTCAGTTATTAGAACAGTAACGTTACACTGAGATCAAATTTGAGAAGCGGTGAACCGATAATACTGCGCATGTGAGATTCAGTGAACTAAACACAAACAGTACACGGCAGCCTGCTGTGACTGAACTAAACTTAAACAACAGCACTGCGGGTAAACTGAGGGCTTATATGAGAGGATCTGGAGAAAAAACTTAAGTTTATTTCATAACAGAAAATCGTAATGGAATTTAAATAAGTGAATCATGATTCAGTTGAGTTGCAAAACTTTACTGTAAGACATTTTTCAGATCATGGTGATGTTTTAACTGGCTGAACTTACTATTGCTGACTACATCATTTTGGGATGTTGAGTCCAAACATCCGCGTTAAATATCTGAACTTCCCATCACTACCCTGTATCTAACCTCAGAAGCAGCCTTGCACACATACTGTACTTAAGGCTGATATCTTGTGGGCTGTTGAATTTGAGGATGGGTATGGTATTGGTAGATGATAGTGTTCATGTATCCTCTAAATACAGGTTTCAAAAAATGTATGGCTGAGTTTTTATTATACAATATTTATTATATTGATTTTGAATCTTGCAGCTAACAAATATCCTTTTTTAGAAAAAAAAAAAAAACTAAAATTAATACTGAAACTAATAAAAACTAAACAAAAACTAAGTCATTTCAAAATATAGAAACTAATAAAAACTAGTAAATCTGCCTCTAAAAACTAATTAAAACTATCTGAATTTGAAAACAAAAAGTCAAAACTAAATAAAAACTAATAAAATCCAAAACTAATATAACCTTGCTGCCATACCACACTGAGGTGTTCTCACAAGGAAACGTAACTATTTGACATTTTGTCAGTTTAGTGGCTAATTCATAGGAGTTCAGTCATACAAAAATGTATGATATAAAAAAGGAGACATGGCACTCAACCACACACCTAAACCCAACCGTCATTGGGGGATAAGCAAATCGTACAAATTAGATTTGCACTAATTCATTCGAACAAAAAGTTACGAATTTCGATGAGATCATGTTGTCCTCTGGCTCCAGCTTTATGTTGATCATAATAAAACAAAGAAAACAGTCTGAAGTTGTGGTTTTTAAGTTATATACAGTGCTCAGCATAATTGAGTACACCCCATTTTGAAAATAAATATTTTGTATCCATTTCTCAGTGAATATTGGCAATGTATCTTGGTGCATTTAACAGATTTATTAAACAGATATATTTATGAAAATAATATTTTAGTCATCAAACATCTTTAGAAATTGAAAAATAATACAATTAAAGAGCCCCTATTACACATTGAAAATAATCATATTTCGGTTTTATGGGTTTCCAACAACATACTGATATGTATGCAAGGTCAAAAAACACTTTCATGGTCTAATAATATGCATTTACTTTTACCTAATTATCCCAGCGACTCCCATATGAATCGTTCAGTGATTCATTTGTTCTCAAACCCTTGCTTAGCGCGAAGCTAATCTGCGCTGATTGGACCGATGACAGTCTAATGCGATTGGTCGACAGCGTTCAGCGCAAGACAGTAAAATGCCCAGCGTGGTTTATCAAGCCCCCGGGTCGCCAACATTGGATCGCAGCGGACGCCCGAAACACGCTTTAAAGTAAACTTACTAACACCACAGTAAACAGTACCCGGTTCTCAACAGTGTTATTCAGACACCTCAGTGCTGAAAGCAGTGCAGTTAAACACCAGCATTGCTCTCAAGTATGACACACATTCAGAATTAATCCACACAGCAGCAAAAACTGAACTATTCTGAACCTTGACCGCTGCACGTGTGCAGGATCAGCTAACAGTGGCCATAGCAACAACAAACGTTAGTGAAACGAGCTCACAAGCACATTTAAATGCGTAAACAAAGCAGCACGTGTCGCGTTTTCAACGTGGCATTAGACGCGATATGAGAATACAAAGAATTCACCGGATACAGTACATGCGGTAACTAGTAACAAAACATGTAGATCATTTCTATTTGCAATCATTGCTCTGGCACCTCGTCCGTGAACTGCTATATTTTCTTAGGACTTACCTGTACTCTGCTATTCCAAACGATCACATCCCCAGCCGAGAGGTTGTAGCATCCTCTGTCCTCTGACAAGCTATCTCTGCTCCCTTCACAAGCCCGAAGTCCAGCGTGCAGCAGCCTGCCGGTGTACCTAATAATTTGTCCTTATTTTGCCCGCACCCCTGGTGTATTGTCTGTCCATTACAAGATGGAGGAAGAAACTTAATGCATGAGCTGTGTAGTGATAGATCGCCCATTGTAAGTGTACAGATTTCTGAACGACTCCTTTCCCCTCACACTTCCAATAATATCCAGGTAAGCACAGCGTCTTCATGAGCGTCCTGCTGCTGTGTTAGTATTTTTCAGGACTACACTCGAAACCAAGGGGTACGAAAATTTCCCAGAATACACCTGCCACAGCTGCACCCGGAAGTAATGAGATCCACAAATTAGTATTTTTTGTCATTATTATGAATTTTTACAACAAACAAACACATGGTTTAATATATTTATAACTGTGTTCATGTTTTACCGTCATGCAAAAAACGCTAAAAAAAAAAACCGCTAAATTTCTCGATCTCCAATCCCTTTTAATAACTCCTGTACAGCAGTCTCACAACATTCTGTCACTCGATGACACTCGAATACCCTGTCAGAAAAGTCTAGTGGCTGAGAATGAGCTTTTTACAGTGTCTGCTATAATGTTAATGTTGTTTTGGTGTGTTTACATCGATAAATATGGCCACGGTGTAAATGCGCAGTATAGTTATGATCTTATTGCCACATTAGATCGTTATGATAACATAATATATGCCTTCAGTGATTTCCTGAAGATAAAATACCAAAAAATAACACAACTGGAATAACTACAGCAGTGGAGATCGTCTGATCTCATATGAAACAGGAGATCGTGATGACATATGATGACGTGTGCAGGTGCTGTAGTGCTGTCCCATTTCTTAGGGGTAAATTTTGAAGCCCTTCCCCTTCACCCTCGGTTTTAAGAGCCAAGGAGAAGGGGAAGGGGTAGGGGTACAAAAATAGAATTGGGATTGGGCCTTACTTTCTTATAGTAATAATAAGTGATGACTTAATTTCAATAATGAGATATTTCTCATAATAATGAAACTCTCATAATATTGACTTTTCTCGTAATAACTACTTCAAAATAACGAGACATTTCCTCATAATAATTACTTCATTATGGCAACACTGGAGAGAGAAAGAGAGTGAGTTATGCCAAGTTATAGTCCTTATACATTTACTTTTTACAGGTGTGCTGTCTTTGACAGTTGTCTTTCTTCGAAGTAGCCATGTAAAAAGTGGAATAAAGCAGATCTAGGTGGCTGTTTTTCCTTCAGTATTATACAACAGTGCTCTATTTCATGTCAGACTGTCAACAAGTATCGTAACTAAAATTTAATATATGACATAAATAATAATCAGGGTTTCTGCAGATATCATAATGTCAAATTTAAGACTTTTTAAGACCATTAGGTATTAAATTTAAGACCTATATCACAATATCAAAACCACGCGAGAGAAAATGCAAAATCACAAAATTAGTTGTAAAATAAATTTATTTAAATTGAACTGCACTAAAGACAGGTTAGATGGACCTGAAATCTGTTCACTCCGTCAGCCAAAATCATGTCTCGCGCACCAAAAGCTAACCTCCGCAAACACAGCGATGACGTCACATTCGCTGCGCACACTGGGCCCAATAACAGAAAGCTGATTGCCTATTGCATGCTGGTCTCATTTGTAGTTGTAATACCGCAAATTACATTAGGACTAGTGAAGTAAAGGACTACAACACCACGAAAACCAAGCAACAGCAACAAAAAAGAATTTAAATGAGGATTAGATGTAGCGTTACATGGACATCGGAAAAATAAGACCCGTGTAAGAATATTTAAGGCCAAGAACAGCAAATTTAAGACTTTAAATTTCGATTTTTAAATTTTAGACTTTAAGACTTTAAGACCCCGCGGAAACCCTGAATAATAGCTTTTTATCTTTTATTTACAATGCTAATCCATCTAGATCTATTTATTTGGTAAACAAAGCAAGTCTATCATATAATATATCAACTAATAGACAGAAAACATTACTTTACAATGTGTATTGTAAATAAATCAAATGAACTCTTTCATATTAGTCAATATTATTACTGAAATTAATTTAAAAAATGAATAAATATAAATTTACACACATTTACACAAGTAAATAAACAGACTCAATGATGGGCTAAAAATCTGCAGATTTCTGCGTGCACAGATTCCGTATGGGCCTAGACATGCGTTATACCTTATACAAGGTCAATAGCTTCAAATATTTAATATGTTCCATTGTTTCTTCTGTCTCTGCTAGGTGATAACCCTCAAATTGAAGACCTGGAAGACAGAAATCTCTTCTCCAGAGGTTCTCGCCGTCTTCCAGAGCTGAGACTGGTTCTGCTGGGAGAAAGAGAGACGGGGAAAAGCTCTGCTGGGAACGCCATCCTTGGAGGACCAGGATACTTTCAAAGCAAAGAGGCTACAGAGGAATGTTCCAGACAGCAGACAGAGGTGTCTAATAGACTGGTGACGGTGGTGGATGTTCCCGGATGGGAAGGCGGACCTGAGGGAATTACTCCAGAGAGAGTAAAGCGAGAGATCGGATTGAGCGTGACTCTGTGTCCTCCTGGACCTCATGTATTTCTTTTGACATTGAGAGTGGATGCGTTTGTTCAAGCACAGGTGGTTCGGGAGCACATGGAGCTTTTAGGAGAAGCAGTCTGGAGACATACGCTGCTTCTGTTCACGAGGGGCGACCAGTTACGAGAAGGAGTCACAATTGAGCAGCACATCCAAGGAGGAGGGAAAGAAGTTCGCTGGTTGGTGGAACGATGTTCAAACAGATTTCATGTCATCAACAGCAAATCATCTCCAGAATCACAGATTTCCAAAACGCAAATATCAGAACTTCTGGAGAAGATTGAGAAGATGGTGGCGGGAAATCGCTGCGAGGCATTCTTGCCACTAGTGCACGAGATTCAGGATTTGGGAAGACAAAAGAACGAGAAATTTCAACTGAGAGTCAAGGAGTTCAATGAAAAGCTTCAACGGCAGGAGGAGGAACTGAAGAAGATGAAGGAACGAGAGGTTAGGAGCATTCGGTGGTTCTTTGAAAGACGCAAAAAAGATAAAGTGCAATCTCCAGGAAAGGCTGAGAAAGAAGAAGTGCAGTATAGGGGTGAAGATGACCGAAGAAGTGTGATGGGTGAGCTTGAGGAGAGGATGGCTTGGTTAACAGAAGACAAAGAGCAAGAGTTGCAAGAGCTGAGCTCTAAACTGAGCAAAGTCATGGTGAGTTACGATCAATTATTGAAAGAGAAAGAGCAGCTGCTGGTGAAACTAGAGGAACAAGAACGTGAGGGGGAAGAAAAAGTGGATGAACTTCAAATGAAGCTGCTGGAAATGGAACGATTGAGTGCATTGATGGAGCAAGAGCGGAAAGAGAGAGATGCTGAAATTCAGCATAAACATGAGGATGAGATAAATGAGCTTGTAAGCCAATTGATGGATGCTAAAAAAGAGAATGAAAGAATGAAAGGGAAGATTGAAGAGACTCAAAAAGAAATGGATGCATCACAACAGAGGCATCAAGAAGAGATCACAATGAAAGAAAGCAAACTAAAAACAAAGGACAACAACATTGAACAGCTTTCAAGAGAAATCGAGGAGGTGAAACGCAATGCTGTGAACACAGCAAAAGAACAAAACGATAAAGATGAGAAGAAAGAGAAAGAGATGGACAAGCTCAGAGAGGTCATCGAGATGATGACCAAAGAGATGGAGCAGTTGCGAATGTCCTATCAAGAGCAAGTGAAGACGACAGAAGCTGAGAGGGAAATGCATGGTAATGTAGTCGAGAAATACAACACACTCATTGATAAGCTTGTTGGGAAAGATGAAGAAATAGAGCAAACGATGAGAGAGAAAGAAAATGAGCTGCATCGGAATGCTGAAACGCAAGAAAAACTTCAGCTAAAAGAAGGTGAAATGGTCAAATTAAGGCTAAGAGATCAGGAAAAGGACAGAGAAATAGAGACACTGATGGAAAACATTACTGAAAAACAGAGAAACATTGAAAAGCTAAGAGATGTTGTCCATGCAAATACTAAAAAACACACAGCTGAACTAAAAGCTCTGGAGGAAGAGTTGAAAACAAAAGATGATGAAATAATCAAATTAAAACAAGGCGAGCAGGAGAAAGACAAAGACATTAAAATACTAATGCAAAGCATTATCGAAAAACAAGCTGAAATTGACAAGTTAGGAGACAATGCAAAAGAAAATGCTGCTCAACTAATACATTTACAAGAGGTAGTCAAAGAAAAGGAAGGAGAAATAGAAAAATTAAGTCAAAGAGGCCAAGAAAAAGAACGAGAAATTGACATACTTAAGCAAAACAACGCCGAAAAACAGAATGATGTTGAAAAATTAAGAGACAGCATCCAGGAACACATTACGCAAAGTGCAGCTCAACTTAAGCATTTAGAGGACGAGGTGGGAATAAGAGAAGAGGAAATAACCAAATTAAACCAAAGAGATCTGGAGAAAGACAAAGAAATTCACACACTTATGGAAAACATCACTGGCCAAAAGCAGGATGCTGAAAAATGTAAAAACAGCATGCAATCAAACATTGAGGAAAGTGCTGCTCAGATGAAGCGTTTAGAGGAGGAATTAAAAATAAAAGATGGGGAAATAATCCAATTAAGAGCAAAGGAGCTGGAGAAAGACAGAGAAATGAACATCCTGCAGGAAAACATTAACGAAAAGCAGACAGACATTGAAAAGTTAAGAGAGAGCATTGAGACACATATTGAGGAAAGTGCTGGTCAATTACAGCATTTACAAGAAAAGCTACAAACAAAAGAAGATGAAATAGCCAAATTAAACCAAAGAGACCTGGAGAAAGACAAAGAAATTCACACACTTATGGAAAACATTGTTGGCCAAAAGCAGGATGCTGAAAAATGTAAAAACGGCATGCTATTAAACATTGAGGAAAATGCTACTCAGATGAAGCGTTTAGAGGAGGAATTACAAATAAAAATCAAGGAAATAATTCAATTAAGAGAAAAAGAGCTGGAGAAAGACAGAGAAATGAACATCCTGCAGGAAAACATTAAAGAAAAGCAGACAGACATTGAAAAGTTAAGAGAGAGCATTGAGGAAAGTGCTGCTCAACTACAGCGTTTACAAGAAGAGCTACAAACAAAAGAAGATGAAATAATCAAATTAAATCAAAGAGACCTGGAGAAAGATAAAGAAATTCACACACTTATGGAAAACATCACTGGCCAAAAGCAGGATGCTGAAAAATGTAAAAACAGCATGCTATCAAACATTGAGGAAAGTGCTGCTCAGATGAAGCGTTTAGAGGAGGAACTACAAATAAAAGATGAGGAAATAACTCAATTAAGAGCAAAAGAGCAGGAGAAAGACAGAGAAAGGAACATACTGTTGGAAAATATTAACCAAAAACACACAGATGTTGAAAAGTTAAGAGAGAGAATTGAGGAAAGTGCTGCTCAACTACAATGTTTACAAGAAGAGTTACAAGCAAAAGAAGATGACATAACCAAATTAAATCAAGGATGGATGGAGAAAGACAAAGAAATGGACACAGTGATGCAAAACCTGAATGAAAAGCATAGAAGAGATGTGGAAAAGCTGCAGAACTGCATTCAGGAACACATTGAAGAAGGTGCTACGCAATTAAAACACCTCGAGGAAGAGTTTGACGTGAAGATTGAGGCATGCAACAGGAAACATTTGATGATGGAGGAGGAGATGGAGAATGTTAGGAAACAATATGAGGAGACTAGACTGAAAATTGAGATGAAAGACAATATCATCAGTCAGTTACAACAACAGTATGAAAACGCTGAAAGATGCTCGGAGGAGCTGAAACAGCAAAATAAGGAAGAGCAAGAGCGAAACAATATCCTAAAAAACATGAATGGAGAACTACAGAAAGTGCTGAAGATGTCAGATGAGCACTTTGAGGAACAGACTAAAGAACTAAAGGAGTTAAAAAAAGAGATGGATGAGTTAAAACAGCTGCTTGAGGAAAAGGAGAAAGATTTGCAAGACATGAAGGTGTATTACGAAGAAAAACTAAGAGAAAGGCATGAAATGAGGGATATAGAGGCTGAACAAGAGCTTCAAAGGAGGGAGAGAGAGGTAGAAAAGAACGAAGAGAAACTAGCACTAAACAAACAAGATTTGCTAACAAGAGAGGATGAAATTAATAGGAGAGAACAAGAGATAATAGATGAAAAGCAGGATATGGAGGTGCAACTGTACAGGATTAGAGAAGAGGAGAAGAATCTGGAAAATGAGAGTGAGAATAATAAACGTCTGGCTGAAGATCTGCTGCGGATGAAAGAGGAGGTTCAGAAAAAGGAAGAGGAATTGAAGGATAAAGAGGATGTTTTAAACATGCAGGAGAAGGAGATTAAAAGCAAAATGGATGAGTTGAAAGCAACCGAGAAGATACTGGAGACTAAAGAGAAGGAAATTAAAGATCTGACTGAAAAGCAGGAGAAAAATATGGAAAACCTTAGACAGAAGTTGGAGAGAAACGAACAAGAGCTGATGGAAATGAGGGAGAGTTTCGATAAAGACCAACACAGGCTTAAAGAAGAAGAAAGATCTTTGGAAGTGCTCAAGGCGAATCTGGAAACCAGAGAAAATGAGCTTAATAAACGTGAGCAGATGTGGGAAGTAAAGACCCAGGAGCTTTTAAAGAGCTTAGAGGAACTTCAAAACAACAAATGTGCAATGGAGAAATGGCAAGCAGAATTGAGAAATCAGGAACGTGATCTTTTGCAGAAAAATAACGGAGTAGAAAAAAAGGAGCAAGAACTTGTTCAGAGAGAGCTGGACATTGAACTCAATCTTCAACAGATGATGCAGCAACACCAAGATATGGAAAAACAAGATGATACGCAGCAGGTTTCATCTGACGAACGTGAAATGGAGCTTGAGAGAATCAGGAGAGCATTGGGAAAAATGGAGAAAGAGGTGATAAAAGTCGAAGAAGCGATTTCTCAAAGAGGACAGAAACTAAAGGGTGAAGAAATATCTTCAGAGAAAAGACAGAAAGTCATGCAAAATAGGGAAGAGAGTGAGAGACAGCAGCACGAAGATGTGTTACACAATCTGAAGAAACAGGAGGATGTTTTGAAAGACCGAGAACAATCTTTAGATACCAGAGAATCAGACCTGCGCCAACTGGAGTTGGAGCTCACTCTGAAAGATAAAAACATGGCAGAAAAACAAGAACTTCTGCATAACCAAGAATTAGATCTTAAGAAGAAGGAGAGCGACGTTGAAAGTACAACACAAAAGCTTGAGCTACTAAAAACAACACTAGATGGGAAAGAACAAGAGCTTGAGAAACGACACAATGAACTTGATTGCAGAGCGCTGGAGTTAAATAATGGACAAGAGAAGCTAAAAAAGAAGCGGGAGGAACTTGAGAAATGGGAGAAGTACTTGTATAACACAGAGCTCAAACATATTCAGCATAAGTCTTTCTCAGGGCATCCGCAATGGACAAACACCAATGAATTCAATGGTAAACAAGCAGGCGTTGAAGAAATCAATCGAATTTACAAGAAATGCACAAGAAATGAAGAAGAAAGTGAACAGCGATTGGATTTAGCTGCTAAAAACAATGAAAACACATCAGTGAAGAATCAAAAGATTCAACGAATGCTAGACGTCATGCAAAAGGAGGAAAACACTGATGGCGACAGTGAGGAAGACTTCTTTGCATCTTCAAGCACCGACTTCCAACCAACGCAATTTATAAGAGTTCCTGAGCTAAGACTGATGCTTTTAGGAGACTCCTGGTCGTCCCGTCACCCAACGAGATGCACAATTGTTGGTCTTGATGCCGATGGATCCAACCCATGGAAAGGAGAGATATCCGGCAGACATCTATCTATTGTAGAGCCTAAAGGCCTGAAATGGAGATCGGGAATTGACAGTAAAAGCACATTTCAAAAACATCTCTCTCAAAGTGTCTCTATGTGTCAACCTGGGCCACATGCCTTCATCTTGGTTATACCCTCTTATATATCCATCACTAGTCAATACAGACGAGCGGTGGAACATACAATGTCTGCACTAGGAGAAACATCATGGAGACATGCTATTGTTCTGCTTACCTGGGGGGAAACACTGGGAGAGAGCGTCCAGCAGCATGTTAAGAGAAACGGTGACCTGGAACGACTGGTTCGGAGGTGTGGAAACAGATGCTACGTTTTTAACAATAGACATCGGGAATCAAATGTGGTGAAGTTGCTGGAGAAGGTTGAGGAGATGCTGGGAGGAAACAATGGATGTTACTACAAACTAGACTGAAAGAGAGCATTGATGACTGTTAATAGTAATTAAGTTATGATAAGTAAGCATAGTAGATGGTTGGCATTAAACATTGTGCATGTGTTTAGCAGTAACCTACAGTACATGTGAAAAAATAAAGATTTTGTTTTTCAAAAACATTTAAATTATTTTATTTAGAGCAGTGGTCTCAAACTCAATTCCTGTAGGGTCGCAGCTCTGCACAGTTTAGCTTTAACCCTATTCAAACACAGCCGATTCAACTAATCAAGGTGTTCAAGACTACTCTTAAACACTCTGATTAGTTGGATCAGCTGTGTTTGATTAGGGTTGGAGCAAAACTGAGTAGAGCTGCGACCCTCCAGGAATTGAGTTTGAGATAGTAATGGTGAAACGAAGCTTTCTGAACCAGTGAACTGTTCAACTAAATTGTATCGGAAAAAGATTTGTTAAGCCGCGGTCACACTGGACTTTTCCCTCCATAGACTTCCATTCATACGCACGCAAATGCGTCAGACCGGAAACGCAGGGTCATGCGTCAGATTTCGCAGGTTGCTGCGGTGCAAAGTTCAAACTTGGTGAACTCTGACCTGCGAAATCGCATCACTTGACTGCGTGAGACCAATCCAGGATCAAAACATGACCTCTCTGGACAGAAATTTAAAACATGGAGCAATCTCTCGCTTTTTTAAATGTCTAATCATCTTGTTTAATCCCGCCCCTATTCGCAGCGCCGTACGACAGAATTTCGCAAGCTCAAACTCTAGTGTGACTGCGGCTTTACTCGAAGCTTTCCAAATCAGAGCTCGATGAGGACCTCTGCTGTTTAAAGCATGGAAAAGCACTGTGTTGCAAAAATGTCAAACGTTCACAACTGGCCAACTTAATCATGTAGTAAATATTACAACAATAGTAATGTAAACAAATTACCCAGTTACTGTGTTTTTTTTACATATAAGGAATGTTGTACACCACAGATGACTGTAGTAAAATAAAATAAAAAGGTATTAAAAAATATTTACGTTTATTGTAATCCAACCAGTCCTGCACCCACTCGTTTCGAGCGGGGATCGAACCGGGGATTCCATCATGGGAGGCGAATGTTCTAAGGAGGAGGCTAGCCTCTGTTATACTCTCCAGCTAGCCTCTGTTATACACTATACTACACTATGCTGGGGCATTCTTTACAAATAGTTGTAAATAATACGCTAATTAGGAATGCTCAAAATAATCGATTAACCGTTAACCGAATGGGTGCGTTTTTGACCTATTAATGGTATCAGTTAAATGATTAAAAATTTTATTTTATATATTTTTTAAGTTTGGCTGCATAAGGGGCCGAACACAGCGAATGCAATTTTTGCTTATGCACCTTGCGTTTCTGCTGTTGCGCACTGTGTGCTCGCAGTTGTAATAAAAGTCAACCCTGACCAGAAAAAGCGTGTTATGTCAGTCGTGCCTTTTTCATTCTTCAATCAAATGAAAGCACAGGCTGATTCAGTTGTTTCCTAGTGACACCGCGCTTCTTTTTTTAATCAACAAAAAAGGCAGTGTGATGCTCCTCACGTTTTTGGAACGGAAAAGCGTGTTCAGTGTGATCGGCCCCTAAATGTGCAACATATTTATTAACTGGTGGTACAGTAACACGTGCAACCACACGTGCCTACAACACGTACTTTGCCAAAGAAGCAAAATGAAATAAGGATATTCCTGGTCACAGTGTGACACAGACGAGTTGATGCCAAACCAGCGATGATGCTGATCGCCTCTGTCCTGGATCTGCATCATAAACTCAACAAATAGGCTATTGATGATTTAGTGTACAACCAACCAACCAACCAACCTTTTTTCTTTTTGGAAAATTACAGTTTTTAATAGTTCTTATTAAATATCCATTTTTAAAATAGCCTGTATAATCTACGAATCAAACAAATCCAAAGATTTTCTTGATTTTTTGTATAATTCCGCACCAAACTGAGGCTTTCATTTTACAACTTATGAATTATGTATGCAAATGAATGCAATATCATATGTAAACAACAAAATTGTAATACAGTATGCTATAATAGCATATACTTTACAGAAAGTCAACATATGAGCCTTGTCATTGTCTTTTGTCACACGCAATGCACGCACATGAACCGCGAGTAAGAGAGGAAATAAAAGCACACAAGCTCTAAGGTAAAATCAGATGCTCAAGACAATCTTAATCTTTAATGACTTATATTAAAAATGTTGACAGAAGCTTGTGATATAAGAATTAGAGAGAATCATTAATTAAATGCAAAGGCCTATTTTCAGTGGAGCGATGGATTTAAGGTAGCCTGCTATTTTTATTTGACGAAAAAAACATAATGGGGGAAAAAAACGCTGATTCAGTCAGTGTTTTCTAAATCTAAATTTGTAATTTAAGTGAAAAATATCCAGGGCAGGTCTAATTATTCTTTTTATTCAGTTTATTCTTTTTTTCTATGCTGTGTGAAACATTGCAGGTGCCTGAAGATGTTCTGTTATTGTTCTGTTGTTAATATGTTTGCATGTTAAAATAAACCAGTATTTTAAGATGCAATATTAATGTGTCACCCAAAATAGACACTTCAGTTGTTTTTTAAAATTAAATAATAATCCAATATTACTCTGACCAGTTAACTGTTAATATTCGGTTAATTGGCAAAATTAACCAAAATGAGCATCCATAACACTAAAGACTTTAGTACGGTTCAAAAGCTTTTTACTATAAATTATTATTGTATTTTAGTTGAATTACTGGTGCATGGGACCGCTGCAGTGTTTTGATGTATGTAATCGACACCTAATCTCTCGCTATACACTTTACTAACCTACGAGTGCGTTTAAAACTGTGAATCAGAATTCAAAGCAGTTACGTGGGTATAGGCAAAAATGAAGCTTCGGACATCACTGATCACGTGATTATGGCAAAATGAATCAAGCTCCTGTAAACTGCTTCACTGCGAGATGTACACTGCAAAAAATTATTTTCTTACTTAGATTTTTTGACTTGTTTCTAGTCCAAATACCTAACAATTCTTAAATCAAGAAGCATTTTTTAGACAAGCAAAACATCAAAGTATTTTTTTCCTTAAAACAAGCAAAATAATCTGCCAATGGGGTAAGCAAAAAAATCTTATGTCAAAAGGAAAAACAAGATTATTTTGCTTACCCCATTGGCAGATTATTTTGTTTGTTTTAAGGAAAAACACACTTAATATTGGCATATTATTTCTGTAAACATGAAAATATGTTTTGCTTATCTAGAAAATGCTTCATGATATAAGAATTTTTAGATATTTGGACTAGAAAGAAGACAAAAAAATCAAAGTACAAAAAGAATTTTTAGATATTTGGACTGAAAATGAGGCAAAAAAAATCTAATTAAGAAAATATTTTTTACAGTGTAGTTGCTATGGTAAACTAACTACTAGCTATAGATATATAAACAAATTACCATTACTGTAAGTTCTATAGAAATAGCCTATATATATATATATATATATATATATATATATATATATATATATATATATCAGTGTTTCCTCTAGCATTTTTTCAAGCAGTGGCGGCAGGACTTTTTTTTTTTACACAGATCTGCCAACTATTTTAAAGACCAATATTACACGGATTATTGCAAGGCGAGATAGCATTCATGTAATACGAGCATGCGAATCTCTTTGCTTGCGCGCCGATTTCCTCTTCGTGCACAGAACTTCTTGCACGCACTCAAATTTACACGTTCAAGTGCAGATCTTCTCGTGCGCTCTCCAGTAAGCGCTGCTGAAGCGCGATTTAGTGTGTTTTTGTGCGTTTTCCGACATTAACGCGTCCTGAAGTAAAGTGAAACTCCAGCAAGATAAAGTCATTGTATGCAGAGCCATTGACATTTATCAATAAAATATACTTATGGAAACTGTGTTCATCTTAAACTGAAAGCTACGCGGTGTTTGCTGGACTCACGCACCTGTCAGTCAGTCTGTCAGAGAGCCAGCATGTCACCTTAAAGGGTTGAACAAATAGCGCACAGCACTACTACGGTTGCAGAAAAGTTTGCGCTGTTTACCTCTAATATGTTTTAGTGCGATTATAATCCGCTATACAAAACACGACTAAATGTTTAATGAGAAGTTGTAATGTAGCCGTGGCGGGATGAATTTTGGCGTGGCGGCCCGCCACGGATGAATGAATGTAGCGGAAACCTTGTATATATATATATATATATATATATATATATATATATATATATATATATATATATATATATATATATATATATATATAAGTGGTATAGGCAACGCAGTGGCGCAGTAGGTAGTGCTTGTGCTGGGCTGGGTCAGTTGGCGTTTCTGTGTGGAGTTTGCATGTTCTCCCTGCGTTCGCGTGGGTTTCCTCCGGGTGCTCCGGTTTCCCCCACAGTCCAAAGACATGCAGTACAGGTGAATTGGGTAAGCTAAATTGTCCATAGTGTATGAGTGTGAATGTGTGTGTGGAAGTTCCCAGAGATGGGTTGCGGCTGGAAGGGCATCCGCTGCGTAAAATCGTGCTGGATAAGTTGGCGGTTCATTCTGCTGTGGCGACCCCGCAAGGGACAAAGCTAATGAATATTGGTGGTGGGCCATTATCGGCGTTTACGTGCTGCATTAACGTGAGACTCTTATTGGGCGATAAAAAAAAGAAAATCGCCGTTAATCTATTCTCAAAGTTGGGTTGGGAGCTGGGTCCATTCTACGCAAGCTATGATGACTTTCACCTTGATATTTTAGCGAGGATGTACAGTATACCTGGCCGAATTGCACTGTAGAGGGCGAGAACGAGTCTTCGAACCTGTGAAATGTATTTCTACTGTGAAATGACCACATCAAACATGACGTGCTAACATAGACGTAGTTCACTAGAGTGAATCTGATTAATGTTAGCTCCACATCTAACTATCAGGCACCTGTAGAGTTTGTGCGTTCAAGTAAAACATATACAAATAAAATGGAGCGGGTGCTTTTTAAAATGAATGACGGTGAGTGAAAGTCAAACCGGTGAGCGTCTGACTTTTTTCAAAAGTAAATCAGGTTTAGTGGTTCTTGTGGGGACGAAAGTAACACTGTTATTTATCTCCCACTGCTAATAGCCATAACTTATTTTTCACCTCCACGTTAGAGTTTTTTAGTGTTTTGATTCAATGTTTTATAAAATTACTGTATATTGCATTTTTAGAAGGAAAAAAAAAAAACATAAAAAATTTTTAGAAAACGTCAACATTTTGCATTGTTAGACTGCTTTTGAAATATTTGATGGAGCTGAAATTTAAAATGAAAACGCAGTTTAATATTTTTTTGCAAAAATAAAGGACAAAATAAGTTTGCAATGAACATCAACAAGGTCATAGTCTGATATACTAAAAAATAATAAACAAGATTAAGACAGTAAATACTGTTGTGCTACTTTTGTCCCTACTGACGGAGTCAAAAGTAACACTGTGCAGTTTATTTTTAAAGTGAAATTAAATTGATGTTAAGTACATTGGTCAAATTACCACCCTATACTGACAGACCACACTTATGAGTTAGTTACAACAGCAAAATATAGTTCTGCTAAAAACATTATCTATTAAAAACAGGTTATGAAAAATGGTACTTTCGCCCCCACACTCTCCCATATGTAGCATTGACTAAAAAAGAGCTGCAAATATTTTATATATTATACACTTTTCTATAGTATGGAGGGGTATACTCACACCTCACTGACAAAGGTACAATATTTGTACCATTTTGACTGCTATGCCATCATATTGGGAAATAACTGGGAAAATAATTGGGAAAATAACCCATCTATGCCAACACAACCCAAACTGTGAAAAAGGCTTTAAGACAAAAAGGAATCTTTGTCGCTTTGGTGTGACTAATCAGTTTTGTCCAATGCAAACAAGTATTTTTCATGAGTCCAACATTTAACTGTGCAAGAAAACACAAGAATTGGATGTACAGTTGGAGTCAGAATTTTTACATTTTTTTAACACCATTTTAAGGTCAATATTATTAGCCCCTTTAAGCTATTTTTTTCGATAGTCTACAGAACAAACCATCATTATACAATAACTTGCCTAATTACCCTAATCTGCCTAGTAAACCTAATTAAGCCTTTAAATGTCACTTTAAGCTGTATAGAAGTGTCTTGAAAAATATCTAGTAAAATATTTTTTACTCTCATAATGGCAAAGATAAAATAAATCAGTTATTAGAAATGAGTTATTAAAACTATTATGATTAGAAATGTGTTGGAAAAAAACTTCCCTCTGTTAAACATAAAATGGGGAGAAAAAAATAAACAGGGGGGCGAATAATTTTGACTTCAACTGTAAGTGAGGTCATCTTTCACCACTTACTGTATTGTAGTTAAATATAGAAAACAGTTTATGAGTAACTATTATTCTAAATCTTGGAGCTTATTCTTAAAACAAAAAATGACCAATAAAAAGGCGTGAAGCACCAAAAGTGTCCCTTATTAAAATGAATTTGAATGCTAATTTGAATATTGTCATCCATGACTTTTCAAATGTACTTTTTTTTATGAGAGAGACTAGAAAAATTGTGAAGCTCTACATTACTATTATGTTTTTTCTTATTTATCAAAGGGCCAAATTCTGACTGAGAAAAGTTTAATGTACTGGTCCTTTTGTTATTTTGTTAAATATACCACAGTTTTTAATTTAAAAAAGATTATCTTTTTTTTTTATGAAATATGTCTAGTAATAGATTTGTATTTTTTTTCTGTATTTCTTTATACTAAATCTTTTTGATATATCAAAAAGTGTGGTTATGATGACCATCTAAACAAATCCAGCTAAAAATAGAGCTTACAAATGTCACTAAAAACCAGTATTAAAATCTCAAAATTAAATAAAACATGAGGCAAATAACTGCAAAAAAAAAAACACTTCTTTCCTGGGCTGGCTACGGGCCTGGTATTTTTTATGTGAGTATAACTTAGTGGAAAAATCATGTATATTAGCACACACTTACCAGACGATGGCGCGCTTGCATTAAATGTTCAGTTGGGCCTCCACATAGACAGACCTGTTGTTCACATTATTTTAGTATTTTATAATCGATCTATAATTAAATATGACAGAAAAAAACACTCCTTTTTCTCTCTCCTTTGGCATACAGTCAGATAAAGTAGCCGATTTATTCCCAAGCCTCCTCGTGTAAACAGCTTTTCATTTGTAACGATTATGTCAGTATAAATGTCATAAAGACATTTAGACGCTGCTTTCAATGCGATGCGAGATTGAAAAGAAATAAAGACGATGAATTAGTTACATTTAACACCGACCGAAAGGCACATATTCAGGGAATCCCGGAGACATAAACTGAATGGATTTTCCATTAGAGCCTAGTCAAAGTGGCGTCTTGCTGTGCTTCCGCTGCGGTTCTGACAGGTAAATTATTACCTTTAAAACACGGGGTCTGTTTCGTCTGAAAGAGAAACCCTTTCCGTCGAGTGAAAACACATTAGAAATGAAATTCTCTTTTATGGCCCCACACAGAAACTCAAAACGTTTACATATAATCTGAGGTAATTGCGGGACGCCATCAGATATTCCTCCGCCGCAATTAGTCCAGCATTTGGGTGAAATGTTGAAAAATAGTTCCTCATGTACTATTAATTTCCCCCCACAACATTCATATCTGCCAGCAGGAGGTCTAATTCCAAGTCTTTTGAGAGACATCAAGACTTTATTTTATCAGACCACATTGTTAGATTTTAGGAAAACACTTCAATTAGACGAAAATAATATGCAATTTAACTGAAAGTGTGTCTGAGTGCATTTGTCCATTTCATTTGTCCATTAATTGTTATTTTGGGGTTTTTCCAGTCATTATCTGCACTATAGCCTTTTAAGGTAATGAACACAGCCATGCTAACATCATTTCACTGGCATAAACTTCAAATTTCACTCTTGTCCTCATCAGCTAGACAGATGAGCGCTCATTGCCATGCTTATTTTATGTGGAGTGAATACTGCTATGTCTAATGGACGATAAAACCTCTTGACAATTCTAATTAGCCTAAATTTGCTGCAATTACCATATGCCCATTTCTCTTTTGGTCAGATCAGATCAAGCAGTGTTGGGGTTTTTATATTAGAGGATGTAAATCGCTGCACTTCATTCATGTTTCATCCTTTGAATATACTGATTGCATGAAAAGCTTTCAGGAAGTAATCTGTCCTGTCTCACACCACCCAAAGTAGGTTTGTTGTCAAGTCTGATGACAAGATTAAAGAACATTTTAAAAGGATAGTTCACATAAAAATGGACATTTACACACCCTCAAGTGGTTTCTACCTTTTAGAGTTCCCTTTACAGTTCTGAAGCACTAACTGGGAAAGAGGCATAGCAAATTGTGACAAAAGAACCAACATTTCTTTTCATGAACTGTCCCATTCCTAATAGCCTATATATAAGGAATATTACATTTATTTATTTTTTATAGTTTATAGTTTTTCTCAAACTCTACCTGATCTTAAACTCCCCTTTGACCCTGCAAATGGGAGAGAGCCCCGGGCTCGAAGATCTGAGCTCAGGGCTCTCTCTCTGAACAGTATGCCAAACACACTTTAAAATCAATTATCAGCTAAGAGTAAACTCTTGAAATTGATATGTGAATGATTTTTTTTTTGTAGAATAAAATTTGTATGTGCAATTGTAATTTTTTTAAAGTTCATTAATTTTCTGCCGCTTCTCCGGGGCCGGGTCGCGGGGGTAGCAGTTTTAGGAGAGAACCCCAGACTTCCCTCTCCTCAGACACTTCCTCCAGCTCCTCCAGGGGGATCCCGAGGCGTTCCCAGGCCAGCCGAGAGACATAGTCCCTCCAGCGTGTCCTGGGTCTTCCCCGAGGCCTCCTTCCGGTGGGACATGACTGGAACACCTCCCTAGGTAGGCGTCCAGGTGGCATCCGAAACAGATGCCCCAGCCACCTCAACTGACTTCTCTCGATGTGGAGGAGCAGCGGCTCTACTCCGAGCTCCTCTCGAGTGACAGAGCTCCTCACCCTATCTATAAGAGTGCGCCCTGCCACCCTTCGAAGGAAACTCATTTCAGCCGATTGTATCCGAGATCTTGTCCTTTCGGTCATGACCCAAAGCTCATGACCATAGACTCATGGCTCATGACCATTTTTTTAAAGTCAGTGTAAAAAAATCCAATCATCTGTCTCTGCTATTATATTAAACAGAGTAAAAAATGTAATCAACTTTCGTCTAAATTTGACATTGTGATTGAGATTTTAATGCATTGATTCTAAATAACACTATTACTGAAGTCACTTATTTGGCATATGCCTGTTGAGAAACTCTGACCCTCCTGATGCCCTTTTAAAATGCCCCCTTTGGTTGTTGTATTTCTCTGCTTTCAAGAACTTTAGATGTGCAGTGAACTTATAAAGGTCAAACCGATGTCTCTGAGGGCAGACATATCAATTCTGATGGACCATGAGGAGCAACTGTCTAAATAATGCCTTCTGGTAAATGCTGAACCAGGAGCAGGTCTCCTAGCCTAAAATCTATCATCATACTTGCGGAAAACAACAAAACCTCAGACCTCAGACCAGCCATTCTGTGTGTAAAGGCCAACCTTTATCTATTTACATCTGAACCATAAAGCAAAAGCAATGTTTATGCAATTTATTTATTTTTTGTTGTAAATTTAAAAGCTTCTGACTTTTGGTACGACACACATTGCATCTCAGCTTGACCTGAACAATCATGTAGGCAAATGATTCTATGCCTCTTCAAATGTCATAATAGTATATGACAAAAATGCATGAAATTCATAAACAGTATACATATATACAGTTGCAATCAGAATTATTCAACCCCCTGATTTATTAGCCCCCCTGTTTATTTTTTTCCCCAATTTCTGTTTAATAGAGAGAAGATTTTTTCAACACATTTCTAATCATAATAGTTTTAATAACTCATCTCTAATAACTGATTTATTTTATCTTTGTCATGATGACAGTAAATAATATTTGACTAGATATTTTTCAAGACACTTCTATACAGCTTAAAGAGACATTTAAAGGCTTAACTAGGTTAATTAGGTTAACTAGGCAGGTTAGGGTAATTAGGCCAGTTATTGTATAATGATGGTTTGTTCTGTAGACTATCGAAAAAATATATAGCTTAAAGGGGCTAATAATTTTGACCTTAAAATGGGTTTTAAAAAAGTAAAAACTGCTTTTATTCTAGCCGAAATAAAACAAATAAGACTTTCTCCAGAAGAAAAAATATTATCAGACATACTGTGGAAATTTCCTTGTTCTGTTAAACATCATTTGGGAAATATTTAAAAAAGAAAAAAAATTCAAAGGGGGTTCAATAATTCTGATTGCAACTGTATATATATATATATATATATATTTAAGATAAATGTAGAATTTTATAATCGTTAGTCAGCAATCCTTTAAGCATCTAAGCTGTCAACAATGAAATATTTAAAACGTTATCGTTTATTTAATAAAATATAAAGCATGAAACAGCCATAATGGACTTCCTGTATTTGAAATGCATCTAGGTTTAAATGGAAACCGTTAGGTCTGCTTCAGATTTATCACAAACTTTTATCACCCTAGTTTAGTGCATGATGTTCGTCATTTGCATGTCATTTTGGTTAAATGCATTTGCAAAGTAAAATGTGCAGGTGAAGTGTTGATAGGAATACACAGACTGCTCTTCATATTCCTTCATTTTGCTTTTCATTCATGCAAAATACATATTTTCTTTCATAACTTGAAATGGATTGATATTTAATATTTTACTATGTCTACTTTTAAATAACACCAAGATAAAAAAAAAACTGTAACCTGTAAAATTTGCTTATTAAACTGTGGGTTTTGGGGTTGGGAGAACCGGAGCAAACCCACATGAGCACGCAAACTCCTAGTTGGAACTTTTACCAGTGACCTTCTTGCTGTGAGGCAACAGTGCTAACCACTGAGTCACCATGCCGCTTTTTCTATAAATGCAAAACTGACTTATTTTTCTCTAATATTTCTAATCCACTTGTTAAGTTGTGACATATCAGTAAAGTTTCCCAGGTGAAAAAGAAGTGCTCTTAAATATATTACAAATATGCTTGAAATGTAGATAGCATGTTTAAAGCACAATTAGCACAAATAACATACTTACTTAAAGTGCATTCTAAATGTGTTGGTTTGAATTTTAATGCATTTATAATAAAGTATACTACCAGTACATTGGTAAAAAAAAAATATGCGTAATTGCACTTTTAAAAAATATGCTAGAACTCAAGCATACTATTTATGCATTTTAATGTATTTACAGAAAACACACCAATTTTATTCTTTCTTAAAGTATGTTTTATGTGTACTTTGTATAAGAACATTGTGATTTAATTGTTTTAGACATAATGAAACATATTTTAAATACTGCAAATGAGCATGTGCTTTAGCCTGTATTTCAAAATATTTTACTTCACACTAATGTTAATTGTCGATTGAAAAAGTTGAAAATTAAAGTTTAAATTAAAGTGCAGTTATTTGTGTTTGTATTGTACTTTTACAGCATATTTTAATATAGTTAAAATACATTCTTCTGAATAATTTTGTTAATTATTGTTGAAATAATGTAGGTCTTGTAGTACCCTGTAAATGTATAGTAAGTATAGTAATAAGACATTAATGTGTAGCTTAAAATATTTTTTCTACTGGGCTTAAAGAATACTTTAACTAGTTTTAAAATGCACTTCATCTGTGCTTAAGTTATATTTCATTTGAACTTAAAGTATACTTTAACTGAGCTTATACTGTACTTTAATTGGTTTTAAAATTTACAGCAGCTGGGCTGAAAATACACTTTATCTGAACTTAAAATATATTTTAACTGTGTTAAAATAAACTTTAACTGTATTTCAAATATATCATTTAAATGTACTTTAAATAAAATACACTTTTAAAAGTACACTTTAATTGTATTTAAAGTAGGTCCATTTTAACACAACCAAGTATGTTACGACATATTTAAAATAGCTTAAAGTTACACTTAAGTCTATATAAAATAACAATTAATATGCTTGAAGTTGTTCCAAAATAACACATTTAATATCCACTTAGTATAGTACAATTAAAATATGCTAATTGCATCCAAAAGCTACAACTTAAGTACACTTTCTTTTCACCTGGGTTGGAATATGGATCCAAGCCGCTACTCATTTGAAGTGAAAAAATATTTGTTTACGACCACTTTTTAGTCTTATTATACATTAAAGTGAATTTTTTTATACAATCATGGTGTATACAACCTGGACTTGCTGCATCATAGACAGCAATATTTGAACAATTTATAAAAATGTATCACTTTCTGGCCATCGGATATTAGGCAATTGATATATATATATATATATATATATATATATATATATATATATATATATATATATATATATATATATATATATATATAGTAATCGATTTTCGAAAGCATTACAGCACTTTATAAACGTTTATTATTACCATTTGTTGAGTCTCCCCATACAGTTTCATGTGGCGCTTGCACCCGGAAGCCGCTTCGCATAACTTTGTTGCTCCCTGGCCATTGGGAAGAAGGAACTTTTTTAATAATGAGCAGCTCATGTGAATGCAGCTCCTCACTGTCACTACCACCGAACTAAACGCAAAACAAACATAAAATGTCCAGGAGGGTATTCCAGAAAGCTGGGTTAACTTACCGAGAAGGGTCTGGCTGCAGACACGATGCAATCTCAGACCGATGCAATCTCAGCCGCACATGCGCATTCAGAGTGATGCAGTCTCAGCCGGACATGCGCAATCAGACACCACTCAGCCGCACATGCGCACGCGGGCACACTTTCGCTCTCTGTGAGACAGATGCTTCACGTACGGACAGTCGTACTGTAAGTATATTTATTCCATTCGCGAATTTCGCAATGTTATTAAATGTGGTGTTTTTAATTATTAGGTGAATGTTATTAATAGCGATCGTGATATGTGCCCGATATAACCTGTACACAGCTCTCTCGATGTCATACATGTGTATAGATAAAGTAAACAGTCTAGCGCGACCGCTAACTTGTTGACAGTAAATACATTTATTCATAAGATTAAAAAGCGAAACATTTACAGGAAGATTGCATTAGATAACGTCAGTTCATACATTAGTTTACAATTTACCGTGAGCGTTGATTAATCTTTGTTAATGTTAAATAAACATATGCATTAGTTAAAAAGTGTTTCTCGTTGTATTGTATCACTTTACATTAACAACTTAACATCATTAGCTAATGTTTACTTTCACATAGACTAATGTATTATTTGTTCATTGGTTAAATAACATGACTAAACAATGAACAGCACATTTACTCAGTAATACTAAATCGTTGTTAACATAAACTTACACGTGTTACTTAATGCAGTTATCATGAACAAATAATGAACAATGACTCAGGTTCAGTCCTGGCATGTTATTCATGTTTGTAGACTCTTTAATATGATTGATCATGCAAAGCATTAGTTAAGGGAATTAGGAACTTTATTGTAAAATGTACACTACATCAACATGTGTTACATTTATAAAGTCTTTGCTCACTTACCACTAACCCAACATTATAACTGATGTGTTACTAACATCTATGAGTTTATTACAAAGCACTGATTAATGATTTTACTGGATCTCGTATCAGTTAAAACCATGTACACATCTCTCTCAGATCCTTTACTACATTACATAACAGGGAGAACATTGCCAGATTTTAAAACTTATTTTTTAAGCAAAAATGTAAAAAAAAAAATGAAGAACAAGAACTTTGTGAAATTAATATTAGTAAAGAGTTTACAAATGTTAGTAACACAATGTTGGAGTGATGTACACATCACAATAAAGTTTCTGATTCCATTAACAGATGGTTATTACTGATAAACCATGCAAGTAAAGAGTTTACAATTACAAATGCTAGTAACACAGTATATTAATGTTAAAGTAATGTACAATTTACTAAAATAATCCTAATTCCCTTAACTAATTCTTTGTTAGTGATAAATTGTGTTAGTAAAGAGAAGTTGAACATTGTGTAGCACTGAATCTGGGTCATTGTTCATTATTTGTTCATGTTAACTAATGCAGTAACTAACATATTACAATATTAATAAGTTTAGATTAACCAAGATTCAGTATTATTGAATAAATGCATGTGTTGTTTATTGTTTGGTCATGTTATTTAACCCACAAACAAGTACATAAGTGTATGTGTAAGTAAACATTAATTAAGTTGTTAATATAAAGGGATACATTAAAATATTCTATTAAGAGTATGTTAACATTAAAAAAAGCTTATGTAAAAATCATTGTTCACAATCAGTTCATGTTAAATTCATGTAAATATACATCTAAATATTTATCTGATATAACAAGTTTTTGTTAATTTGGTATCTTAATTCATTTGTTTAGACAGTAATGAATACCATGAATATTTTACTAGCTTTGTTTTGGGGTGTTGTTTTGAAAAGTAACAGGGCAGTTTGCAGGTGACCTGCTCTATATCATTTGTTTAGGTGTTACTTAACATTATTTTATAAATGGATCATTAGAGGAACTGTCATACAACAGTTGTAAAGTAATTTGAATGTTGTTAACAAAAGACAATAATAAATAAATGGACACAAGATGTATGTGGAATACAAAAAATATATGAATCAGAACCATTTTTACATCTGTCTCTTCAATTTATCCTTACAGGTGGATCTCTCAGTCTTAGCAGGTGTACAACATCTGCATTGACTCCTCAGATGTCCACATCTGCAGTCCTCAGACGTCCATTTCTACACTCCTCAGACGTCTGCATCTGTACTGGGGTGCGTTTCCCAAACAACGACGTAACTCGTGGCTGAACTATCATAGTTCGATGCATCGTTTGGTGAAAGAATGATGAGTGTTTCCCAAAACCCCTAGTTTCTCTCTCGCAGATCCATCGCTTGAACCACGTTAGTTATAACGTAAAAAGCCCATAATGATGCTCTAAACGGGGTGGAGCAACTTCTTTAGAGAACAACCCCATCATTTCTTTGTGCAAATTATATTGTTTTACACGCACACGCATTTAAAATAAAATCCAATATTAGTTTTGGTAAAAACATGCACTCGCTTTCCATATTAATTGCAATAAATGTAAACGGCACATATAGGCCCAATGTTTGCTTTACTAATATTATTGAGAAGTTGAACATTATTCTATTCTAAAACATAAAATCACTTACAAAAGTGAACACTATTCTAATATCATATATAAATCATATAAATAAATAAATAATGAGGCGATTTATAATAAATATATTTACTTTAATAATAATATTAATGATGATGATGATGATAATTATTATTATTATTAAGTAGGATTTTGTTTATTTAAAAAAAAATTAAATGTCTATTTTTACAAGTTAACACATGCAAACCACAGCAGAAAGTTCTAACCAGCAGGCCCATGTCATATACAGTACAGATACTTAATAAATAACCCACTATTAAATAAAATAATTAACGTATGCTATGTTTTTTATTTTCACAAGCTTTGGAGACGTACTGTAACATAATTTCCGCTTTTAAATATACCTATAGCTCTCGCTATGCAGCTGTGTTCAAAATGACATAAATGTTTTCAAAGTGCACTGTGAAGGGAGCACAATGGTAAACATGAAGATCGCTAAAACTGAACTGTAAAAATACTTGATATGAAAGCAAATTACACCTAAGAGAGATGACCTTAATGCTTTTTTACTTTTAATAATTCCAACTTTGAATGTTAGAATGTTCTAAATGGATAGGGCATAGGGGGATAAGTGGGAATAGAACACAGCCAGGAACTATGCTTTTAACTACAGCTCCAGAGGTGTTGTTTCAAGTGCTCGACTTTGCGACGCAGTTTGTGAATGTTCGTTGGAGCGATGGATTTGGGAAACGGCAAATCAACAAACTATCTTTGTAACGACGAAACTTGCATTTTGGGAAATGCACCCCAGTCTGACTGCAGATATTAATTCACGAAAGTCATCAATAACCAACTACTGTGTGTTTTGGAAACATATTAGCATTTATTGTGACAGACGCATTATAAATCATTCGGTTTAGTCCCTTTATTATTCTGGGGTCGCCACAGAGGAATGAACCGCCAACTTATCCAGCATATGTTTTACGCAGCGGATGCCCTTTCAGCTGCAACCCATCTCTGGGAAACATCCATTTACACTCATTCACTACGGACAATTTAGCCTACCCAATTCACCTGTACCGCATGTCTTTGGACTGTGGGGGAACCTGAAGCACCTGGAGGAAACCCACGCCAACACGGGAAGAACATGCAAACTCCACACAGTAATGCTACTGACCCAGCCAAGGCTTGAACCAGCGACCTTCTTGCTGTGAGGCGTGTTTGCATGTTCTCCCTGCGTTCCTGTGGGTTTCCTCTGGGTGCTCCGGTTTCCCCCACAGTCCAAAGACATGCGGTACAGGTGAATTGGGTAAGCTAAATTATCCGCAGTAAATGAGTGTGAATGGATGTTTCCCAGAGATGGGTCGCAGCTGGAAGGGCATCCGCTGTGTAAAACAAATGCTGGATAAGTTGGCGGTTCATTCCACTGTGGTGACCCCAGATTAATAAAGGGACTAAGCCGAAAAGAAAATGAATGAAATACATTTATTGTGTTTTTCTTTCTGCAATAAAGAATAATATAAACAGGTCCTTGGTAATCATTTAATAAGTCATACAGTTTTATATGTCTGTTTATTTTGTGATGAAGAAATATAAATGGGTTTTTTTATTTCAATGTAGTTAATAAACCTAAGTCAACTAAAATATTTTCTAGCTGTAGCATGTGTTAACATAAAAGTTTTAAATACTGCAATATAAATGGTATTACTGTACTACTGAATGGTAAAGCACTATAACGTGTCTATATAAATGTGTTTTATGTGGGAGGAATGTGTAGAAATGTTTTATTTAGTAGTGCATTACATGAATTGGTCATGCATTTTGCCAATATAAACCCATTTTAGACGTGTGAAGTAATTAAGTTATTAAGACAATATTGGAAATGCCTATCAGCTATTATTTTAAATAAAATCCTGGCCGCGACCCAATTCTTTTTATAATAGGAGTTTACAGGCTACCTCGTGACATAATTATGTGTGTAGATCAGGTGTAGAGACATAGGTATTTCTTTTGTCTGTCGTACCTTTAGTTTGTAAACCGTATTTTGGCGTATTTCCGTCTTTGACCCGCCGCAACGTGCGCGTGCACGAGAATACACGTGTTCAAACGCGCATGAGCGGCTGAGATTGCATCACTCTGAATGCGCATGTGCGGCTGAGATTGCACCGGTCTGAGACTGCATCATGTCTGCATCCAGACACTCTTGAACTTACCATCTGCTAAACTCTGAACTCTCAGTTGATTAACCCAAAACCTGCTAATCGTATGTCGGTTTCAAAACAGCTGATAAGATTTAGCTAAATCAACCTCCAGAAGAGTGCACGGAGCATACCTGAAGGCATTTTCAGTAGATCGCCGAATTCACGAGTTACCATAGAAAGTCACGGTGAGAAAAAAAGGCAACGCACTTTAGAGGCGGAGTTGGAGGCTTTAATGCTGGCATACGAGGCATTAAGGCCGATCAGAAAGAAAAAGCAATACACATCTGCATCACCGAAGGAAAGAAATATAAGGTAATAAATAGATAAGAAAAGAAAAAAGAAATAATAAAGAGAAAATTCGTTAATTAAATTACACATGCCTCCCTCCCTTTTATTGCAATGAAAAAATTAAATGTAACTTTAACATCCTTTTTGAGTATGTTGTGTAACCATTCATGCATTTAATTTTCCTGCCATTAATTTCTTAATACCACAATAATAATACTGACTATATAAGGCTTATTTAAATTGTAATCCTTCTGGAGCTAGAAGAACTCTGTCCAAAGTCAAAATTAAACACAGAAACATTTTCTTAAAAGGTAATATTTGATTACTGGAGCTACGTATTAAACACTCTAGAATATTCTTTCTGTCATATAGCTAATAGAAAGGAGGCTGAGGAGGCCTGTCTAACTGCTGTGGGCCACCAAAAACTCTGAGGAGCTGCTCTGTCCCTTAATAGAGGCTAATCAGTGGTTGAATTATTTGACCTTAAACCACACAGAGACTGAGAGAAAGAGGGAAAAAAAAATTCTCTGCGAGATTCAAACTTGCTCCGTGAGCACTGTTGTTCTTTAATGGCTATTGCCACACTGTGAAATGTTTGTGTAATGATATGCAGAGGTTTATGGCCAAGGAACTGTACAAAAGTGTACAGTATAAAACAGTTCAGTGGCAGGCATACTGTACAGATAGTTCTACACGCCATTGGCACATTGCACAGTAAAATGCCCTGACGCAAAAACAAAGAGCTGCACTGAATGTTTTCTAAGGTAAGCACAGACCCGCGGTTTGTCACGTTTGATTTCAAAAGGTTTGTTAAATACATTAACAATTCTTTTGAAAAACGACAACGCTCAGTCAAATATCCTATTGAATATGAAAAAAACCTACGCTCTTATATATAACCCTCTCAAGATGAAAAAACTCGTATATCTGTGCTTCTACGTCTATCAAAGCTCTCATCAAGAGCACGCAATGCTCAGTAAACTCTCTGAAACAGACCTCCAGAGCAGGTTATCTTCAGAGAGTAAGCTGCTATGGCTATTTAACATACCCCAAAAGTTACCTCCATTTTTGGAACCAAAGCTGAGGTTATCCACTTACTTACTCTTAAACTTACCCGGGTTTGTCACATAACCTGCTGTCTAGAATACCCCCCAGGCCTGATCCTCTCTCATCTTCCCCTGCAGTCTCTCCTCCTTTTAAGGCAAAGCCCACATGTGCACAGGTACTTTTATAAATGGAGTTTTCACTGCGTTAATTTAAAAAAAATTCTCAGTCCACATGAAAACACAAAAACGTGATGCAGGTTATGGGCAAGCCGAACCAGCAGGTGAAGATAATGATACTTTTATACTGATTTCACACCAAACGGGAATTCAATATATTTCACAAGTTGCATTCAAATCAATGTAAATGTAAGAACAGAGGTGCAGTCCCGTGGTTTAACAATGCAGAATATGCAATACATTTGCCATGAATGTGCAGAATTTGCCTCATTCACGACTGCCGTGTTTGGTGTAAACTCAGCCGTGTTGGCCAATCAAAAATAGAAAACAGCATGTATGCTGACGTCATGGGGCTAAAACTCCAGTTTTCGCATCCACATTACTACACTGTACCCGAAGTTTTGTTTTGGAGACAGGTGGCATTGCACAGTGGTTAACACTCCTGTTATTGGCCTCGTATCGCTCTCATGACTCTCGGCCCTGCCCCACTCACTACAGGTTGTTTTAATTCTGATGCAGAGTAGAAAATGCCACCGATACTGCAAAAAAACAATAAAATAAATCAGGCACAATTATTAGCCATGAGTCACTAAATAGGTCTGTGTAACCGCCTTTAATCAGTTTTCTCATTTCAGTCACCTGACACTGCATTTACATGTGGACAAACAGCGAAACTGCATAGGAAAAAAAAAGTGTGGTTTTAACAACACCTGCATTCATGTGGCCAGGACCTAAGTTGCCAGAGCTCGTACCGCTCTAATGGCTCTTGGCTCTGTCCCACTCACTACAGGTGTTTTTAATTCTGATGCGGAGTAGAAAATGCCACTAGTACTGCAAAAAAAAATAAAAATCAGGCACAAGTATTAAGCCGCGGTTACACTGGACTTCACTCCCCATAGACTTCCATTCATACGCACGCGAATGCGTCAGACCGGAAACGCAGGGTCATGCGTCAAGTTTTGCATTTCGCTGCGATGCAAAGTTCAAGCTTGGTGAACTCTGACCTGCGAAATCGCATCACTTGACTGCGTGAGACCAATCCAGGATCAAAACATGACCTCTCTGAACAGAAATTTAAAACATGGAGCAATCGCTCGCTTATTTAAATGTCGAATCATCTTGTTTAATCCTGCCCCTATTCGCAGCACCGTACAACAGAATTTCGCAAGCTCAAACTCTAGTGTGACTTCAGCTTTAGCCACGAGTCACTAAATAGGTCTGTGTAGCCGCCTTTAATCAGTTTTCTCATTTCAGTCACCTGACACGGCATTTACGTGTAGACAAACAGCGAAACTGCATAAAAAAGTGCGGTTTATAAAATACCTGTATTCATGTGGCCAGGACTTCCAGAGGTCCTCCTTGAGACTCGAGACAGGTGGTGTTGCACAGTCGTTAACACTCCTGCCATTGGCCTTGTACCCCTGTCATGACTCTCGGCCCCACCCCACTCACTACAGGTTGTTTTAATTCTGACGCAAAGTAGAAAATGTCACCGATACTGCAAAAAAAAAAAAAAATCAGACACAGTTATTAGCCACTAGTCACTAAATAGGTCTGTGTACCCACCTTTAATCAGTTTTCTCATTTCAGTCACCTGACACTGCATTTACGTATAGACAAACAGCAAAACTGGGTAGGAAAAAAGTGCAGTTTTGACAATACCTGTGTTCGTGTGGCCAGAACCTAAGTTGCCAGAGCTCCTCCTTGAGACTCAAGACAAGTAGCGCGCACAGGTGAGGATCGTTAACACTCCTGCCATTGGCCTCGTACCGCTCTCATGACTCTCGGCCCTGCCCCACTCACTACAGGTTGTTTTTATTCTGATATAGAGTAGAAAAAGCCACAGATACTGCAAAAACAAAATAAAAAATAAGACACATTTATAAGCCACCTTTAATCAGTTTTCTCATTTCAGTCACCTGACACTGCATTTACTTGTAGACAAACAGCAAAACTGCGTAGAAAAAAAGTGTGGTTTTGACAATACCTGCATTCGTGTGGCCAGGACCTAAGTTGCCAGAGCTCCTTCTTGAAACTCGAGACAGGTGGCGTGCACAGGTGAGGGTCTTTAACACTCCCGCCATTGGCCTTGTATCGTTCTCATGGCTCTTGACTCCACCCACTCACTACAGGTGGTTTTAATTCTTTTTGTTTTTTTTTTTTATAATTATTTTTTATTGACAGGACAGTGGAGATTTACAGACAGGAAAGTATGGGGAGCAGAGAGAGGGGAAGGATCGGCAAAAGAGCCGGGAATCGAACTCAGGTCGCCGCAAACACCTGGGTGCTATGTGTCGACGCACTAACCACTAGGTTGGTGCCGACCAGGTTGTTTTAATTCTGATGCAAAGTAGAAAATGTCACCAATACTGCAAAAAAACTATAAAATAAATTAGGCACAAATATTAGCCACGAGTCACTAAATAGGTCTGTGTAACTGCCTTTAATCAGTTTTCTCATTTCAGTCACCTAGACACTGCATTTACATGTGGACAAACAGCGAAACTGCGTAGGAAAAAAGTGCAGTTTTGACAATACCTGCGTTCGTGTGGCCAGAACCTAAGTTGCCAGAGCTCCTCCTTGAGACTCGAGACAGGTGGCACACAGGTGAGGGTCGTTAACACTCCCGCCATTGGCCTCGTATCGCTCCCATGGCTCTTGACTCGCCCCACTCACTACAGGTTGTTTTAACTCTGATGCAGAGTATAAAATGCCACCGATACTGCAAAAAAAACAATAAAATGAATTAGGCACAAGTATGAGCCACGAGTCACTAAATAGGTCTGTGTAACCGCCTTTAATCAGTTTTCTCATTTCAGTCACCTGACACTGCATTTACGTGTGGACAAACAGCAAAACTGTGTAGGAAAAAAGTGTGGTTTTGACAATACCTGCATTCGTGTGGCCAGGACCTAAGTTGCCAGAGCTCCTTCTTGAGACTCGAGACAGGTGGAGCACTCAGGTGAGGGTCGTTAACACTCCCGCCATTGGCCTCGTATCGTTCTCATGGCTCTTGACTCCACCCACTCAATACATGTTGTTTTAACTCTGATGCAGAGTAGAAAATGCCACTGATACTGCAAAAAAAACAAAAAATAAATAAATAAATCAGGCACAAGTATTAGCCACGAGTCACTAAATAGGTCTGTGTGTATGATCTAAATAGGTCTAAATATGATGAAAATGTGTGTGAATGGACAAACCAGCAGGCTGAGCACACTGTAAAACACCTGAAATGTTGTTTTGGTCATTCTAAAATGCCTTAACCATCTCAGTATTAGTGTTATTATATTATTAATTACCTCCAGAACTGTCAAGAGCGTCTGTGCTCCACGTCTCATGGCTTCAAACACCCCCACATGTTTATTGCGTGTTGGCATTTGTCTTCTGCAGCGCAAGTCATTTATTAAATAAAGAAAAGATTCACGCAACTTGTCCGACCACAGCAAATTCTGTTTTCACTTTTGATATTTGGCGCCATTAAATCAGGAAGTGACGATTTTGTTCTCTTTGACTCATTGGATGGAAACGCTGCTTTATCCGCACGTCTTTTATGCAATAATCCAGTTTTGTGCTTAAATTTAATTTGCATCTTTGGATGGAAACATAGCTAATGGTGGCAGGTCTAGAAATACTGTATCTTCAAAATCTCTTCTTTTGTGTTCAACAGAATAAAAAAAAAAACTCAACTGATTTAAAACAAGGGTAAATGATGGAAGAATTCAAATTTAGGTGAACTATCCCTTTAAATTTTCTTTAGTTGGTTTTAAAAAAAAGTCTTTAAAAAGTCCTAAATTTACCCTTAAAACCTTTTTACATGAATTTGCTGTTCTTTTTTTATTTTTTCAAAGTTCAAAGTTTTTATTTTCATAGCTTCTGTCAAAGTCTTATTTTTAGTTCTAGTCCTGTATAGGTTGTCAAATTTTCGTTTAATCAAGCACACAAGAACCATTCAACTCATTTTCAGAGCACCAATCATAACAAGCTCATCAAGTTCCTTATTTGTATGTCACTTTGGTTAAACGCATTTGCCAAAGTCCTGATAACAATACAGACTCTTCTTCAGGGTTACTCATTTAAATTGATCACTCATGCAATACACACGTCTTTTTTCACACCTTAAAAATCTGTTTACCTTTCTGCAGTAGTATATATTGTAATACTTTAAAATATACACAGGGAAAGCATTGCATTTTTAAACATGCCTACTGCATTTGTAATTATAGTTTGAACTTCAGGTTTGGGGAACTTTCCTTAAAAAGAACTGAAATAATTTATTTATAAAGGCTAAGTTGCAAATAAATGCTCATCCTGTGTGACATTTGTATCACTAGGATATCTGTGCCAAGAGCTTGTTAGAGTTTACTGTGTCTGTTTTCTTACAGTACATTAATATTTAATGTGAAGACTACACTACACAAATTACACTTTGCAGATTTATTGGAAATGTTAAAAATTACAACTGGATTAAAGATATATACATATAAAAATATATACACTGTAAAAATGCAAACAAAATGACTAAGCAATCCTTAATTAGTTTTTACAAATTTAAGTTGATTAAGCGCAAAACAAAAACGCAAACAAAAAAGTTATCACAAAAAAAAAGAATGAATTATGTTGATTTAGCTCAATACAATTAAGTAGATTGAACAGGCAGCAAAAAAACAAAAAAAATAATATTTTTTTGTGTGTGTGCACAATCATGTGCGAAATTATTAATAACCCTGGGAATATACTGTATATAACTGAAATGGCAGTGTAAAAAATCTGACTTTTATTAGGGTTTGTGAAATTTATTCTATAAAATTATTTATTGAGTAATAAAGTCTTATAAAACACTTGTAAGTTGTCAGTTTCTCTGAACGTACAGGATGTATTAGGTACGAGTAAAATATAATGAGTAAAATAATAATGGTTGTATTGCTAAAATTTCGATCACATTTCAAACAAAAATATTGTCATGATTTATTTTTTTTCTTCAGAAATGGCAATTCAACAGAAAAAAAAATCAGGGTAATGATTTCTTGATTATTCTGACATTACAAAAATAAAATAAAATGTAAATAAATGTATGAAAACATGGTAATTTTCTGTGATTTTATGCAAATGCACTAAATTACTTTTTCTTTTTTTTTTTTGACAAGAAATGTCATCAGTAGTTACAGAATAAAACCTAAATGGCTTTGTACACAAACACATAATTACAAATAGTACAATCCAGAGTCTGAAATGACTCTGTATCTATAAAATCCAAGTCAACAGACAACAGTTGCTAACCATCAAGCTGTCGTTGTTACATATTTAACCATTTTTTTACAATGCAATTATTGCACAATAAAGGCTTGTTCACCCACATTGTAAAACCCAATAAGGTAACTATTAAACCATTTGAGGAAACCGATTGCAACAAACCATTTAAGTTCAAAAACTAATCCTAATGAGTACTGTGAATTTAATCAATTTGAGTAAACGAAGCAATTTGAGCACAGTAAAACCCAATAAATGAAGAGAACTCAGACCGTAAAACCCAACAGTCAACTTTATCAAATCAAATGAGTGTATTTAAATCAAAATTGACTGAAATTTAATTCTACTTATTAGAAAAGAGTTTTGAACTCAGTGTTGAAGGTAATAAGTTAATTAAATACCCCATTACTTTAACTTAAATGGAGTAAGTTCACAGTACTCATATAGATCAGTTTTTTAACTCAAACGGTTTGAGTTGCCTTAACTTATTGGGTTTTACAGTATTCAGTTACAGTGCACAGATTTATATTGTTATTAATTAATTACCCTCATGTCGTGCCAAACCTGTACTACTTTCTTTTTTTCTGCAAATATTGATTAATCAATTAACCATTTGTTAACTTTGTTAACTACATAGGGGTCTGTGTATCATCCGTTCATTCGATTATTCTATTTATACTGGAAAACGAAACACCAGAAAAACAGTCAATATTTTGTTTTTCTGTTTATTCTGTAGGCACACACACACAAAGCTCATCTGTTCTCCTGTTTTTAACTCAAAACGAACACAAAACAAAAATTAAATAACGAGTCAAAAAACGGTGCGTTTATTCCTCTATTCGTTTGATCTAAAAACAAACAACAAAAAAAAAACGAGATTTCAACGTGTGGGCATGCACAAGACGGAGACGCCTCTTTTTCTGCCGATTGGTCAATAGCTATGAGGCTGTAGGATTTAAATCAAACTTCGTTTATCAACTCATAGGCTACATAAAACAGGTACATATACACCAATAAATTACTCGCATATACACCTATACTATTGGATGTTCAAAACAATATACATGAAACTTGCGTATATACATAAACTTGATGCATGCATACACCCACATGCTGCATTTAAAGTGCATAGCATTAATTACATTGAAACATAAATATGTGTGATGAGTCTGTGTATGTGAGGACAACATGCTAATCCGTGGTTGGTTTCCTGACAAGACTAACCGTAAATTATCTTCCACTGCCAATACCCTACTTGCTTTTGATGTATGTACCTGTACATAGTGAAAATGTTGCTTCACAAAGCCAAGTTCGCAGAGCCCTGACAAGATCCACACGCTACTGAGTCAGTAAAGGGCCGCAGACACACACATCACGAAATGCTGAAGTTTTTTTTCTTTCCATTCGGCGTGCGGTATTAAATTCCATTAAAGGGCACCTATTTTAACCCTTTTTTAAGATGTAATATTAATATTATGGTTCTTCTGGGTGTGCCAGTTTAGGTTCAGTTCAAAACACAATTCAGATTGTTTTATTATGATGTGTTAAAAAGTGCCATTTTGGGGGCGTGTACACAGTTCGCTGTTTTAGGGGCGTGTTGCTTCACATGAAAATTAGTTTCGACTTCCCGCCCAACTTAACAAGGGGGCGGAGCCAAGAGCTCCCTATGGCAACAGACAGAGAAAAGCAACATGAGTGAGAGGACAAGCTTTCAGCTGTACATGTACGACTCGGACACAGACCAAGCAGAGACTACAAAATCATTTGTGTCTTTGTATAGTTTTACAGCCAATTGTGTGCTAGTTTAAAGCTCCGAGCTTGTGCATTGAGACTTGCGGCGCCGGTGTGTGTCCCGATAGAAACTTATGTTTAGAATTCAGAAATGCATGCCACTGCGTGGCGCGATGCTGCGTGTCGCCGAGCGGCGCTTCTGGTGTATGACCTGCTTGAGGCTATAACTAAAGGGCGCCATACACCGGATGCGCCGCTCAGAGCCACGACACGGCACACCAGACGCGCACATTCGCATGTTATTTAAAATGAATAGTAAGGCAGAATAGTGAGCGAACCCCCCGGTCCTCACTTTCATCCGTGACACACACCTCCTCTCTCCCGGTACTCACTTTCATCCGCGAAATGCATGGCGCTGCACGTCGTTAGTTCGTTATTTCCAATGGAGGGCAGTGCACGAGAGGTAATGCGCTCGCACTTTCCAGCTGCACCTAGTTAAGATGACAGGGAGCTTCTGTGACCGCGGGAAATGCAAACCGCTGAAGTTTAAGGAAGACGCAATGAAAAGTACACCAAAAGCCACCAAAACTTACAAACACTGGCGGCGAGGAGAGCGATAACATGGTGAATGTTGAGCCCAATGAGCCTTACATCTAAAAATAGAGCAAGGGTGTTTCTTTGGTGACGTCGCTTTGACTCACACGCTGAAAATGGCGGACGTGAAAACAAACTGAGCATATGGTAATGCGCACCTGTCAATCAATTCGGTGGGCAGGGGGACCACACTCCTACGTAAAGTTGCGGTCGATCTCAAAACCGCTCCAATTGGTCCATCGTTTTTATATTGTTAAATTGAAAAAAAAGGACTGGGTGTGTTTATATCACCCCAATATGATGGTCTATACACTATACCTTTACATATGTCTGTCCAAACAGCTTGAAAAGTAGATTTTTCACCATAGGTGCCCTTTAAAACAACACTCTTCCACCAATCCTTACTTCATATTCGTGTGCGTCCAATACCCCAGTTTGTCAAGGGGCATGAATCAAATGTTCATGAGTGAAAGTGAAAGTGCCGAACTCCAGATAAAGTCTAAAAAATAAAGATGAAACACCCAAAATGACGTGAGACTCTGCAGGAAACGTGGATAGCCTGGTGACGCAACATTCAAAAAGCACTTCACGTAACACCCTCATTATATTATTGTCTTATTCAGATTAAAGCAAATAACTATTACTGATGTCCATGTAAACGTAGTCAGTAGTGTCTTCAAAGTAAGGTCACTTTAAAGATCCAGAAGGGCATCCTGCTGATTTGATTCAGAAGGGCACTTTTTTGTCAGACGCTCACTGGTTTTACTTTAATTCATTCACCGACATTCATTTTAAAAAGTACCCGCTCTATTTTATTTGTGTATATTTTACTTGAATGCATCAACTCTACAGGTGCCTGATAGTTAGCTGTGGAACTAAGGGTGCCTTCATGTGAATCGATTCATTTGTTCTGAAATGGGGATTAAAATTGTTACATTGTTGCTCTTTGTTCTCGGTGCGGTTTGCTTTCACACGGCAAAGTTTCTAAACGGACCAAGATAACTAAAACAAGTCACGGGTGAGTAAATGCTCCTCACATTGGTCAGAGTTTCACGGTTTATTTTGCAGAGTCCCGCTCAGCTGTCGAGGGGGTGGTTTGGTGGTGTTTGACAGGGTGCGCGCGACATGTCTGAAGAAGAGCGAGGAGGGATGCGGTGGGGAGGGGTGATGAGAAGGGTGCGCGTTGTTTTTGAGGACCGGGAGGGAGACGCGAGATTTCCGGGAGATTATCACTCGTTTGCGGGCATCCGGGAGTCTCTGTGCATTTGCGGGAGACTCACGGAACTTCCGGGAGACTTGGGATGTCTGGAATGACCTCCCGCCCTACTCATAATTCTCTCTTCATATAGCCGTATGCCTATTTCTGTAACCAGGGATGGATGCTGACAACAGGTTGCGGATCCAAATGCAGGTTTTATTTAATGGGATGGTCAGACAAGCAATGATCAACACAGGCGCAAACAGATGTATGAGGGAAATCCTGAATCGTGGTCAATGTAGCAGGCAGATGGTCATAAGGCTGGCAGCAGACGGGGAGAAATCAACAATCAAGGCGAGGGTCCAAACACGGCAAGAACAAGACAAGGTAACGCTAGGAATTGTGACTGTGAACAGGTAACAAGACTCGGCAATGGAGTGAGTGTATGTTCTGCTTATGTAGTGTGTGTAATCAGTTGTTGAGTGGCTTCAGCTGTGGGTGTAATCAGTGAAGATCTGGAACCGGTTGTGTGTGATGTCAGAGTCGTGCATGTATGGAAATGTAGTCCATTGAATGGCGGATATGTAGTCCAATAGTGAATGTGCATGTAAACCAGCGATCTAAGGGGAGAAGATCGCTGGTGATTGTGACAGAGCCCCCCCTTTAAGGAGTGGCTTCCAGACACTCCTATCATAGTTCAGGCGGGAGGTGGAGCGGAGGCGGAACAGGGGGAGGGATGGAGGGCCAGGACCATGCAGCTGAGGAGTGTCTGAAGCATGAAGCAGCAGTAGGCCCAGAGAGTGGAGCTGCGGAGGGCCTGGAGCGTGGAGCTGCGGAAGGCCCGGAGAGTGGAACTGCGGAAGGCCTGGAGCGTGGAGCTGTGGAAGGCCCGGAGAATGGAGCCGTGGAGGGCCTGGAGCGTGGGGCTGCGGAAGGCCCGGAGAGTGGAACTGCGGAGGGCCTGGAGCGTGGAGCTGCGGAAGGCCCGGAGAATGGAGTTGCGGAGGGCCTGGAGCGTGGGGCTGCGGAAGGCCCGGAAAGTGGAACTGCGGAGGGCCTGGAGCGTGGAGCTGCGGAAGGCCCGGAGCGTGGAGCTGCAGAAGGTCTGGAGAGTGGAGCTGCAGAGGGCCTGGAGCATGGAGCTGTACAAGGCCTGGAGTATGGGGCTGCAGAGGGCCTGGAGTGTAGAGTTGCAGAGGGACTAGAGCTTGGAGTTGCGGAAGGCCCGGAGCGTGGAGCTGCAGAAGGCCTGGAGAGTGGAGCTGCGGAGGGCCTGGAGCATGGAGCTGTACAAGGCCTGGAGTATGGGGCTGCAGAGGGCCTGGAGCGTAGAGTTGCAGAGGGACTAGAGCTTGGAGTTGCGGAAGGCCCGGAGCGTGGAGCTGCAGAAGGCCTGGAGAGTGGAGCTGTACAAGGCCTGGAGTATGGAGCTGCAGAGGGCCTGGAGCGTGGAGTTGGAGCTGCGGAGGGCCTGGAGCATGGAGTTGGAGCTGCGTAAGGCCTGAAGAGTGAAGCTGCTGAGGGCCTGGAGCGTGGAGCTGCGGAGGGCCTGGAGCGTGGAGTTGGGGCTGCGTAAGGCCTGAAGAGTGAAGCTGCTGAGGGCCTGGAGTGTGGAAGGCCCGGAGAATGGAGCTGGGGCTGCGTAAGGCCTGAAGAGTGAAGCTGCTGAAGGCCTGGAGTGTGGAGTTGCAAAAGGCCTGGAGCATGGAGCTGAAGTTGGTCTGGGGCTTAGGTTCAGCAGGCACAGGCAGTTCATATAACCCCCATGGATCAGGAGGCTTTGGTTCAAGGGGCACTGGCAGTTCATTAAACTCCAGTGGGTCAGGAGGCTTGGGTTCAGGAGATACAGGCATTTCATTTAACCCGAGTGGGTCTGGAGGTTTGGGTTCAGGAGACACTGGCAGTTCGTTTAACCCCAGTGGGTCTGGAGGCTTGGGTTCAAGGAGCACTGGCAGTTCGTATAACCCCAGTGGGTCAGGAGGTTTAGGTTCAAGGAGCACTGGCAGTTCATATAACCCCAGTGGGTCAGGAGGTTTGGGTTCAAGGAGCACTGGCAGTTCGTATAACCCCAGTGGGTCAGGAGGCTTAGGATCAAGGAGCACTGGCAGTTCATATAACCCCAGTGGGTCTGGAGGCTTAGAGAAGTCACTCGGCTCTAGTGACTCTTGGAAATCACATGGCTTTGGTAGCCCTTCGTGGGACTGAGGTGGCGGCTCTGGCCACTCGTGGAACTCGGGTGGTGGCTCTGGCCATTCGTGGAACTCAGGTGGTGGCTCTGACCATTCGTGGGACTCAGGTGACTGCTCTGGCCTTTCGTGGGACTCAGGTGACTGCTCTGGCCTTTCGTGGGACTCAGGTGACTGCTCTGGCCTTTCGTGGGACTCAGGTGACTGCTCGGGCCTTTCAAGGAATTCAGGAGGATCTGGCGCCCGCCCTTCGGGGAATTCAGGAGAATCTGATGCTCGCCATTCAAGAGATTCAGAGGTTTCTGGCGCCCGCCATTCGAGGGATTCAGAGGTTTCTGGCGCCCGCCATTCGGGGAATTCAGAGATTTCTGGCGCCCGCCATTCGAGGGATTCAGAGGTTTCTGGCGCCCGCCATTCGAGGGATTCAGAGGTTTCTGGCGCCCGCCATTCGGGGAATTCAGAGATTTCTGGCGCCCGCCATTCGAGGGATTCAGAGGTTTCTGGCGCCCGCCATTCGAGGGATTCAGAGGTTTCTGGCGCCCGCCATTCGAGGGATTCAGAGATATCTGGTGCCCACCATTCGGGGAATACAAAGGGTTCTGGCGGCGGCGACTCTGGCAGCTCTGGCGGCGGCGACTCTGGCAGCTCTGGCGGCGGCGACTCTGGCAGCTCTGGCGGCGGCGACTCTGGCAGCTCTGGCGGCGGCGACTCTGGCAGCTCTGGCGGCGGCGACTCTGGCAGCTCTGGCGGTGACTCAGGATCTGGCAGCTCTGGCGGTGACTGAGGATCTGGCAGCTCTGGCGGTGACTGAGGATCTGGCAGCTCTGGCGGTGACTGAGGATCTGGCAGCTCTGGAGGATATGGCAGCTCTGGCAGGGACTGAGGATCTGGCAGTTCTGACAGTGACTGAGGATTTGGCAGCTCTGGCAGTGACTGAGGATCTGGCAGCTCTGGAGGTGGCGGTGGCAACTCTGGTAGGAAAAGCTCTGGTGGTGGCAGTAGCTCTGGCAACTCGGGTGGTGGTGGCCATTCTGGTGGCTCAGGTGATGGCATCTCAGGAACAGGAACAGGAACTATGGCAGGAACAGACTCGGAACATGAAGCCATCTTGTGAGCTGGTGGCAGATTGGCGCTTACCCATGTATGAGCAGGAGGGCTGGTGATGGCCATTTTGTGAGCTGGGGAACTGGAGGCGGCCATTTTGTGATCTGAAGGACTGGAGACAGCCATCTTGTGAGTTGCAGGACTGAAGGCGGCCATCTTGTGAGCTGGGGAACTGGAGGTAGCCATTTTGTGAACATGAGAACTGGAAGTGGCCATTTTGTTAGCTGGAGGACTGGAGGCGGCCATCTTGTGAGCTGGAGGACTGAAGGCGGCCATCTTGTGAAAATGAGGACTGGAAGTGGCCGTTTTGTTAGCTGGCTGTGGTCTAGGCTGGTGAACAGGGGACAGGAGTATAGGTGATGCCAGCATGACGGTATTTATGGAGGGAACAGCAAGCCCCCTTGCCGGCGGGTCTTGCTGTCTATTGCCCCCCCCAAAAAAACATTTAGGGGTTTCCTCCACCTCGCCTACGGTGAAGGGGGACCCACTGAGTTTTAGTACAAGGTCGATATAAAACTCTAGTGTCCAATGGGGTTCAGGAAATGGCGTGCATGAATATAGTGGCTCAGCTAAACCGCCACGGAAAAATATCATCAAACATACCTCGTCCCAAGAGGCTAAATGAGCCAGCTCAATGAATTCCTCAACATACTTTTCTATGGGCCTGGCTTCCTGACGGAGACGCATAATCTTGGCACCCGCTGGATCCATGTTGTGGCCGAGTCTTCTGTAACCAGGGATGGATGCTGACAACAGGTTGCGGATCCAAATGCAGGTTTTATTTAATGGGATGGTCAGACAAGCAATGATCAACACAGGCGCAAACAGATGTATGAGGGAAATCCTGAATCGTGGTCAATGTAGCAGGCAGATGGTCATAAGGCTGGCAGCAGACGGGGAGAAATCAACAATCAAGGCGAGGGTCCAAACACGGCAAGAACAAGACAAGGTAACGCTAGGAATTGTGACTGTGAACAGGTAACAAGACTCGGCAATGGAGTGAGTGTATGTTCTGCTTATGTAGTGTGTGTAATCAGTTGTTGAGTGGCTTCAGCTGTGGGTGTAATCAGTGAAGATCTGGAACCGGTTGTGTGTGATGTCAGAGTCGTGCATGTATGGAAATGTAGTCCATTGAATGGCGGATATGTAGTCCAATAGTGAATGTGCATGTAAACCAGCGATCTAAGGGGAGAAGATCGCTGGTGATTGTGACAATTACATATCCATGAAACACTGTGATATTGCCGGGCTCGGATCGTATCGCTTGCTCACTACAATCGATTCGCTCCAGAGTTTGTTTCAATCGAGCTGAGACGACCTCATTCAGGCAGTCTCGGAGCGATTGCTTTGGCGCGTATCCGAGCGCGATTGCCCTGTTCACATATGCCAAATGAACCACGCTAACTGGGCAAACGCGCCAGGTTCCGGAACAAAAGTCTAGGTGTGAAAGCACCCTAACATTAATCAGATTCAATCTAGTTAACACATTTAAATCGTCATCATAATTTACGAGTGCATGCCTCAAATTCTTGCCCTACAGGTTGAAAACCCCTGGTTAAGATGATGTCAAGTTGTCAAGTTGTCACTTTAGAATTATAAGGTTCTATCTGACATTTTTGTCAAAACTGAGTTATTGACATATTCTTAATAAATGACAACTTATTTACATTATGGAATGTTTTTTTATATAAGTTGTTTACATTGTAAGATGTTTTATTTAAAAAACAAATGTTACAAACATACTGTTTGCTATGGAATGCAAAAAATGTAAAACTCAATATCTTAAAATCAGAAAAAGGTGACGAACTGGGGTGTGTTTCCCAAAACCATCATTTGCCAACTAAGGTCGCAAGTTCCGTCGTTACAAAGATAGTTTGTTGATTTGCCGTTTCCCAAATCCATTGCTCCAATGAACATTCGCAAACTGCGTCGCAAACTTGAGCACTTGAAACGACACCTGTGGAGCTGTAGTTAGAAACAGAGTTCCTGGCTGTGTTCTATTCCCACGTATCCCCCCTATGCCCTATTCATTTAGAACATTCTAACATTCAAAGTTTGAATGATTAAAAATAAAAAAGCATTAAGGTCATCTCTCTTAGGTGTAATTTGCTTTCAAAGTATTTTTACAGTTCAGTTTTAGCGATCTTCATATTTACAATCCCTTCGCAGTGCACTTTGAAAACTTTGATGTCATTTTGAACACAGCCTCTTGACAAAAGCTATAGGTGACTATTTTTTAAAAGCGGAATTTATGTTACGTCTCCAAAGCTTGTGAAAACAAAAAACATAGCATATGTTAATGCTTTTAATTTATAGTGGGTTATTTATTAAGTATCTGTACTGTATATGACCTGCTGGTTAGAACATTTCTGCAGTGGTTTGCACGTGATCAAATTCTAAAAGCAGACTTTTCAAAAAATAAACAATATCCTACCTAACAATAATAATAATAATAATAATAATAATAATAATAATCATCATCATCATCATCATCATCATTAATATTATTATTAAAATAGGATTTTTTTTCTTTTTGTAATAAATAATAAATGTTAAATTTAATTTCCTAATAAATAGCCTCATTATCTATTTATTTATATGATTTATATATGATATTAGAATACATGTTAGCTTTTGTAAGTGATTTTATGTTTTAGAATAGACTTAGGAATGTTCTCAATAATATTTGTAAAGGAAACATTGGCCCTATACATGTGAATGTTTTTACCAAAACTAATATTGGATTCTTTTTTAAATGCGTGTGCGTGTAAAACAATATAATTTGCACAAAGAAATTATGGGTTCTTCTCTAAAGAAGTTGTTACTCCACCTCGTTTTATGGGCATTTTACGTTATAACTAACATGGTTCAAATGATGGATCTGCGACAGAGAAACTAAGGGTTTTGGGAAACACTCATCACTACATTGTTCTTTTCCCAAACAATGCATCGTACTATGATAGTTCAGCCGCGGGTTACGTCGTTGTTTGGGAAACGCACCCCTATATGAGGACTGAAATCACCAAATGGCCCTAATCACTAAATTCTCTAAAGAATGTTACATTTCCACACACACATAGAAAAATAGCATGTAAACGCATCAACCAATTGCAGTGTAATACTCACTACTCTTGACTACTTTTAAAAGGGCTACTTTTTACTCATATGTTGAGTATTGTTACCAACAGACACTTTTACTCTACTTGCACTACATTTTTTTGGGCAAGTAAGGGTACTTTTACATGAGTATGATTTTTCACTACTCTCTCCACCACTGATCATTATTTTGTTAGTCAAAAGGGCACCATGTATAGAAGTCAAATGGACATCAAGGTATTGACACCAATTTGAGTTTTTGACATTTTTTGACGACAATATCATGTTGTTTTAAACTTCCTTTTTAACTTGAATTATCAAAAGTGTACCCTAAGAATTAAGAAAAATATGCTTAAAGCACCAATATGCACCTATAAGGTAATTCAACCTTTTGAAAAAATCTAACCCAAGTTATTTTTGACAGTGTTGACACTTGTTACTCCTAAGCATTTTAATAATAACAATTATTATTTATTTTGACATCTCTACCAGCTTTTTTGACAATATACATTTCAACCAACCATTTAAAAAAGGTTCATGAATAAATTGGAAACCTTATTTTCATTTGCAAACAAGATCCTGACTGATGGGCTCTGGGTGTCTTTTCCAGCTCTATTTAAACAGCTGCTCAATTCAACACATTTCACCTCACTGGCTTTACCAGACGAGCTGTTTTTGACAAGAGATTCTTCAGTCTTCATGTGAGTATATTTATATGGAGTAGGTATATTTACTACATCTTACAGCAGTCTTTCCCAAATACTATTTTCTAAAAGGTATAACATGCACTGTAAAAATATATACATTGGTATGTCAACATTTTTTTGTATTTTGGGATTCATGTTTTTTGCATGCTTCTGAATTGCATTATGGGACCTTGACAACCTTTGATGTTTGGAGGTTTGTAAAAGTGACTTGCATTGATATTTTTGAGTGATATAATGTCTGGGTTGATGTTTACGGTACAAAACAAAATGGCAGTAATGTACTTCTTTATCATTTTACAGACTTAAATCATTATATACAGTTTATTATAGTTTTAATGCTAACTCCTAGGAAATATATATCAGATAATGGTTACAGGTTTCCAACATTCTTCAGAATATCTTCTTTTGTGTTCAACAGAAGAAACTCAAACAGGTTTGGAACAAGTGAAGGGTGAGTAAATGATTTTTCATTTTGAGTTTACTCTCTTTATTACGGCATACTACTCTATGTACAGTTGAAGTCAGAATTATTAGCCCTCCTGAATTATTAGCCCCCCTGTATATATTTCCCCAATTTCTGTGTAACAGAAAGAATATTTTTTTCAACACATTTATAAACATAATAGTTTTAATAACTCATTTCTACTCATTGATTTCTTCATCGTCCATGAAGACAGTACATAATATTTTACTACATATTTTACAAGATATTAGCATTCAGCTTAAAGTGACATTTAAAGGTTTAACTGGGTTAATTAGGTTAACTAGGCAAGTTAGGGTAATTAGGCAAGTGTGTTAATTGTATAACAGTGGTTTGTTCTGTTGACCAGCGATCCTCAACCTCCATGCCGTGGATCAATTGGTGCTGCTAAAAGAAGTAATTAATTATTTCCGTTTTATTTATTAATCTGAGTCTGAAAAAACTTTTATTTTGAAAAATGACCGTATTCACTCGTTTACATCTCGGTCAGTTGAGCACCAAAATTTAACCCACAAGCAGCAAAACGCGAAAATGCCCACTGAAGAACCCACAAACTGCCAAGGAATAGATCCGCAATTCATTTGTCAACAAATCAGGTAAATCCAGCATGTCTGTGTGAGAAGATCAACTGCTGGAGATCGCAAATGACGGCAGCCGTTCACATATTGCGTCTTTTCCGCATGCAAGCTTATTATTTCAAATGAAGGAGCGACACAACGCGCACGCGCCTTAAAGGCGCACCCAGTTGAAAACATCTTTAGAATGCCGCAAATGAAACGCGAGTCACATGACAAGAACTGACAGATCAGCTTCATATTTTGTATGGAATATACAGATTTTGGTAGACTAATTATCTCAGACAAACACTGCAGTGCTTTTTAATTTTCCCCATAAATAAAACTTGTATCAGAGCTTCAGAAATGTTATGTCAGCTTGTCATCCTCTAAGAAAACGATTGATGGTAGCCTAGGAAAATATCACTTGATAAAAAAAATAACACCCCCCCCCCAACCCTGGGTTGCGGTTAAATTGTCAAGCGTTGACCAGTCTGCAGCATAGACTGTAAAAGATATGGACGTAGTATCCGTGACGTCACCCATAGGTTTCTGAACACTGCAAAAGAAGCCACAAGTAGGCGCGGCCAACCGTCGCCATTTTGTTAGCGCGTCATCGCACCAAACGCGGCATACCAAATAAGGGCAAAGAGGCAGAGAGTGAGCGGAGCTACAGACGCATGCTGGATTCTCAGCATTTTGCTTGGACCTGGATTAAAACAGATTTATTACTTTGGGAGAACGTTTAATACTTCATTGCCTGTGACTCGTTTGTGTTCTGACCACATGTGCTTGGTTGTACACTATATCAATAAAGTGTTTAGACTTTTAAAAACACTGTTGTAACACATTGAGCCACTAAACATTGTTCTTATGACGTTTTTCGACAGGAGGAAAACGTGAATTACTATCAAACACTTCAGATATAGTCTGTTAGTAAATGCAAGGCTGTTTATAAAAATCCAGCACTAACACTGTATGACAACGCTTCAGATGACTGTTTTATAGCCTACAGCTAATCAATCTGTCAGATTCTGGAGTGCAATACTTTTCTAAAGAACATTAAAATGATAAATGATCTTAAATAAAACAAATACATTTATAGAGATGGTATAGAAGTATATAATTTCACTCACCTGTGTATTGGAGGCAACTTGAACGGTTTGTAAGCACAATTAAATCCACACAGCATGCCATATCATCTGATAATTGCAGGAAATAATTCCAAAAGGCAAATGACAGTGTAAAGAAACATTAAACAAAACAAAAACACGATGTTAATGCCGAGCTCAGCGGCTAATTGGCCAGAATCAGCTGAGGTGACGAGACAGCGACCAGCGAGGGCTAGCTGTCACTCAAGGGGCCACGCCCTTAATTATGCAAACTTAATATAACCTAATAAAAACGAAACGGATGAGTTATAAAAAAATTCACCCCCCTCAGAGTTGTCATGAAGGGTAATCATAGCTATATGCACCAAAGCCATCGTTTGTACCAGGCTGTAAACATGTTTTTATCAGCTGTAAAAATGGCCAATTTACCAATGCAGAAAGAAAGCACTTGGACTTCCTGGAGCCAGCCCCCCAGGCGAGTCGATGAATTGCAGTTTTAGTTACTTCCGTATTGGCTTCCCGAGGGAGAGCGGGAGGTTGCCGCTTGGTCTGCAGTGATAAAAAGGTTGGGGACCACTGCTGTAGACAATTAACTATATTTTACAGAATAATAATATTAATATTTAAAATAGTTTTAAAATGTAAAACTGCTTTTATTCTAGCCTAAATTAAACAAATAAGACTTTCTCCAGAAGAAACAATATTATCGTAAATACTGTGAAAAATTCCTTGCTCTGTTAAACATCCTTTGGGAAATATTTAAAAAATAAAAATAACAATTTACAGAAAGGCGAATAATTTTGACTTCAACTGCAGATTCCCCATGTTAATATTGATCTCTCCTATAGTTTTCAGATCTAATTTCTTCAGAGATGGCCTACACAACCTCAATTGAGCAAACGGGTGGTGGAGGAGGTTTTGAATTTTCATTTACCGGAGAAAGAAATGGAGCCAGTTTGGAGAAGCTCTGGGTTTGGGAGGGGACATCGCAGATCAAGGCTGTAAGGGTTTGGCTTTCAGATGGTAGAGATGCAACCTTCGGAGAACCATTTGGACCTCATCAAGAGTTTGTGTTCAAGCCTGGTGAGTCTTTCACCGCACTGTCCCTCTGGGGAAATGGAGCAGGAACACGTCTTGGAGGCATCAAATTCAAGACCATAGACAGTCAAGGTAATGCAAGAGAATTTTTCGCGAAGATGACAGAGTGGGGTTTAAAAACAGAATTTCCCGTCGATGTCTGCTCTGGTTATTGTCTTGGCATTGAGGGACGAGCTGGTGCAGACATCGACTCCTTGGGGTTTCTGTTTCTCATGGCAGTTGAGTCGGTAGTTCTCACCAATGTCTACTATCCCACAATTCACCAAGTGATACCAAGGGTGGCAGTGGAAGAGATCAAGTCCATGACTTTCAGAAACAACACCTCTGCCGCCCAACATCAAAAAATTGAAACTTCAAAGAAAGTGACCACAGCGTCCTCATGGTCTTTGTCTTCAAGCCTGACAGCAGCCTTCAGTGTGGAAGTCAGTGCTGGGATTCCAGCAGTTGCAGAAGTTAGGAAAGGATTTAGCATCAGCGTTACAACAGAAAGCTCCTATAAACAGGATCACGCAGAAGAGAAAAACGAAACGCTGTCTAGCACTATTGATGTCCCACCAAAGAAGAAGGTGGTTGTTAACATCACCATTGGCAGATCCACTTTTGACCTGCCGTACACTGGCATAGTGAAGATCACTTGCAAGGGTGGCGGTGTGTTACAGTACGAAACCAATGGCCAATACAAAGGCGTCACTTACACTGATATCAAAGTGAAAACTGATGAATGCGATGACGTCACGACAGATTGTCCTTGTTAATACATAATTATCTTGATTTTACATGTGGATTTTTTTTCAATGATTTTTCAATTATACTTCATTTTCTTGAGTGTTGTAGGTCAGTGCTTCCCACAGGTTTGAAATATACTTGCGGTGGTAGCTGGATCGAAACACACCTTTTACCCACAGCACATAAATAGTTAACTATCTGCGACAAACTAAAATTTATTTGATTTGAACACTATTTTTGCAATTATCTGTTTTAAACTTGAACTCTTTTCAATGTGTTAAAGTAAAAAAAGACTGTTGAAATAAAAAAAAAATCCACTATTTCTCTTTTATGCTATTCAGAAGCCATGTGCACCCACTGAAAATCTGCTCCTCTCTATAGCTCATTCAAGTTCAGGTTGCTTTATTGACATGACATTTTGTACATTACTGCCAAATCATTTTAGATGTACAAGATATGTAATATATTGACATCAAATTAATAAAATATACAACAAAAGAGAAATAAATGACAGAAAAATTTATGAAAACAGACAATATCTCTAAAATTCTAATAATTAAAAGAATAAAACGTGTAGATTATTTAAATAAGATAAATGAGTTGTACAAACATTCTGCAGCCAATTTAGATGTAATTCCATCCTCTCCGACTATTTACTGTAGTAAAGTTTTTCTGTGTCGTTAAGATTAAAGAATTAATTATTTAATATCTCTCTCGCTCTTGCGGCTGTGATCAAAACATTAACGACAGCTTTGAAAACGAAAGCAAAACCAAATCCCGGACATTTTAGTAGATTTATGCCCCGTTTACACTAATGCGTTTTCGTTTTAAAAAGCATAAGTTTTGCTACGGTTACGCCATCCGTCAACACTACGCCGGAGTTTTCGAGCCCCAAAAAGGGAGCGTTTTGAAAACGCTGGAGAGGCCGTTTTCCTTCTAAAACGCTGCTGCTCCATCTCAGTGTGGATGGGGGAAAATGGAGACATCTGAAAACGGAGGCGTGGCTGCTGAGATTCGCTACCTGATTGGGGCTTTTGGGTCATTGCTTATCCTTCCCTTATTCATCAAGCGCCTATCACGTGACTATAATGCTACCGGAAGACGGCAGACCAGCCTTCACTGTAAACAACAACATGGACACAGAAATGGGAGCGTTGTTTGCACTATTGTCCGTTTTAGGCGCCATTGTGCAGTTAAACTCTGCCTTTTTTACTACAGCAGCTGCATATATTCGCAAGAGGCAAGCTATTGTTCGAGCACTCACTAATCGCTTGCGTTCATCGTTCAACCAGCGTTTGTTGACTAACAATAACCAAATGCCGAGCGAGACACATGCTTCCTGACCACGCGAATGGTCGCGTGATATACGTTTTTGGTGGAGTAGTGTGGACGGAGATATGTTTAGAAACACTAGTGTGGACGCGGATTGTTTTTGATCTAAAACGCCATTTCAAAACGAAAACGCATTAGTGTAAACGAGGCCTTAGAAACCCTGGCCGGACGCAAAAAGGTGTGGGTCTCTGTGGGTCTGCAGAGCATGCGAGTTCTCGCACACAAAACGAGCAGTGAAACTGGTAAAGGAGAGAAGATTTTCCACTACTTAATCTATCGCAGATTTTTGTTTATATTGGGCAGAGACAAAAGAAGTGTAAAAGAATGATAATAATAATAATAAAAAAAATGTGTCACTAAATATACTTGAGCGGCCGTTGATATATCTGGGCAGTTCCCCCAAGGAAAGTCTATGTGTGGGAAGCACTGTAGGTGTTCGGTGTAATACACACACACACACACACACACACACACACACACACACACACCACATATAAGACTAACATACTACTTTTCTGGTTTTAATCCAGACACATTCACATTACTTCAAACTTTGAGCATATCCACTTTAATCATTTCTACAATCACAGTATATTATTGATGTGATCATGTATTTTATGTGTTTGACGTGACTTCATGATTACTGTTTCTGTTCATGTGAGGAAAACATTACATTCATATTGCTCTATACTTTATATACAATCACTTTAACTGGTATATTAAACATAATCATGCAATAAACAAATGATGTATAATGTTTCCTAATCATTTCAGATATTCAAATGTTTTTAATCCAATAATAAAAAGTTAAAATCCCGTTGTTCATTGTCTTGTGGATTTTTGTAAGGACAACAACATGAATTATTCCACGTTCGAAACACATTTCCATGTAGACATTAATGTCTTTATACACTAAAAACTGCTGGTTTTAACTTTTTTTGTTTATTAGTTGAAACAACAAAATTCTTAAACTTTTTTGGGAACAGCTCATTGTTTTATGTTCAATCCACTTAAAGTTGTATAAATGATTAATTTGCGTTGGGACCAGATAAAAGCATTGTGTGGAACCCAGCCTTTTTTACAGTGTACAGTGCTTAGAATAAGGTGCTTAGCATTAGGTCAGGTAGTTGAAACGGTAGGCTACAAATAATTAATCCGTTTAGAATTAATTAATTATTCATAAATAATTAATTCACCGCCGCCTACGACGACGATGCCATCGTGATATTTCACATTAGACATCGTACGATGCCAAATTGGTCGACATCGCCCAACCCTACGTAGTAATAATGGAATTTATTGAGGTAGGAGAAGCTGTGTGAATCTTTTCCTTATTTAATAAATGACTTGCGCCTCAATGCCGAAACGCAATTAACGCGTGGTGGCGTTTGAAGGCACCAGACGCGGAGCACAGATGCAGTTCTGGAGATAATTAATAATATAATAACACTTTTAGAATGGCCAAAACAACATTTCCAATGTTTCACAATGTGCTCAGCCTGCTGGCTTGTCCATTCACATACATTTTGATCATCACAGGACTTTTTTTATGCGCATGCTGGAATTTGTTTGGCAAAAGTGTTTCTATCATGGTTTATCATCTTTTCTAATCGGATATAAAAAGTTATATGCATACATTTTTATGTGCTTTGTCAAAATTGATGCACATCTTGCTGTTTCCACCAACAATTTTTTTGTCCCTTAGCCCAATTGAACCTACAGCTTTAACAGTTTTGTTGTGCTAAAAATAGTTTTGTTATTTAGAAAAGAAAACTTCAGAAATAGCAATTTTAACTTGTTATTATTCTCATCAATTTTAACTTTTTTTATTAGTTGAAACAACAAAATCCTTAAGCTTTTTTGGGAACAGCTTATTGTTATATGTTCTATCCACTTAAAGTTGTATAAACGATTAAGTTAACCTAATCGATTTGTGTTGGGAGAAGATAAAGGCATTGTGTGGAACCCAGCATTTCTTACAGTGTACAGTGCTCAGCATAATTGACTACAGCCCATTTTGAAAATGAATATGTTTATCCATTACTCAGTGAATATAGGCAATGTTTCTTGGTGCATTTAAACAAAACAGATTTATTAAACAGATATATTTATTAAAGTAATATTTTAGTCACCAAACATATTTAGAAATTGAAAGATAATACAATTAAATTCAAGCTAAATATTGCAAAAATAAAAAAATAAAAAAAAAATAATAAAAAAAAATATATATATATATATATATACTACAAAATTTCAACTGAATTTTTCAATTTTTTGCTTCTCTTGATTTTTCCTCTTTCTTAAATTTGTATTTAATATTTTTTCTCTAACATATAAATTTGGCTGTGCTAGTTTTTGGACTGTTATCGAAAGTTATTTTGTTAGATAAGTTCCAGATTTGGCTTCAGTACTAACTAATCTAATGTATATGCACAAATATAATATTGTGAGCGGTGCAATTACTGTATATATGCTGAGCACTGTACATATTTAACTTAGATTTCCAAAACCAACAAGCATAATCCAGGTTCAAGGCAAGCCTATAAACCTTCTTTGACGTAGTTTATGTTTATAACGTACCATTTACCTCAAGCTAATGAACATTTCATCCAATCTACATGAGGAAAAAAGCCAATTATATGAAAATATGTAGAGAACAAAAAAATTATGAATGATATGAACAGTTGTAAAAACTGCACTGCACATGGTAAAAAAACATATCAACAGTAGTAATTCGGGTTGGGTCAATAGACTATGCCATCATCCATCGCCGATGGCCGATAGACATACAGTAACAATGCTGAGCCGGCATCGCAATACTCCACCCCGCCCCCTTCCCAGAAGCAACCCGCTTGCGAAAAAAACAGACTCTATCTAACAACTCTTCGGTCTTTTGAATCTATCAGGTAACGCGTCACAGCGTCAGTACACTGCTTCAATCTTTCGTTTTCACGCTTGTACTTAGTAATTTTAGCGTAAACCTCAGATACTGTTGGTTGGTTCCTGTTGGTTGTGCACCTTTATTTACCAACCAAGTTTGTCAGCGCCATTATAACGACACAGATCACCTATTCATGCCAGAGTCCCGCGGAAAAAGTGATTGGCAGGAGGTAATTTGTATGTAACTTATCTTTATTTATTTATGATTTGGTTATGGGTAAACACCATGCGGGTCAGGTAGTTGAAATGGTAGGCTACAAATAATGAATCCGTTTTGAATTAATTAATTATTCATAAATAATTAATTCACTGCCGCCAACGACGACGATGCCCTCGTCCATCGTGATGTTTCACATTAGACATCGTACTATGCCAGATTGGTCGACATCGCCCAACCCTAGTAGTAATACGCTTATTTCACGCGACCGCCATTTTAGAACACGAAAGCGAGGCTGCGGTGGGAAGAAAGCCGGAAGTATAGGATCAGCACTGTAAACATTGCAACAATATGCTGTGTGCTATAAATCTCCAGCTGTTGCTGCGACTTCAAAATGCAGAAATGGTGTAAACATCACTTTAATATCATTCCGTTCAGTTTAATATAAACAATTAAAAACATATTAGGCATCAAACAACATCATAATCTCTTTAAGAGTGATACGCTTAAGTGTCCTCCTAGACTTCAGTCCAGGGCAGCTGGTAAACACCGTGGGGACGCTTCCCTGCTTCAGCCTATGTAACCCGGTGAGTGATAAAACAGTGCAGTCCTCTGTAGCACATCTTCGTGTTGTCTTTAACAGTGTTGTCCTGGTACTGAAGTTTTAAAAACGTCAATTTCCCGCTAACATTTACGCGCCACTGAGCGCGCTCATAAACAGCTGATTTGCCGTAGTATTCACCAGTGCTCAACAGAATGACTGTGAAGGTTATCAGCGCGCTGCTCTTCACAGATTGAAAACACACATAGACGGATATTGGAGCGTTTTAAAGCCGTAAAGATCAGCGGATTCATCAGCGGATCGCTCGTCTGTGTTTGCACTCAGTAAACAGCGGTGAGGTGAACTGATGACAGCCAATCAGAGTGATTTCTGTTGAGCACGTGAACACAATGGCCAATCAGCGCTGTTTAAGAACTCCATGAACAGTGTCTTAAATGTTAACGAGAAATTGGCGTTTTTTTATATTTCATTACGGAATTATGTATCGTGACTAGTCTAATATAGTGAAAGAATCCGTTCATAACTTGAGTTTGATGAATGGCATCTAAAATGTGTGTTTGGGAAAGAAAACGTTAGCTAAGTAGTGCCATTTCCCTTAACTTAGCTGAAAATGAGGTCAAATATCCCTTTTTATTTTCACTATTCATTCAGAACGGACCTTAGGGTCACTCGGAAAGCGCTGAAATCATAAATTTGTGTCACTTTCTCTTCGCTGATAAGATATACAGCCAGGTACACAATATTCCTGTGTGACTCAGGCGATACTTCCGGGTTTCTTCCCACCGCAGCCTCGATTTCGCTGTTAATAATGGCGGCCGCGTGAAATCAGTCTATGGAATTTATTGAGGTAGGTGAAGCTGTGTGAATCTTTTCCTTATTTAATAAATGACTTGCACCTCAATGCCGACACGCAATTAACGCGTGTTGGCATTTGAAGACACGTTAGTGGCGTTAGTACGTCCATATCTTTTACAGTCTATGGTACTGCCCCAGTGACAGCTCCTGTACCTTTATTTCTGAGAGTGTAGGATAAGAAAACCCAGCTATGAATAATAATGACAAACTAAACCGTCATCAGTCCACTAGCAGATTCGCGCTACGTCACCGCTTAAATTCTTTTTTAAACTATATGATCTTAGCTGACAAAAGCTCAAAATTATCCAGTTTTCCCCACAATTAAAGCTGACAAGTGCTAACGTCGTCTTAACTGATGCTCAACACACACAAATGTGTGTTGTTAAAATTTTAAAAAAGTACTCAAGGGTGTCTTTAACCATTAAAAGCCTTTTTTTTATAACTGAAAATGTACGTTTCTGATAGAATGTCCCATGAAATGAACTGGGAGTTTTTTATAATAATAATTAGTGGTGTAACGGATCCCAAATCTGCAGTTCGGATCACACTACGGTTTTTTGTTTTGTCACGGATCGGACCATTTTTCGGATCAGCAAAAAAGTGAGGAGACAAATGTCATTTGCTTTCCATTTATATAAAATATTCCTGCAAAAACCATTGCTTTTAACAAACAGAACTTAGAACCTGTAATGTTAATAAAAATACAAATCAAGAAAGAACCAGCTGAAAAAAGAAAAGTATTCAATATGAAATATGACCTTTGCTACTGTTGCTGATAATATAGAAATCTAACATCTTGTACAACAGATCACATTTATATTCAATTCATGATTCAACAATTCAACAAAATTCAAAACTTCATGTTTTATTATACTGTAGGTGTATTATTTTTGAAAACCTATTCAGTGACATAATTTTGATGGTTGTTTGTCGCCATCTGTTGGTTACACAATGTAATTGCTTTTACCAGCGTCAAAAATTCACCAGCGTCTTGTTTTATTTAAACTGGGATTTTGGGCGGGTGGGTGCGATGCTTATTGGGGTGGTGGATGACAGTCGACTGTCGCAGATGAAAGTGTGCGGGGCGGTGGTGTCATGGACGAAAGTGAAGAGGGTTGGGGAGTCGCGGAAGAAAGTGAAAGTGAACAGCGGACTGGTAGGAGAGCGGTTGAGGAGGGGGATCGGTAAAATGAGGTGCCGGAGCAGATTTCAAAGGTGCCGGATCCGGAGTGTTCCGGCACAAATTAAGCCCTGGTCCCACCACAACTCTTGCCCTTTATATCTTACAGGGAAGCCAAAATGCTTTCATGCATGCGATTTGAATGATGTGGGAGGCAATTTCTCTGCAATGGTTATAAATGTTGGATTAACCGACAAGTTCAAAATAAATGACTAATCCGCGTGTTACGTGCGTTCCGAACCGTGAGTTGTGATCCGTATGGATCACGCATCAACAGGGATCTGTTTCACCTCTAATAATAATAATAATATTTTTTATTTATATAGCGCCTTTCCAGAGCTCAAGGACACTTTACAAAGAATGTGACAAAAAGAGATAGTACAAGCAGATAAATGTATAAATGTAAAGACAGCATTAGATACACAAACATACAGGAAGTCAAATATAACAAACTGGAAATACAAAAACAAGACCTAAGAGACTAATAAGCAGCGTGCCGGTGGATCAGATAAAGTGGTCAGTTTGGCAGATCAGAAGTGAAGCTTTCAGAAAAAAAGAGAGTTTTAAGTAAAGATTTGAATTCAGAGATATTATTAGCAGAACGGAGTGAGCGTGGTAGAGAGTTCCAGAGTTTGGGTGCAAAAACACTAAATGATCTGCCCCCTATTGAAGAGAGGCGGTACCAAGGGACAGCGAGAAGGCCAGAGTCAGCGGAACGTAATGAGCGAGTAGGGATGTAGGGGACAAGCATGTTGCAAAGATAAGAGGGAGCTAGGCTATTTAGGGATCTAAATGCAAGGAGGAGAATTTTGAATTTAATGCGGTATGCAACTGGGAGCCAATGGAGGACGTACAAGATTGGGGTTATATGAGCAGAACGTTTGGCACGAGTGAGTATTCTAGCCGCAGAGTTTTGAATATATTATTATTTGTTGCATGCCTAATAGATATGCCCTTAAACTGTTACATTAAGACTTGTTGAAAACCTTATCTTATGCAAACAGATGACTCTGACTGTAGAGTGTCTGGGCATGTTTTCCACCTACCCACTTTATCTTTTGCAGCAGCTCAGTTAGACACGTGTTAGACTAGACAAGCTGACCTTGACAAGAAGTTCATCAGACTACAGTTGGTCATGTGAGTATATTAGTAATGAACACTTACTTTGTAATTTGTGTAGCTGCAATTACTCAATGTGAGATTATTCTAGGCCTACAAGTTAGGTTTCCTATAATAATGTCATAGATATATACACTAGATATTGCATACGGACCCTGAGCAGGTGTCTATAGCGCCGCCACATTTGTACAGTGCTCCCAGGACAAATGTCATTCAACTGCACTAATCAAGACTAAAGCCAATGTGAAGATGTGTAGTAACGAGCAAACAAGGAAACAAAGCACAAAGGCAGAACATTTCATAGGTAAAATTTCGTTCTTTATGTTTTTGTATGTTACGAACTTTTGTGCTAAACAAGTATTGATGATAATACAGTCTCCTACTGCACTGGCCATAAGGCAAAGTAGCACCAACTCGCACTAAATTCAAGGCTTATGCTAGTTTCAGGGTTCATACACATTTTTACTACTAAAATTCCAAGACTTTTCCAGAACTTTCAAGTACATATTCATGTCGTAATATTTCATGTAATGTCTACATATACACGGTAAATAATAAGAAAAACAACGGCGTTCAAATTTATTACAGCACAGCACACGCAACACTCTATTTTGTTTTCATTCGTTTTTCTATCTAAAATTGATTTTGATAATGCTTACACAGCACTCACAATGTCAGAGCAAGTTTTTGGCCAAGGACAGAAAAGAAGTAAAGACAACTAACTTATATTCAAGATAGGGCTGCACAATATATCGTTTCAGCATTGATATCGCAATGTGTGCATCCGCAATAGTCACATTGCAGAATATGTAATGTTGGGATTATAGTTTAATATAGAGTTTAATCATAATGGAGTAAAAGTTTATCATCCGCATGTATTTTTAAAGAGATAGTTCACCCAAAAATTACTTACCATTTTCATTACACCCTTCACTTGTTTCAAACATTTATGAGTTTTCTTTTGTTTTAAATGAACATGAATATAATTTAATAACTCCTATAGTATTAAAACAAGTGAAGTGTGAGTAAATAGTGAGTACATTTTAATCTTTGAATAAACTTTCCCTTTAAGGTCTGTGACTGTGTGAACATTTCAATATTTCTAATTTTAAAACATCCGGCCACAAGACATTTTTTGTAACTTTAATAAAGATTAAATAATACACAATGAAGACTGTGCAGTGTTGATTATTCAGTATCTGTACCTGAATAGTGAATACCTGAAAACTATCATTCACTTTTATCTTTACTATATTTTATTTATCTATACTTGACATTTATTTGTTATATATTATTTCTCTACAAAATCCCTCCCATTCAATCCAAATAAACCTGTTAAATCATCTGCTGAAATTGTATTCACATCACAATATACATCACAGAAATACAAAATACGGTAATGTCCGATTTTTCCAATATCGCGCAGCCCGAATTCAAGTTTACAGATATTTGTTAAACTAATTTCCATGACTTTTCCGAAACTTTGTGGGTTTTTCTGTTTTTCCAAAACTTTCCCTCCCCCGACACTCCAACCTAAACAGAGTTGGACACTCCCACTTTCCTGACTTTTTCCAAACTAGAGGTGTGAAAACACCCTGCTGAGACAGGGGGGTTTCGTGGCCCTTTAAATAAGCAATGTGTTATGCGATTATTCTGTGATCTTGCTTTCAGATGTAATTTCTCCAAAGATGTCCGAATTAACAACTCTCTCAATAGTTGGCGGTGGAAGAGGTTTACCATTTTCATTTACTGGTGAAGACACTGGTGCCTTTTTAAATAAGATCTGGGTTTGGGAGGGAGAATGGCAGATCAAGGCTGTCAGGGCTTGGCTTTCAGATCTCCAAAAGTGAAACTTTTGGAGAATGGTCTGAATCACTTTGTGTTTAAGCCTGGAGAGTGTTTCACATTACTGTCCCTCTGGGGGAACAAAGAAGGAACACGTCTTGGAGCCATCAAATTCAAGACCAACAAGGGTAGAAAATGTTCTGCAAAAATGACCAAAGTTTCACTCCCAGAAGAAATCCCTATCGATGTCGGCTCTGGGTTTTGTTTAGGCATTGTTGGGAGATCTGGTTCAGATATTGACAACATGGGATTCTTGTTTCTCAATGCAGTTCAGTCAGTTGTTCTCACCAATGTCAACTATCCCACAGTCAATCAATTGACACCACAGGTGGAAGTAGAAGATCTCAAATCTGCCACTTATAAGAACAGAGGCAATGTCAAACAACAGCAGTCAATTGAAACCTCAAAGAAAGTGATCAGAAAATCAGTGTGGTCTATGAGTGAGACTTTTTCTGCAGCATTCAGTATGAAGGTGAAGGCTGGGATTCCAAAGATCTTAGAAGCTTCTACAGGATTCAGTTTCAGTGTTGGAACAGAAGGCACATATAGTCTGGAGCAGACGGAGGAGAGAACAGAAAAACTGACCACCACTGTGGAGGTCCCACCACAGAAGAAGGTGGTTGTGAACATCACCATTGGCAGAGCTAATTTTGACCTGCCATACACTGGCACAGTGAAGATCACTTGCAGGAATGGCAGTGGTGTAGAGTATGAAACTGAGGGTCAATATAAAGGCATCACTTACACTAATATTGAAGTGAACACTCAGATTCTGATCTGTGATAAGTGTGTCTAGAAAGATTCTTCATGAATGGTCATCATCTAATTTTAACTAACCATGATATTCGTAGATACATTTAACTGTTTTTGAGCTTATTTCCTCTGTTGTGTTTTAAACAGCCCTTTATTTGTTTAAAAGCATTTCATGAGAACTGTATGCTGCAGTTTTACTGACAAGAACTTGTTTCCTCTGTTGTCAAATGACTGTTCCATCTGTTTGGTAGCATGTAACATGAACATGATCTTTAGGAACAACACATAATAACTTGACTTCTAGTTGATCATTTGGTATCAGAAGTGGCTTATATGAAAGGCAAAGGCCTCTAGATTACGCTTATTTTACCAAAATAAAATATGATCATGCCATGATTTTTAATGATTTCATTAGGACAGTAAGATCTGACTTTGCTCAGACAAAAGTCTTGTCACTTAACAGAAATAATGTCCAGTATAGAATTTAAAGTCATGCTGCAGTGGAAAAAGAGTTAAATTGTGTCTGACTCCCATGAGCTTGGAGGACTGCATCCATACATCTCTGCAAAGACTCAAATCACTTATAAATGAAGTCATCTGGAATGGCAAAGAAAGCATTCTTGCAGGACTCCCAGAGTTCATCAAGATTCTTTGGATTCGTCTTCAATGCCTCCTCCTTCATCTTACCCCAGACATGCTCAATAATGTTCATCTCTGGTGACTGGGATGGTTAATCCTGGAGCACCTTGACCTTCTTTGCTTCCAGGAGCTTTGATGTGGAGGCTGAAGTATGAGAAGAGCGCTATCCTGCTGAAGAATTGTCCCTCTCCTGTGGTTTGTAATGTAATGGGCAGCACAAATGTCTTGATACCTCAGGCTGTTGATGTTGCCATCCACTCTGCAGATCTCTCGCACACCCCCATACTGAATGTAACCCCAAACCATGATTTAACCTTCACCAAACTTGCCCGATTTCTGTGAGAATCTTGGGTTCATGCGGGTTCCGGTAGGTCTTCTGCAGTATTTGTGATGATTGGGATGCAGTTCAGCAGCTGATTCATAGGAAAATCGACCTTCTGCCACTTTTCCAAATGATCAACTAGAAATCATGTTATTATTTGTTGCTCTTACAACTGACATCGACGACAAGACTTTTGTCAGGTAGTGTATATATATATATTTACAGTATAAAACTCTTCTAAATAGGCACTTAACTCTTCATTAACAAGTTGTCAAAAAAGAAAACATATTTTTACGGCACTCTGTGCTTTAAGTATATTACAGTGGGAAGTATATAATAAGAGAAGCCTTAACACAGGTCCTGAATCAGTTACAGGACTTCTGGGTTTGCGGGGTGAAAAATAAAAGATGATACAGACGGAGAAGGTTAAAGTCAAGTTAATTAAGTTATATACAGCTTTCCTCTGGCTTAATTCCTACTATTTTATCCGCTTGTTAAGTTGTGACGTATGAAATACCAACGCAATCTCACAGCAATTCATAACTTTTTGATTTAGTGGCTAATTCGTATGAATTTGTACAATCTAACTTAAATTAGTACGATTTGCTCATCACCCAATGACGGTTGGGGTTAAGGGTGGGGTTTGGTGCCACGCCTCCTTTTTAAACTCGCACATTTTCGTACGACTGAACTTGTGTAAATTAGCCACTAAACTGACAAAACATAAAATACTTACGTTTCCTCGTGAGATCAGGCTGGAAATACTGTTTCTGGGTCAAAGCCGCTACTCATTTGAATTGAGAAAATATTTGTTTATGACCCTTTTGTCATATCACACACTAAAATTAATTTTATATAAAATCATGCTGTACACAACAGCTTCTGGACTTGCTGCATCACAGACACCAATATATAAACAATTTATAAAAAATTATTCACTTTTTGGCCATCTGATATTAGGCATCGATATACATATTGCAATCAGGATTTTTGAAAGTATCACATCGATTTGTAAACGAATATTAATACCATTTGTTGAGTCTCCCCATACAGTTTGATAGAGTGCTTGGAGCTGGAAGGTGCTTCGTGTGATGTCACACTTAACAAGTGGATCACGACAAGCCACAGCAAAATATTCCACCCCTGTCAATCTGCAAGATGTTAGAAATGTATGTGTTTTTCAGGTTTTATCCCCACTTCACTGCAGGTAATTAAAAAAAATAAATGCTACATTTTAGACAGGAAAACTGAGAAAAAACATTTAAATGAAGAGGCTTGTTTCTTTATTTTTATATATGATATGCTCATATATTTCAAAAAGAACATTTTCTGTTGGCCGACAAATTGAGGTGAAATTCAGCACAAATCCTGATCAAGCCTGGCAACTTAAAAAATAAATAAAAGCACTGGCAGGGAAGGAGTTAATTCGCTTGATTATTCTTTAAGTTTTGATTGACCACTATTAGTATTTCCTCATATATGGGCAACATGGCTTACTTGTGTAATATCCTAATGTTTTTCACTAAGACAAAGTAGTCCAAATAAATAAATAAATAAATAAATAAATATATTAAAATATTACAAGACAAATAATGATATTATTGCTCATGATGACCCTCACCAAAGTTCTTTTTACAAAAATTCATTAGTTCAAATTTGTTAATTAATTAATGTTTTCATGAAAGTTTTTAAAATTGGATACAGTAAATTGGGCAAGCAGGTAAGCTATCATGTCTAGTTCTGCTCCTTCTGGCTCCCCTGTCCTCCATGTTTTGCTCATACAGCCAATCAAGGTTTACTAGGGATACTAGAAACTTCCAGACATTTTAAGAAAGTTGGAGCAAAACTGTGCAGAAAAGAGGCCATCAAGGACAGAGTTTGGACACCTATATTGTGTGTCCAGCAGGTGCCACTGACTTTTCAAGCTCAACAGCGCCCCCTATTCTTCAATAGTACATTTGTGGTAAACATGGAAATGCAGCCCCACTAACAACCAGCAGCAATAAAAGACTGGATCAGTTTGTACCAATAGCCACACATTCAATTCAGCAACTAAGACTGAAGTTTGTTCTTCTTTAACAGAGAAACGTGAGGAAAAAGATATCAAATTAATATAAAATCTTACATTTTTTACGTATTAATAAGGTAAAAAGCCAAATATAGTTGTTTGTCTTACATTTGTTTAGATTTGACAAGGCGTACACTAAGATGTTAACCCATAACATGCAAAATCAATATATATAAATACAATACATATTACTTTATACACTCTCAGAAAAAATGGTATGTTGTACCAAAGAAGGTACAAACCCTCGTCACTGGGACAGTACCTTTTTTATGGGACAGCATTCCAAAGCCTGTTATAACACAGTTACCAAATGACAAATGATCATCTATTTAGCTACATCTGCCATTTTACTTTTTGACTATTAAAACTGAAGAGCTGCAGTAGACCCGAGTACTCACGCTTCCTGTCTGTTAAAGGTAATTCCCAACTTCTTTGGTCTGATTGGTCGTTCAGTTATTTTGAAATTTTGAGTGCGTTACATCATTGCGTTGTACAAGAACTTTGCTCAATTACCAAAATACAGCTTTTATTATACACAATTATTTTACGACCTAGTTATGACCTTTTCATTTACATTTATTAGAGCACTTTAAGCTAAATTTAGGAATTGACAACTTCAATCAATTACTTTAATCTTCAAATCACACAGACTTGCCTGTTAAGTGCCTAATAAGTAAACATTTTTTAATAATAAAATGTATGTAGTGTTCGTGTTGATGGATGTAATGAGATATTTGTCTTGGGGTTTTTTCTTTCATTTCTAAGCATTGACTTTGATTTTGTGGTTTCATTTATTTCTCAAAACATGTAGTTTTACTCCAAGTATATTAGAATTTATTTTTGTTAAATAATGGCAATATATACATACAGTATGTATACAGTTCTGACTTCAACTGTATGCATGTATGTATATATATATATCTCAGACCCTTTTACTCATTTGTTGAACAACGCCGTTTAAAAAACACCATTTCATTTACACACAGTTCAATTGTTTTATTATTGTTATTAATGTTTCATTGAACAATTACGTTTACTTGCATGAAGTAAATCACATAATCTGGTACTGATGACAAAATTACAGAAACTATGAAGCTATACGACCATTTTTGAAACAGAATCAGAAAAGTTCATTTAAAAAAGACAATGCTGAGTATATATTTCCTCTTTTCTAAATGATTAAGCAAAGACACATTCAAAACAAGTCAGAGGAATGAGAGCACAGACAAAACCTAATCAAAGGTAAATGAGCTGAATCATTGCTGGTAAACTCAGAAGCCAGCCAAAAACAATCCATCTTGACATTACAGATTGTTTTCAACTGTATTCACTTTAATATCAGTGTAAGTGACGCCTTTGTATTGGCCCTTGGTTTCGTACTGTAACACACTGCCATTCTTGCAAGTGATCTTCACTGTGCCAGTGTACGGCAGGTCAAAACTGGCTCTGCCAATGGTGATGTTAACATCCATCTTCTTCTGTGGTGGGACTTCAACAGTTGTGGTCAGAGTTTCGTTTTTCTCATCCGTCTCCTCCAGACCATAGGTGCTTTCAACTCCAAATTTGAGACTATATCCTGCAGAACCTTCTGCTACTTCTGGAATCCCAGCCTTCACCTCCACACTGAATGTTAACGAAAAGCTCTTAGTCAAAGACCATGAAGATGTTTTGATCACTTTCTTTGAGCTTTCGATTGTTTGGTGCTGAGTAGCTGAGGTTTTGTTCTCATAAGTGACAGATTTGATCTCTTCCACGGCCACTTTTGGGATCAGCTGGTTGATGGTTGGATAGTTGACATTGGTGAGAACTGTTGACTGAACTGCATTGAGAAACATGAACCCCATGTGGTCAATGTCTGCACCAGATCTTCCAACAATGCCAAGACAATATCCAGAGCCAACATCCTGGGGATATTCTCCTTTTAAACCCCATTTTGTCATCTTTACAAAAAAATTTCCACCCTTGTTGGTTATGAATTTGATGGCTCCGAGACGTGTTCCTGCTCCGTTCCCCCAGAGGGACAGTGAGGTGAAACACTCTCCAGGTGTAAATATATACTCTTTATGTGATCCAGATGGTACTCCAAATATTTCATCTCTACCATCTGTAAGCCAAGCCCTGACAGCCTTGACCTGCCATCCTCCCACCCAAACCCAGATCTTCTCTAAACTGGCACCATTTTTTTCACCGGTAAATGAAAATGGAGAGCCTCCATCACCACCAATTCTAAATACTGTTGTTGGGTAGCTCATCTCTGAAGAAATTAGGTCTGAAAAATGACATCACAAGATTAGTATTAGAATTATCATAGATAAGATGCACTATATTATGGTTCATTATATGTATATTTACTCAAGAAGATTCAATAAGCATAAACAACTATTTTCTACATTTGACAGGAATTCGGATTAAATTTACCTGCTAACAAAATATTTCATAATTTATACTATATTGTATAATCTTATAATAACCTGATGTAAAGTTTCAAGGTATGTGTTAGCTATTTAAAATACGTTTTACATGCCCATCACACGAATTATACTCACATGAATACCTGTAGTCTGATCAGCTTCTTCTCAAGAGCAGCTCGTCAAAAAGCTGGACAAGTGAAATGTATTTTTGATCTGCTGCTTAAATAGAGCTGGAAACACACACCTAAACTGTGCCAAAACGGGTGACGTCTTGACAGATAATTGATGACTACTCCCAAATCTTGTTTCTGAGAAAATTTATGAAGGACAACATTATGAATTATTTCTAATTCAGAACAGATGTTCCCCTAGTACAAATTAATGTTGTCAAACACATCTAACCAACATTTCAAAACAAATGTAACTGAGGTTCAAACTAAGCAACATGAAACTTACTATAAACCTCCTTTGACTCCATGTTTATGATTAATTATCAGGATAATAAACTTTACATCAAGAATAACATTAGAAAAGAGAAGCCAGTTTTATTGTAATGTAATGTGCATTTATAAAGCTCATTTATTGGATCTTTACTTTTTTTATGACAATATAATGATGTAATATTCAACTCGATTCAAGTCAAGTGTTTTGTATATCGCGTTTCACAATAATTATTGTTTCATAGCAGCTTTACAATTTGCACATTATTGCATAACAAATTCTGAATAGTTAAGATTATTAGTTACCATAACTTTATTAGTTAATAATAACTAATGTCTATGTGTACATGTTCAATGAAGTGTATTTGTGTATTAAGTCCTCAAAGTCTTCGATGGTTGGCATCATCATTTGGCATCATGTAATACACAATGGCGTAACAACAATTCTCCCAAGTTATTACACAACATATCAAAGATGTAGTCAGCAATCATACCGACCAATAAATTTTTTCTTATGCATTCTTGATTGTCAATAAGTTAAAAAAAAATGCATGAAAGATCATGACAGTCAATGCATAACAGACAAGTGGGGTAATTTTTCTGCAAGTAAAAGTAGGCCCTACTACAATACTAGACACACCTGTTAATTATTAGTAATAAACAGAAATCAAGGTTATGTTTCTTGCCTTAGATAAATCATGTCAATGACCATAGAGGCTTGCTGAGAATGAGACTATTTTGTGTGTTTGTGTATATGTGTGTGATTGTCCAAAATAATTATCCAAATTCATTAATCAAAAGGCATAACATGAAATGAACTAGGAGGTTTTTTTTATCTGTTCCAAGCCTTATAGATATGCCCTTAAATGCTTACATTAAGACTTGTTGAAAACCTTATCTTATGCAAACAGATGACTCTGACTGTAGAGTGTCTGGGCATGTTTTCCACCTGCCCACTTTATCTTTTGCAGCAGCTCAGTTAGACACGTTAGACCAGACAAGTTGACCTTGACAAGAAGTTCATGTGTGTATAGTCATGTAAGTATAGTAACAAACACTTAGGTTGTAATTTGTGTAGCTACAAGCTTGAGATTATTCTAGGCCTACAAGTTAGGTTTCCTATAATAATGTCATAGATATATACACTAGATATCGGATACGGAACCTGAGGATGCATCAATATATCGCCGCCACATTTGTACAGTGCTCCCAGGACAAATGTCATTCAACCACACGAGTCAACACTAAAGCCAATGTGAAGATGCTGGACTTTAGCGCTGTGCACGAGTGTAGTAACGAACAAACAAAGAAAACAAAGCACAAAGGCAGAACATTTCATCAGTAAGATTTCGTTCTTTATGTTTTTGTTTGTTACGAACTTTTGTGCTAAACAAGTATTAATGACAGTCCCTTACAGCATTGACCAAAAGGCAAAGTAGCACCAACTCGCACTACATACTAGGGATGCACCAATCCCGATACTTGGATCGGAAATCATTTCGATACCACATATTTTTGCTGAATCGGGTATCGGCCAGCTGGTACCGATCCAAATCTGATCTTGCGCGTGCGCTATATTCTGTATAATTAATAAGACAACAAAAGCCACGAAGGTAGCCTATTATAAAGGACTAGAAAGTTGTCATGTATGCCTAATATATCCCAAATGTTCTGAAGCCATTCTACAGTTTACCGTGAAGTACAGTTGAATATTCAGGTGGTTAAAATCATGTTCACTTCAGTGTTTCCCTCTGCTGTGCCTGTCAGTCATTCTCCGTTCATCCACAATTTAAACTGCGTGTCACGTTCATGACAACACGAAAAACTTTCTCCATGCCTATTTGTTCATGTTAATATAAAAAAATCAGTGGAGGAAGTCAAAAGGGATGGACTAAGTCCGTTTTGGGTTACGGTAGGTCTGACCGGCGAGAACGACATGAAGACTTCCACTGGTAGAGTTGTTTAGACCAGGCCCAAGCACGCCAGGCCATGCCCGATGGGAGACCACCTCTACCGGACGTCCCGCTCCTGGAGGTACGTGCCCGACCCCAAATGCCTCTGACCTGCCATTGTGTTTACAGAAAAGGTGCAAAAGAGTGGACTTAGGTTTTGACGGCTTTGCGGTTCAACGAACCAGGGGGTCTCTGGTGATGTCCGCTGCCCGCAAGCTGTTGGGCGCACGTGGGCGTGCCTAGACCCAACCCCGAAGGGGGTCTGGCTAGCTCTGCTGCCCGGTTGAGAGCGTCTGTTTCCCCGCAAGCTGTTGGGCGCGCGTGGGCATGCCTAGACCCTACCCCGAAGGGGGTCTGGCTAACTCTGCTGACCGGTTGAGAGCGTCCGTTTTCCCGCAAGCTGTTGGGCGCACGTGGGCGTGCCTAGACTCAACCCCGAAGGGGGCTGGCTAACTCTGCTGCCCAGTTGAGAGCCTCCGTTTCTCCGCAAGCTGTTGGGTGCGCGTGGGCGTGCCTAGACCCAACCCCGAAGGGGGCCTGGCTAACTCTGCTGCATGGTTGAGAGCGTCCTTTCCCTGCAAGCTGTTAGGCCCGTGTGGGCGTGCCCAGACCCAACCCCAAAGGGGGTCTGGCTAGCTCTGCTGCCCGGTTGAGAGCGTCCGTTTCCAGGCAAGCTGTTGGGGCCACGTGGGCGTGCCTAGACCCAACCCTGAAGGGGGTCTGGTTAGCTCTGCTGCCCGGTTGAGAGCGTCCGCCACTCGCTGCACACTAAGTGCAGGGCAAATACGGAAGTCTCACATTAACGGTTGTCAGAACTACGTGATGTTGGTGCACCCCAGCCACCTCAAAAACTAAACAGCGTCAGAAGGTGAAACTGGGCATGGCTGGTGCACCCCAACCACCTTTAAAATCTAATATTTGCAGGTAGTAGCAAGTGGGTCACCAACAGTACGTATGCCTGGTGCGTGCAGTTGGCAAAGTCTGTGTTCCCGGGCTTAAGTGCGGGGGTGCCCACGCACTGCTAGAGAGAAGAGGTGTCAATCCAGGGCCCCTGCGGAGCCGGAGCTTGCCCTGCAAAGGACGATGGTCTCCGAGAGAAGCAGGTCTGGCTCTGGGGGCTAAGGAAGGCAATAGCAGCCCCAGGGCCCTCTGAGCCTAGAGTTGAGCCCCGGAAAGGGCGATGGTCTCAGGGCAGCAGCCCAGAGTTGGGCCCCGGAAAGGGTGATGGTCTCAGGGCAGCAGCCCCAGGGCCCTCTGAGCCTAGAGTTGGGCCCCCGAAAGGGCGATGGTCGCTGGGCAGAGAGGGTGTGGCTCTGGGAGCTGGGGGTTACGGAAGGCAATAGCAGCCCCAGGGCCCTCTGAGCCTAGAGTTGGCCCTCGGAAAGGGCAATGGTCTCCGGGCAGAGCGAGTCTGGCTCTGGGGGCTACGGATGGCAATAGCAGCCCCAGTGCCCTCCGAGCCTAGAGTTGGGCCCCGGAAAGGGCGATGGTCTCAGGGCAGAGAAGGTCTGGCTCAGGGGGCTGGGGGTTACGGAAGGCAATAGCCCTAGGGCCCTCTGAGCCTAGAGTTCGGCCGGGAAAAGGTAAGACTCCCCCGGGCAGAGAAGGTCTGGCTCAGGGGGCTGGGGGTTACGGAAGGCAATAGCCCTAGGGCCCTCTGAGCCTAGAGTTCGGCCGGGAAAAGGTAAGACTCCCCCGGGCAGAGGGGGTCTGGCTCTGGGGGCTACGGAAGACAATCGCCCCAGGGCCCTCTGAGCCTAGATTTTGGCCCGGAAAGGGTGAGACCCCCCGGGCAGAGGGGGTCTGGCTCTGGGGGGTGGGGAAGGCACCTTTCCCGGCTTACCTGTTGGGACGTCCCACGCCTGGAGATATGTGCCCGACCCCAATCGTCTTTGACCTCCCGTCGGGTTTACGGGAAACGCGTAAATTAGTGGACTTAGGTTCTGACGACTTTGCGCCTGGACCCACCGTCATCTGGCCGATAGGAACTCGTAGCGCCCTAAGGAAAGGCACCCACCCTGGCCCACCCTCTAAGGTGTGTCGAGGAGGGTCGGCCTCTATGGGTGTGGTTGATTCCTTCCCAGCCTTGGGCATGCTTTTAGGGGAGGTGAGGGGGCGGTCCCTCTGCACACAACGCCAATCCCCTTCCCGCCTCTATCTGTGGGAGAACCCAGATAGCCTGGTTTTGACCGAGCATATCCGCCACTCCGCCTGACCGATCCCTGGGTTTTACCCCCCTTGCTGATTCTCAGCCTGCGGCTCTAACCCCGGCCCCCTCCCTTACCCGGGGTGGGGGGCTGGGGATGGGTTGGGGGGCTCAGCTTTTCAGCAGGGTTTTGGGGGATGTAAAACCGTGCCCCAGGGGCAGTTGTGGGATACGATGTGGCGCCGGCTCCCAGCCTCGGTGTGTGCTAAACCCGCCCGCCCGTACGCAAGCCCGCCCACCCTCTGGGTTTATCCCTGCTGCCTCTCGTCAGAGTCTCCGGCTGGGTGAAACGCCAGGGGCAGTGGTGCAGGCTATGCTCTGGCTGGGTCCCTTAGCCCCTGTGTCTGCTGCGTCCGACCCGCCTGTACTCAAGCCCGCCCACCCTCTGGGTTTATCCCTGCTGCCTCTCGTCAGAGTCTCTGGCTGGGTGAAACGCCAGGGCCAGCGGTGCAGGCTACGGGTCTAGGCTGGCTCCGGCCTCCCCTTCTGTGTTGGTACCCGTTCCATGCTTCTATGTTGGTTCCTTTGTGAAAAGAAAGAGAAAGCCGACTGGCGCAGTCAGGCTGCCCCGGAAGTGGTGCGTGTTCCATGGGGCTCATACGCTACTGAGCCGTGCAAAAGCTCCCACGACTGGCGCAGTGAAGCTGCCCAAAACAAAGTCGTAACAGCCTCTAAAATGGGCATTGCAAGCCCGGTTTGAACCAAAGTATCTGAAGGCATCGGTTTACACCCCTGGCGCGGAGGGGGGGGGGGGGGGGGGGTGTCTGTCTCTTTAAAAGGTCCACCAGCATTGTGACGCTGAAGTGGAAGCCTCCTTTTGAACAACTCCACGCGACGTGTGGGTCTCTTTCCCTCGCATCGTTTGTCTTGGTACGGTCATGGCCAAATGTGCGCTCTGCCTCAATGTATACAGCCGGCTCTCGCTGCAGCTTTCAGCGGTTCACAAGGTGGCGAACTCGGACGAGAAGAGGCTGTTGCTCTCGCGGAACTCTCTGCCTCAGCCTGGAAGGAGGCCATGGGGAGAGCAAAGCGCCGGAAGGTAACCCAAGAACAACGGTGGTTGCAGGCCACTCACCCGCCAGTTCCCGTTCTGTCACGGCTAGCATCGTCGGAGGAGTGGACCAGGACCCCGGCGACCCCGAAGCCGGGCGTTCATTCGCCGACCCCCGCTGCAGGCTTGCTATGCAGCGTATCCAGGCCCAGCTCTCTGACCTCAGAAAGCAGGTGGACAAGGTAAGGTCCACCCTGGGCTACACCCCCCCCCCCCCCGGCCCCCTGGAAGTCTACGACCCACAGAAGTATCTTTACCCAGACCACGTTCCAGCCCTCAGTTGAGTATGTGTTCAGAGGGGTTCTGTTGGGTTCTGCCTGGTGCTGATCCACAGGGAGCTCAGAGCTCTCATTCGCGGTATACGACAGCGCTGGAAGGAAAATCCCTGCCCTTGAAGGTAAGTGTTTGGTCAGCCAGTCAGAGTTTCCACCACCCTCTTCCAGGTGGTGAAAGCACTGACCTTCCTTTTTTTTAAATACATTTCTTTCCTGGGGCACCAACAGCTCTTAGTTATACCAGCCAAGTCAGGTGTACTCTCTCTCTCCCTCGAGTACACCTGACTTGGCTGGTGTAACTAAGAGCTGTTGGTGCCCCAGAATAGAAATGTATTATATAGTATATAATATTTATATTTATATAAATTTTATATATATTTATATATATTTTATATATATATAAATTTCCGCTTTGGGGCACCAACAGCATGGTGTATGAGGTTTGTTGGAAAAGTCTAATCTCTCTAATTTCACCAGATAGCCTCGAGTCCAACCCCGACACCCAGCAGCAGTGGTGCTTCTATGGATTTCTCAGGGCTATCCTGACCTCCATCTCAGGACACCGCTGTGGCGTATTCCAGAATCTAAGCATTCAGGAGGTTGAAGACGCCTCCAGAAGCCCGGATGGGACGGTCACATCATCAACGTGAGTGTGACTCCTTGGCTCTGCGGGTGGGGGCCACCAGTAGTATTCACTTACCCACTCACTCTGCTTCTTCCATGGTCAGATCACTTCGCATTAGACTAACAGATCCTTCAGCGCTGCTCAGTTATCTCTCAACAAGGAAGAATACAGCTGGTTCCAGAGGTTCTTGGAGCTGCGGGCTGGTCTCCAGGGTGGGAGGCGGGCCACCTATTTCTTCTTTACCTCCAGAGCCAGTCCCTGCCGGACCCTGAACAAAGATTTTCAATCTGCGTGGACCAGCATGGGGCTTCCCGGCAAGCCCACCTTCACTGACATCTGGACAGCCATCCCAACGCACATATGAATGCGATGCCCCTGTTGCCACATGACCACCAGCGGCTTTGACCCTATTAAGGTTCTGTCTGTCTGTCTCTGACACAGGCAAAGAATGCACATTCTTCAGAGGATCGGAGGAAGGTGGCACACTTTATGTGTCATGACACTTCAACCTCAGATAAATTCTATGCACTTCACCTCGGCCCTCTGCAAGCACGCGAACACCGCAGACTCTTTTAAAGAGCTTTGGTGAAAGAGGAGGAGGCGGCGGGGGGCAGGGAAAGCTACTCACGTAAGAGGCGCAGGAGGGCAAATTGTCCCGAGTCACCCCTGATAAGTCAGTTCCTCTCTGGCTAGCCAAAGCATGGATGTGAACAGCAGGGCACTTGATGTTGGCAAACCAGCCTTACTGTCTCTCCTTTGCAGGAGGGAACCAGCAGGATGACTCTGCCATGGCAGTCTGAGAAGGAGAAAGGCCAAGGGGCATGCCCACGCCAACCAACAGAGGACTCTGAATCTTCCTGATTAAATAATGTACAGTTTTCTAAAACAATAAAGGTCATATGGTATTCAAACGTGGGACGCCAGTGTCCAGGTTCAGCCATGTTTAAAACCATGTCTCTAAAATGACTAAGTCCGTTTGGGGGATAGTGGGTCTGTCTCGGGGGGATGGGGGGATGGTAGGTCTTTTTAGTGAGCTTCTGAAACGACTAAGGTCCGGTAGGAGGATGGTTGGTCTGACCGGTGGGCAGAAGCAACGAGTTGGCAACCCTCACCGGTGGACTGGCTTAGACCCAGGCCAAAGCCTGCCAGGCCATGCCCGATGGGAGACCACCTTTTCCGGCTTAAGTGCCGGGACGTCCCGCGCCTGGATGCACATGTCCAACGCCAATTGTCTCTGACCTGCCGTCAAGGAATCGGGGAAGGTGAAAAACAGTGGACTTAGGTTTTGACGGCTTTGCGGTTTAACAAACCAGGAGGTCTTCGATCAAGTCTGCTGCCCGGGTAAGAGCCCTCGTTTCCCGCGAGCCTTTGGCTGCACTCTGGCGCGAAAAGACCCAAACCCAGGGGGGTCTTCGATCAGGTCTGCTGCCCAGGTAAGAGCCCTCGTTCCCCGCGAGCCTTTGGCTGCTCTCTGACACGAAAAGACCCAAAGCCAGGGGGGGTCTTCGATCAGGTCTGCTGCCAGGGTAAGAGCCCTCGTTTCCTGCGAGCCTTTGGCTGCACTCTGGCGCGAAAAGGCCCAAACCCAGGGGGGCTCTTCGATCAGGTCTGCTGCCAGGGTAAGAGCCCTTGTTTCCTGCGAGCCTTCGGCTGCTTTCTGGCACAATGAGACCCAAAGCCAGGGGGTCTTCGATGGTCTCTGCTCCCCAAGCAAACGAGGCCGACCCCGCCACTTTCCACACAATAAGTGGAGGACAATTATGGTAGTCTTATAACAACTGGTGGCAGAACTATGTGTCATTGGTGCACCCCAGCCACCTCGAAAATTTAACACTGCGTCAAGTGGTGGAACTGGGAGAGGCTGGTGCCCCTAAGCTATCTTTGAACTCGAATTCTTCCAGGGGGGAGAGGGCGGTGCTCCAGAGCCATGTGGGTCACCAATGGTATGTCTGCCTAGCGCGTGCTGTTGGCTAAGTCCATGTTGAGTGGGGTGCCCGGGCACAGCTGGAGATCAGGTGTCAATCCAGGGCTCCTACGGAGCCGGAGCTTGCCCCAGAAAAGGTAAGAAATCACACTAATATTAATAATAATAATTATTATTATTATCAATGGTAACAGTAATAAAAACAATAATGACTGGAGTAATAATTTCATTTGAAACTACATACAATAAGATAGCAGTTATTTAAAATTTGAGTAAATATTATACATATATTTAATATTTAAAGGAACCTTTATCTTCCTCATGTAAAATTAAAATAAATTAAAAAAAAAAACAAGTTCACAAACGATGTCGTATTTCTACTTTTTCCCCAAATATTCTCAAAATTCTCCCTCTTGCACACTCGACCTGCCTCTACTGTGATCGCTGGAAGACTGGTGTCACACTAACATCTCTGTGATTGTACAACGGCAAAAAAATAATAAACGGTCCATTTAAATTATTAAATTTAAAACAGGAGAAGCAGATCAGTATGACTGAACAAAGGAAATAACTCACCCTCATCGTGTTAAATCATTTGCTGTCGATATGAAGAGGAATAAACTGCTCTCAAGCTGAAGGAGTGAGAGACGGCTGTGTGGCACTGTGCGGCGCTCTGAGGTGGGAGAGAGAGGCCGATGGCATCACCCGCAGCTCATTGCGAATATTGACGTTAGGAACGGGACAGCACGGACACATGAGAGTCTCTAAAAATGTCCAGTAACACCTAAAACATTTGCTAGTCACTTTTTTTTTTGACAATTTGGCACTTGGGAGTCTAAAAAGTCGCTAAATTGGCAACACTGGTTGGTTCTGAAGCACTCACACCTTGCGCATGTGCAGTATGGAAGGAATGTTCCATTATTCATGGGGGGCCCCCGGTTTTGAAAAGAAGTAATAACGTTAAAATCTTAACAGTTATAGACAGATTTTTACAATATATGATAGAAAATGTATAAAAGAGCTATATGATTAATACAGGCTTCATGGCATTGATCGGGGCCCCCTAATTCCCCGGGGCCCTAAGCGGCTGCTTACCTCGCTTATTGGTTAAGTCTGCCCCTGGCCCCAGGGCCCTCTGAGCCTAGAGTTCATCCCCGGAAAGGGTGAGCCCCCCCCCCGGAGAGAGGTGGTCTGGCCTGGTTGGGGTAGGTGGGGTCTTGAGGGGGCTGGGATTTATGGAATCCAATAGCCCCAGGGCCCTCTGAGCATAGAGTTCCTCCCCGGAAAGGGTGAGGCCCCCCGGGGAGAGGTGGTCTGGCTGGGGGGGGGGGGGGGGGGGGGGGGGTTTGCTGGGGGTTATGTAATCCAATAGCCCCAGGGGAGAGGTAGGAAAGGGTGAGACCCCCCGTGGATAGTTGGTGGGTCTCTGAAATGACCAAGTCCGCTTTGGGGGTTGGTAGTTCTTTCTAGCGAGTGCCTGAAACGACCAAGGTCCGGTAGGAAGATGGTTGGTCTGTAAGAATGGTATTTTGACCACAGCGGTTCGAACTGTAGTTCTGCCGAGCGACTAAAAAGTTATCAGCATGATGGTGAAAACTGTACATTTCTAGTCAAACCATTCTTCTGCAATCTTATACCAAAAACGGAAATAAGGGCAGTATTAATAGCTATAAATGTGGGAGAGCATTGATATTATGTAATTGTATTGTATTGCAATATGGAGCAATTAAGTGTTGATGTTAAATCAAAAGTCATTCACAAATACTTGAATATGAAATGATTTAATGACAATAATTCTCTATGGTTACAACTGAATTAGTTACAAATAACTGTATAAAATGATAAAATATAAAATGATAAAAAAATATTATATAAATTGTAAGGAATCAGCTCTTTGGTTTAAATAACATTTAAACTCTGGGGATTTGAATCTGAAGATTCGAACATGATTTACATAGAATTCTTTAAAGCTTACACTTAACCTACTCATTTGTCCAGCAAATAGAACGGTCAGTGTAAAGCAATCCTGTATTATATTATTTTGTGGCCAACGATAACAATATAAAAACAGTATCTAATTATTTAATGAGCAAGGTAACAGTATCTAAAGCTGAGACATTAACTTGATAAAGCACACAACACACCAACACGGATCTTAAAAACGAAACACAAGTTTATTGCTACTCTATAACACAACATACTAATCTACATAAAACAAACAAACGCACATGCATACACACAAGCAGTTTGAGGAGAGTTTTGACGGAGAGCGAGTAAGGATTCAACTTCTAGCATTGGCTAAGTTCTTAACATTGCCACCTGAGAGAAACCATAAAAGCAGAGAATTTCGCCATTCTTTACTACTTAAATATTATTCACACCAGTTCAGCAATGGATAGAAACATTGTTTGTGTTACTTGCGATTCTGATGGAATTTCGGTGTCCTCGGCTGGTCCAAAGGGAGATCCCGGCGGAGCTGATTGGTCAGCGTAGCAACTTCAGTGACGTGCTGGAATTCTCTCGTCGGTGGAAGTTTCAGGGAAGTTTGGAGTCGGTGGCTAGGGATACAGATGTTGGCTGTGGCAGCGAAGTCCTTGTGGAGTTTCGGCTCTCTGCGGAATTCCGTAGTTATGGCAGAGTTTCAGAGTTCTAATAAGTTAACCCGATCGTTGTTGAAGCAGATCGGGGGTCAGCGGGCGTGAACGTCGCGGTTGGCTCCGTGCTGCGACGAGGCTTCCGGCCAGGCGATGTACAGCCAGCACGAGAGGAGCGACGAAGGTGATGAGAGGCAAGACCCGGCAAAAGACGACGAAACTTTCATTGTTCGAAGTTTTATAGGCTTGGGTATAGGTGTGGCCTATAAAGTGTTGTCCAATAGGAGAAGCTGCGGGGTGGGATCACACCCCCATTCCCTCCTCTAGGAGGTTGGGTTAGCACTTCATGTGAGGATCATGCATTACCTGCCTTTAATCGGAAGCTATTACAATAAAGTTTTATAACATGGCCATTTTTACTAGTATGGTTTCTTCATATAAACCAATGCATTTAAAACTTTCTTGGGTTTCAATAGATACCAAACATGAAGTGTTTCACAAACGTTCTGTAGATTTCATGCAGCAGCAATGGCTAAAAGTCATTACCTATCCATAACAGTTATGTTAAACAAATGGAACATGTACACACAAAAACCTACAGAAACTTAAAATAAGCATACATTACTCAAATAAACACAGTTTAATTGAAAGTCAGTTTAAACTGGAAGTTTTCTGACCACTTCTGTGTCTGCCTAAAAGTGTGTATTCCCTTGTCAGACGGCGTTTGCAGGCGTGAAACAACAGGGGTTTGTTGAGGGCTCTCTCAAACCGGTTTGGGGGGTCTGAGTGTAGCCTCCCTATTGTTTCAAGACGTATAGTTAATTAGGACGGGGTCGTGAGATCGCAAATGGCAAGTTGTCCTGTGGCTTGCCTTTTGCTGAGTGCCTGTGGTTTGCTTTGAAATTGAGATTAACTCAGACACATTGGCACCGTTCAATCTTTTAAGAATAATGTGGTGTGTGATATGTTCAGTTCTCGAAAAATCCGTTGACTCCCAACAAAATTGTACCCAGCTTACTGTAAATGTAAATTTAAAGTTACCAGAGTGAGAGACAGGGGGAGGGAGAGGGAGAGAGAGAGAGAGCCAGAGAAGATAACCTCCAGAAAAGGAGAGGAGCAGAGCTCAGGAAGGAGCAGAGAAGAAAAGAGACCGAGCCAAGTTTACCAGCTATTTTGTACCTTTCTCGACCATGTGACCAAAGCCCAAATGCTGAGACATTCAAACTGACCAATCAACATGTGACCACATCGTAAAACCCCCAAAGTCCACATACCAGGCCCTGATCTTATCAGTATCTCCCTTTGGAGTCAGCATGGACCTTCTTTGGTGAAAGACATGTTTTGTCATATAAACAAATGCATATGATAAATTAGACTCTTACACCGTAAATTCAATATACTTACGCGGTACTTTTTGTGTTGAATATCTGGTTGTTACCCCCTTATTACCAAAGCATAAACAGTTTGTTTCCTTTTACCTACACATAGGTTCATTATACTTATACTATACGTACTGAAAAGTACACCATTATTTCATTGTACTTGCGCGGTTCTTTACGTGTTGAATATCTGGTTGTTACCCCCTTATTATCCAAGCATTACAGTTTGTTTCCTTATACCTACACATAGGTTCATTATACTTATACTATACGTACAGAAAAGTACACCGTTATTTCACTGTACTTATGCGGTACTTTGTATAATAAGAAAAATAATAAGAATAATAAGAAAAACAACGACGTTCAAATTTATTACAGCACAGCATAGAACACGCAACAATCTATTTTGTATAAATTCGTTTTTATATCTATGTAAAATTGATTTTGATAATGCTTACACAGCACTAACAATGTCAGAGCAAGTTTTTGGCCAAGGACAGAAAATAAGTAAAGACTACTAACCTATATTCAAGATAAGGCTGCACAATATATCGTTTCAGCATCGATATTGCAATGTGTGCATCCGCAATAGTCACATTGCAGAATATGCAATGTTGTGATTATAGTTTAATATAGAGTTTAATCATTATGGAGTAAAAGTTTATCATCTGCATGCATTTTTAAAGAGATAGTTCACCCAAAAATGACTTACCATTTTCATTACACCCTTCACTTGTTTCAAACATTTATGAGTTTTCTTTTGTTTTAAATGAACTTGAATATAATTTAATAACTCCTATAGTATTAAAACAAGTGAAGTGTGAGTAAATAGTGAGCACATTTTAATCTTTGAGTAAACTTTCCCTTTAAGGCCTGTGACTGTGTGAACATTTCAATATTTCTCATTTTTAAACATCCGGCCTCAAGACATTTTTTGTAACTTTAATAAAGATTAAATAATACACAGTGTTGATTATTCAATATCTGTACCTGAATAGTGAATACCTGAAAACTATCATTCACTTTTATCTTTACTATATTTTATTTATCTATACTTGACATTTATTTGTTATATATTATTTCTCTACAAAATCCCTCCCAATCAATCCAAATAAACCTGTTAAATCATCTGCTGAAATTGTATTCACATCACAATATACATCACAGAAATGCAAAATACGGTAATGTCAGATTTTTCCAATATCGCGCAGCCCGAATTCAAGTTTACAGATATTTGTTAAACTAATTTCCATGACTTTTCCGAAACTTTGTGGGTTTTTCTGTTTTTCCAAAACTTTTCCAGGCCTGAAAAATGCCATGTCAAAATTCCATGACTTTTCCAGGTTTTCCATGACTGTATGAACCCTGTAGTTTTGTTGAATAAAATAAGCAAACAATGTAAATAAAATATGACAAGATGCTGCGGTGCCAGAAACTTGTATTAACATCGGCTAAGTGAACAAGTCATTGATAACAATGATTTCTTCACAAAAGAATCGCTCCCTCCTTTAGAATAAGAAGTGAAAGCAGGAGAGAGGGGGTCTTCAGGATACAGATTAGATCAAATTGAACAGGGAGGGCAGATAATACACTTCCTTGAACACAAACACATGCTCTTTGCTGGCAATGCCCGTGTGGTCACTTATCCATCGATGTAGAAAAGTAATGTAAATTTATAATTTCCAACCCTAACACCGCGAAAACTCCCAATCATATAGATATGTTTATATGTGTAAATATCTCTGGCTGGCCAGTCCTCCATTTCAAAAGAGTGCTATCCTGCACTAAAATGGCGGCTCTATTGACACATTCCTTTCAATAGACAACAACAGCGTAGGCCACATCTAATGTAAATATCTAAGTAATAAAGTTAACAGAAGCATGAAAGTATTATTTAACTGCTTTTTTAAAGGGTCACGAAACACCAAAACACATTTTTTGAGCTGTTGACAGACATATCTGTGTCCCACGCTGCTATAAACACTATTAGGACACATATATTGCACTAAAAAGTGAAAATTGGTTGTTCTTGCGTTATTTTGAGCAAATTCGTTCTTCCAGTTTGAAACTAATTTTTGAAGCTGTGTCACGGCCATGAGATACTTGCATGTAAATCCAGCATGGAGAGTGGCTGTCTGTCCCTACGAGAACATAGTGACGTATCTGAGTGTGCGGCATTAATTCATGAGAAAGACTTTGTTCAAACCAATCAGCGCGCTCTATTGTGTATGACGTGCAACTTCATTAATATGCACGATAGCTTCGGAGACTGTTTACCTGTTTACAGTGTTCAGACGACAGAGAGACGCCACGTTGTGTTGCCAAAACAAGTGAAAGAACAAGAATTTGGAGACAAGAGTCGTCAATGTTGCATTTATTAGTGTGCTGCAACGAAGGTTTTGTTTGCATTTTCCCACTATGAGAGCGTAGCTGGACTCACGTGTGGATTACAGTGCACACGACACACGACAGAAATGCGTTTGTAAGGGAGATTTTTTACTCGAGAGCTTTTCGCATCTGGAAATGGTGAAATCCGGATTTGTCGCTCGTCTCCTTTTAAAAAAGACACAGCTCCAGTTTCATTGTCCTGTGTCTACAGATTTGGTAAGTGTATGCAGTGCAGTGCCTTTTGTTTAACCCAGATGGCAAAGTTAGTTCGTATCGTCAGCATTGCTCTTTCAGTTTTTAAAGACATACCTTAGTCAAAATGGTTTAGTTACTAAGTTTACAGTATGTTAATATCACTGCAATATTATAGTACAATATTATAGACTGAAAGATCCGCTGTAAATGCTGCTGTCCGAGTGTAAACACGTTAACACAATCAAACTATTCCCGTCGTGCAGGATTTTCGCCACATTTTGTGACAGGATTGTCAATACACACACGGCTTTCTGACGCTACATACCGAGTGCAAAAGTTACGGAGAAATGCGGAGGATTTTTTTTCTCCCATTCGCCGTGCGGTATCAAACATTACATTAAAACTCCACTCTCCAGCAGTTCCTCGCTTTCAATATCTCGTTTGTCACGGGCGACATGCAGGAAATGTTCCTGAATAAAAAGTGAAAGTGCCAAACTGCAGTTAAAGTCGACAAATTAATAATTTGGCAAGTAATTTGATTACTGATGTCCATGTAAACAGTCACTGTCTTTCTCCCCTGCGTCTGCGTGCCCAAACGGAAACTCCCATATTTGCAAATCTTTCCCTCTTTCCCTCCCCCGACACTCCAACCTAAACAGAGTTGGACACTCCCACTTTCCTGACTTTTTCCAAACTAGAGGTGTGAAAACACCCTGCTGAGACAGGGGGGTTTCGTGGCCCTTTAAATACGCAATTTGTTATGCGATTATTCTGTGATTTTGCTTTCAGATGTAATTTCTCCAAAGATGTCCGAATTAACAACTCTCTCAATAGTTGGCGGTGATGAGGTTTACCATTTTCATTTACTGGTGAAGACACTGGTGCCTTTTTAATAATAAATAATAATAATAATAATAATAAAATAATAATTTGACTTCTAGTTGATCATTTGGTAAGTCACAGAAGTGACTTATATTAAAGGCCTTCTAATGATTAAATTAGGACAGTAAGGTCTGACTTTGCTCAGACAAAAGTCTTGTCACTTAACAGGAATAATGTCCAGTATAGAATATAAAGTCATGGTGCAGTGGGAAAAGAGTTAATATTGTGTCTGACTCCCATGAGCTTGGAGGACTGCATCCATACATCTCTGCAATGACTCAAATCACTGGTGAAGACACTGGTGCCTTTTTAAATAAGATCTGGGTTTGGGAGGGAGAATGGCAGATCAAGGCTGTCAGGGCTTGGCTTTCAGATGATAAAAGTAAAACTTTTGGAGAATGGTCTGGATCACATAAAGAGTTTGTGTTTAAGCCTGGAGAGTGCTTCACCTCACTGTCCCTCTGGGGGAACAAAGAAGGAACACGTCTTGGAGCCATCCAATTCAAGACCAACAAGGGTAGAAAATGTTCTGCAAAAATGACCAAAGTTTCACTCCCAGAAGAAATCCCTATCGATGTCGGCTCTGGGTTTTATTTAGGCATTGTTGGGAGATCTGGTGCAGATATTGACAACATGGGATTCTTGTTTCTCAATGCAGTTCAGTCAGTTGTTCTCACCAATGTCAACTATCCCACAGTCAATCAATTGACACCACAGGTGGAAGTAAAAGATCTCAAATCTGCCACTTATAAGAACAGAGGCTATGTCAAACAACAGCAGTCAATTAAAACCTCAAAGAAAGTGATCAGAAAATCAGTGTGGTCTATGAGTGAGACTTTTTCTGCAGCATTCAATATGGAGGTGAAGGCTGGGATTCCAAAGATCTTAGAAGCTTCTACAGGATTCAGTTTCAGTGTTGGAATAGAAGGCACATATAGTCTGGAGCAGACGGAGGAGAGAACAGAAAAACTGACTACCACTGTGGAGGTCCCACCACAGAAGAAAGTGGTTGTGAACACTGGCACAGTGAAGATCACTTGCAGGAATGGCAGTGTTGTAGAGTATGAAACCAAGGGTCAATATAAAGGCATCACTTACACTAACATTGAAGTGAACACTCAAGATTCTGATCTGTGATAAGTGTGTCTAGAAAGATTGTTCATGAATGGTCATTATCTAATTTTAACTAACCATGATATTCGTAGATACCTTTAACTGTTTTTGAGCTTATTTCCTCTGTTGTGTTTTAAACAGCCCTTTATTTGTTTAAAAGCATTTCATGAGAACTGTATGCTGCAGTTTTACTGACAAGAACTTGTTTCCTCTGTTGTCAAATGACTGTTCCATCTGTTTGGTAGCATGTAACATGAACTTGAACACGATCTTTAGGAACAACAAATAATAATTTGACTTCTAGTTGATCATTTGGTATCAGAAGTGACTTATCTGAAAGGCCTTCTAATGATTTAATCAGGACAGCAAGGTCTGACTTTGCTCAGACAAAAGTCTTGTCACTTAACAGGAATAATGTCCAGTATAGAATATAAAGTCATGGTGCAGTGGGAAAAGAGTTAATATTGTGTCTGACTCCATCATGAGCTTGGAGGACTGCATCCATACATCTCTGCAATGACTCAAATCACTTATTAATAAAGTCATCTGGAATGGCAAAGAAAGCGTTATTGCAGGACTCCCAGAGCTCATCAAGATTCTTTGGATTCATCTTCAATGCCTCCTCCTTCATCTTACACCAGACATGCTCAATAATGTTCATCTCTGGTGACTGGGCTGGCCAATCCTGGAGCACATTGACCTTCTTTGCTTTCAGGATCTTTGATGTGGAGGCTAAAGTATGAGCAGGAGCGCTATCCTGCTGAAGAGTTTGCCCTCTCCTGTGGCAGCACAAATGTTTTGATACCTCAGGCTGTTGATGTTGCCATCCACTCTGCAGATCTGAATGTAACCCCAAACCATGATTTAACCTTCACCAAACTTGCCTGATTTCTGTGAGAATCTTGGGTTCATGCGAGTTCCAGTATGTCTTCTGCAGTATTTGTGATGATTGGGATGCAGTTCAACAGATGATTCATGGAAAAAATCCACCTTCTGCCACTTTTCCAAATGATCAACTACAAGTCAAGTTATTATTTGTTGCTCTTACAACTGACATCGACGACAAGACTTTTGTCAGGTAGTGTATATATATATATTTACAGTATAAAACTGTTCTAAATAGGCACTTAACTCTTCATTAACAAGTTGTCAAAAAAGAAAACATATTTTTACGGCACTCTGTGCTTTAAGTATATTACAGTGGGAAGTATATAATAAGAGAAGCCTTAACACAGGTCCTGAATCAGTTACAGGACTTCTGGGTTTGCTGGGTAAAAAATAAAATATGATGAAGACGGAGAAGTTTAAAGTCAAGTTAATTAAGTTATATACAGCTTTCCTCTGGCTTAATTCCTACTTATTCATCGAATAAAATCTCAAAACGGTTTTATATTAACACATCCTAAAGAAATTAATGATCGTTTTGCCGAATTTTATAAGGACTTATATTCATCCAGCTCCTTTGAGCTGAATGACACTGGGCTTCAATTTCTGGACAAGGTGGACTTTCCAAAGCTTAGTAACAGTGCCAGAGAGGAGTTTTCACTTTCTCTTGGTGAAATTCTTGACGCAATTATCTCCTTTTCGAACGGAAAAGCTTCTGGGCCGGATGGGTTCGGTGTGGAGTTTTATAAGGCTAATGCAAATGCAATCGCTCCTCTCTTGCTTCGAATGGTAAATCATTCAATAGATAAGAAAATATTTCCCAACACTTTTTATGAGGCACATATATGTGTCTTGAAAAAAAAAAGACAGAGATGAGACAGAGCCCTCTAGTTATAGGCCAATAAGTCTACTTAATTATGATCAAAAGGTGATTGCCAAAATCTTGGCGACTCGTTTGAACAAACATGCAGCCTCATTAATTCACCCAGACCAAACTGGTTTTGTCCCAGAAAGATTTTCATTTTTTAATACAAGTCGCCTGCTAAATGTTATGTACAGTAAACAGAGTAAAAATTCTAAGACAGCTGTTCTTTCTTTAGATGCCGAAAATGCATTTGATAAAATTGAATGGAGCTACATGTTTTCTGTTCTGGACAGGTTTGGTTTTGGTGAAAATTACAAACTTTTAATAAAAATGCTGTATGTTTCTCCCAAATCTGCAGTACTTGCTAATTCGGACAGATCTGCTTTTTTTCCTCTTCAGCGTGGTACACGTCAGGGTTGTTGTCTAAGCCCACTGTTATTTGATTTGGCATTAGAACCATTGGCCATTCATCTTCGCAATCATCCAGAGTTTAGGGGTATAACTTGTAAGCATACTGAAGTTAAGCTGTCCCTATATGCGGATGATTTGATCTTATACTTGAATGACCCTTCTATTGCATTACCTTTTTTAATGAAAACACTTGAGGTCTTTGGCTCTTTCGCGGGTTATTCTGTTAACTGGGATAAAAGTGTATTCATGCCACTGAGTGAAGGGCTGGATGCTCAGTTTCTGAGGTCTTTACCTTTCAGAATAGCAGAGGATCATTTTACATATCTAGGCTTAGTTATTCCCAAAACCTTTAATCATATTCTCAATTTAAATTACACAGAAGCAATAAATAAGTTAAAGTTATCTATTAACAAGTGGAGGATGCTTCCGTTATCTTTAATTGGGCGGGTTAATGCTATTAAAATGGTTTCTTTGCCTCGTTTTGTGTATCTGTTCCAGAATCTGCCTATTTATTTGCCCCATTCTTTTCTTAAACAACTCGACTCTGTTATTATGCCATTCATTTGAGGCTATAAAGTACACAGAATTTCTAAGGGCCACTTGCAAAAACCAAAAGAGTTGGGTGGCCTAGCACTACCAGTTTTTCGACATTATTATTGGGCAACTAATGCTAGAGCCTTGATGTTTTGGCATTCCAGTGACCAGGATGCCAAAAACTTGACTGTCATGCAACCCAAATGGCTACATATGGAAGCACAGTCAGTGGTTGGTAGCTCTTTAGCTGCTATTCTTTTTTCTAACCCCTTATCTTTAAAGAAGTCACAATGTAAAAATATGGTTGTGCTCAATTCTATTAAAATTTTGAATCAAATGAAGAATGCATTGAACATTACATGCCCCTCAGTGCAAATGCCCATGTGTTATAATAATAATTTTCTACCTGGCCAGACAGATAAGATATTTTCAGAATGGAGAAGCAAAGGATTGACCACAGTCAAAGATTTTTATATAGAGGGGAAATTTGTTACATTTGAACAGCTGTATAAGGCTTTTAACCTCTCCCAGTCACAATTTTTCCGCTATCTACAGGTGCGCCACTACATAAAACATTCTTTTACTGAATTTCAAGAACTGCCACAGGACCATAATACATACAATCTTTTGTGTAAACCTCCTATGGCCAAGCAGCTAGTGACGCAGTTTGTTTCCTTGTTTGTCTACCAACTTGCCGTGTCTTCTGATCACCATAAACTGGCATGGGAAGAGGATATTGGAATTAACATTTCAAATGATACCTGGGAAGAGGGGCTGAAGCGAATACATTTGAATACACATCATACAGTTTAAAGTGGTACATAGGCTACATTACACCAAAACTAAACTCAATAAAATTTTCCCATCAGTTTCCCCGTTATGTGACAGATGCAAGATCTCAGAGGGGACGTATGCTCATACTTTTTGGTTTTGCCCTGAGATCTCTGAGTTTTGGAAAAATATTTTTCAGTTTTATTCAAATGTTTTAGGAGAAAACATTAGTCCAGACATCGAATTAGCCCTGTTTGGATGCTCTGACCCGGTGTTAGCATGGTCACATAATCAGCAAGTGTCTGTTATGTTTGGTATGGTCGTGGCTAAAAGGGTGATCTTGATGGATTGGAAGTCCACTTTACCACCTACTTTTCATAAATGGCTGACTGAAATGGTTGCTGCTCTAAAGCTTGAAATAATTCGTTTTGCTAGGGCAGATGCTTCTAAAAAATTTGAAAAAATCTGGGGCCTCTTCCTTGCTTATCTTTTTAAGAGTTGAAAGTAGAACACTTATGATTCATGGACAATTTTACTCTTTTCAATGTTTTAAGTTTGATCAAGTAAAACTTGATGTACAATAATTACTCCATATGGTGCAGGTTTGGATGGACTGGTGCTTTGTTTTTGTATTTTTTATTCATCTATTTAAATTTATTTATTTTTTCCTTATTTGTATAAAAACATATAGATTGTATACATGTTTTTGTTCTGTTTTGTACGTATATAAATTGTTATAAATAAAATATAAAAAAAAAAACAAAAAAAACATGTATAATATAAACAAATATAATAAAACATAACGAATATCAAAAAAAAAAAAGAAAAAAGAAAGTTGGAGCAAAACTGTGCAGGAAAGAGGCCATCCAGGACAGAGTTTGGACACCTATATTGTTTGTCCAGCAGGTGCCACTGACTTTTCAAGCTCAACAGCGCCCCCTATTCTCCAATAGTACATTTGTGGTAAACATGGAAATGCAGCCCCACTAACAACGAGCAGCAATAAAAGACTGGATCAGTTTGTACCAATAGCCACACATTCAATTCAGCAACTAAGACTGAAGTTTGTTTTTCTTTAAAAGAGAAATGTGAGGAAAAGGATATCAAATTAATATAAAATCTTAAATTTTTTACGTATTAATAAGGTAAAAAGCAAAATATAGTTGTTTGTCTTACATTTGTTTAGATTTGACAAGGCGTACACTAAGATGTTAACCCATAACATGCTAAATCAATATATATAAATACAATACATATTACTTTATACACTCTCAGAAAAAATGGTATTATGTACCAAAGAAGGTACAAACCCTCGTCACTGGGACAGTACCTTTTTTATGGGACAGCATTCCAAAGCCTGTTATAACACAGTTACCAAATAACAAATGATCATCTATTTAGCTACATCTGCCATTTTACTTTTTGACTATTAAAACTGAAGAGCTGCAGTAGACCCGAGTACTCACGCTTCCTGTCTGTTAAAGGTAATTCCCAACTTCTTTGGTCTGATTGGTCGTTCAGTTATTTTGAAATTTTGAGTGCGTTACATCATTGCGTTGTACAAGAACTTTGCTCAATTACCAAAATACAGCTTTTATTATACACAATTATTTTACGACCTTGTTATGACCTTTTCATTTACATTTATTAGAGCACTTTAAGCTAAATTTAGGAATTGACAACTTCAAGCAATTACTTTAATCTTCAAATCACACAGACTTGCCTGTTAAGTGCCTAATAAGTAAACATTTTTTAATAATAAAATGTATGTAGTGTTCGTGTTGATGGATGTAATTGTTTTGTCATCTGAAAACAAGAGTTGAGATATTTGTCTTGGGGTTTTTTCTTTCATTTCTAAGCATTGATTTTGTGGTTTCATTTATTTCTCAAAATGTGTAGTTTTACTCCAAGTATATTAGAATTTATTTTTGTTAAATAATGGCAATATATACATACAGTATGTATACAGTTCTGACTTCAACTGTATGCATGTATATATATATATATATCTCAGACCCTTTTACTCATTAGTTGAACAATGCAGTTTAAAAAACACCATTTCATTTACACACAGTTCAATTGTTTTATTAGTTATTAATGTTTCATTGAACAATTACGTTTACTTGCATGAAGTAAATCACATAATCTGGTACTGATGACAAAATTACAGAAACTATGAAGCTATACGACCATTTTTGAAACAGAATCAGAAAAGTTCATTTAAAAAAGACAATGCTGAGTATATATTTCCTCTTTTCTAAATGATTAAGCAAAGACACATTCAAAACAAGTCAGAGGAATGAGAGCACAGACAAAACCTAATCAAAGGTAAATGAGCTGAATCATTGCTGGTAAACTCAGAAGCCAGCCAAAAACAATCCATCTTGACATTACAGATTGTTTTCAACTGTATTCACTTTAATATCAGTGTAAGTGACGCCTTTGTATTGGCCCTTGGTTTCGTACTGTAACACACTGCCATTCTTGCAAGTGATCTTCACTGTGCCAGTGTACGGCAGGTCAAAACTGGCTCTGCCAATGGTGATGTCAACATCCATCTTCTTCTGTGGTGGGACTTCAACAGTTGTGGTCAGGGTTTCGGTTTTCTCATCCGTCTCCTCCAGACCATAGGTGCTTTCAACTCCAAATTTGAGACTATATCCTGCAGAACCTTCTGCTACTTCTGGAATCCCAGCCTTCACCTCCACACAGAATGTTAACGAAAAGCTCTTAGTCATAGACCATGATGATGTTTTGATCACTTTCTTCGAGCTTTCGATTGTTTGGTGCTGAGTAGCTGAGGTTTTGTTCTCATAAGTCAAAGACTTGATCTCCTCCACGGCCACTGTTGGGATCAGCTGGTTGATGGTGGGATAGTTGACATTGGTGAGAACTGTTGACTGAACTGCATTGAGAAACATGAACCCCATGTGGTCAATGTCTGCACCAGATCTTCCAACAATGCCAAGACAATATCCAGAGCCAACATCCTGGGGATATTCTCCTTTTAAACCCCATTTTGTCATCTTTACAAAAAAATTTCCACCCTTGTTGGTTATGAATTTGATGGCTCCGAGACGTGTTCCTGCTCCGTTCCCCCAGAGGGACAGCGAGGTGAAACACTCTCCAGGTGTAAAAATATACTCTTTATGTGATCCAGATGGTTGTCCAAATATTTCATCTCTACCATCTGTAAGCCAAGCCCTGACAGCCTTGATCTGCCATTCTCCCACCCAAACCCAGATCTTCTCTAAACTGGCACCATTATTTTCACCAGTAAATGAAAATGGAGAGCCTCCATCACCACCAATTCTAAATACTGTTGTTGGGTAGGCCATCTCTAAAGAAATTAGGTCTGAAAAATGACATCACAAGATTAGTATTAGAATTATCATAGATAAGATGCACTATATTATGGTTCATTATATGTATATTTACTCAAGAAGATTCAATAAGCATAAACAACTATTTTCTACATTTGACAGGAATTCGGATTAAATTTACCTGCTAACAAAATATTTCATAATTTATACTATATTGTATAATCTTATAATAACCTGATGTAAAGTTTCAAGATATGTGTTAGCTATTTAAAATACATTTTACATGCCCATCACAGGAATTATACTCACGTGAATGACTGTAGTCTGATCAGCTTCTTCTCAAGAGCAGCTCGTCGAAAAGCTGGACAAGTGAAACGTATTTTTGATCTGCTGCTTAAATAGAGCTGGAAACACACCCCTAAACTGTGCCAAAACGGGTGACGTCTTGACAGATGATTGATGACTACTCCCAAATCTTGTTTCTGAGAAAATTTATGAAGGACAACATTATGAATTATTTCTAATTCAGAACAGATGTTCCCCTAGTACAAATTAATGTTGTCAAACACATCTAACCAACATTTCAAAACAAATGTAACTAAGGTTCAAACTAAGCAACATGAAACTTACTATAAACCTCCTTTGACTCCATGTTTATGATTAATTATCAGGATAATAAACTTTACATCAAGAATAACATTAGAAAAGAGAAGCCAGTTTTATTGTAATGTAATGTGCATTTATAAAGCTCATTTATTGGATCTTTACTTTTTTTATGACAATATAATGATGTAATATTCAACTCGATTCAAGTCAAGTTTTTTGTATATCGCGTTTCACAATAATTATTGTTTCATAGCAGCTTTACAATTTGCACATTATTGCATAACAAATTCTGAATAGTTAAGATTATTAGTTACCATAACTTTATTAGTTAATAATAACTTAATAATAACTAATGTCTATGTGTACATGTTCAATGAAGTCTATTTGTGTATTAAGTCCTCAAAGTCTTCGATGGTTGGCATCATCATCTGGCATCATGTAATACACAATGGCGTAACAACAATTCTCCCAAGTTATTACACAACATATCAAAGATGTAGTCAGCAATCATACCGACCAATAAATTATTTCTTATGCATTCTTGATTGTCAATAAGTTAAAAAAATGCATGAAAGATCATGACAGTCAATGCATAACAGACAAGTGGGGTAATTTTTCTGCAAGTAAAAGTAGGCCCTACTACAATACTAGACACACCTGTTAATTGTTAGTAATAAACAGAAATCAAGGTTATGTTTCTTGCCTTAGATAAATCATGTCAATGACCATAGAGGCTTGCTGAGAATGAGACTATTTTGTGTGTTTGTGTATATGTGTGTGATAGTCCAAAATAATGATCCAAATTCATTAATCAAAAGGCATAACATGAAATATACTAGGAGGTTTTTTTTTATCTGTTCCAAGCCTAATAGATATGCCCTTAAATGCTTACATTAAGACTTGTTGAAAACCTTATCTTATGCAAACAGATGACTCTGACTGTAGAGTGTCTGGGCATGTTTTCCACCTGCCCACTTTATCTTTTGCAGCAGCTCAGTTACACACGTTAGACCAGACAAGTTGACCTTGACAAGAAGTTCATGTGTGTATAGTCATGCAAGTATAGTAACAAACACTTAGGTTGTAATTTGTGTAGCTACAAGCTTGAGATTATTCTAGGCCTACAAGTTAGGTTTCCCATAATAATGTCATAGATATATACACTAGATATCGAATACGGAACCTGAGCATGCGTCAATATCGCCGCCACATTTGTACAGTGCTCCCAGGACAAATGTCATTCAAGCACACTAGTCAACACTAAAGCCAATGTGAAGATGCTGGACTTTAGCGCTGTGCACGAGTGTAGTAACGAACAAACAAAGAAAACAAAGCACAAAGGCAGAACATTTCATCAGTAAGATTTCGTTCCTTATGTTTTTGTTTGTTACGAACTTTTGTGCTAAACAAGTATTGATGACAGTCTCTTACAGCACTGACCAAAAGGCAAAATAGCACCCCAGAAAGGGTGAGCCTCCCCGGGCAGAGTGGGTCTGGCTCTGGGGTCTGGGGAAGGCAATAGCCCCAGGGCCCTCTGAGCCTAAAGTTTGGCCCGGAAAGGGTGAGATCCCCCCGGGGCAAGCTTTGCTCAACTGAGAGCTAGTGGAGCAAGTCTGGGGTACGGTGGGTATTTGGTGCGAGCGTCTGGATTGAAAGGTCCATTGAGAGGACGGTCGGTCTCTGTAACCACCGGTGGTAACACGTTGGCAACGCTCAACGTTAGCGTTGTTTAGACCACCAGGCCTTGGATGAAAGACCACCTTTCCCAGCTTACCTGTTGGGACGTCCCGCGCCTGGAGATATGTGCCCGACCCCAATCGTCTTTGACCTCCCGTCGGGTTTACGGGAAATGCGTAAATTTGTGGACTTAGGTTCTGACGACTTTGCGCCTGGACCCACCGTAATCTGGCCGATAGGAACTTGTAGCGCCCTAAGGGAAGGCACCCACCCAGGCCCCCACCCTGGCCCACCCTCTAAGGTGTGTCGAGGAGGGTTGGCCTCTATGGGTGTGGTTGATTCCTTCCCAGCCTTGGGCATGCTTTCAGGGGAGGTGAGGGGGCGGTCCCTCTGCACACAACCCCAATCCCCTTCCCGCCTCTATCTGTGGGAGAACCCAGATGGCCTGGTTTTGACCGAGCATGTCCGCCGCTCCACCTGCCCGATCCCTGGGTTTTACCCCCCTTGCTGATTTTCAGCCCGCGGCTCTAACCCCGGCTCCCTCCCTCACCCGGAGTGGGGGGCTGTGGATGGGTTGGTGGGCTCAGCCTCTCAGCAGGGTTTCGGGCGATATAAAACCGTGCCCCAGGGGCAGTTGTGGGATACGATGTGTCGGCTCCCAGCCCCGGTGTGTGCTCCACCCGCCCGCCCGTACGCAAGCCCGCCCACCCTCTGGGTTTATCCCTGCTGCCTCTCGTCAGAGTCTCCGGCTGGGTGAAACGCCAGGGGCAGTGGTGCAGGCTATGCTCTGGCTGGGTCCCTTAGCCCCTGTGTCTGCTGCGTCCGACCCGCCCGTACGCAAGCCCGTCCACCCTCTGGGTTTATCCCTGCTGCCTCTCGTCAGAGTCTCTGGCTGGGTGAAACGCCAGGGCCAGCGGTGCAGGCTACGGGTCTAGGCTGGCTCCGACCTCCCCTTGTGTGTTGGTACCCGTTTCAAAGCAGCTTTACAATTTGCACATTATTGCATAACAAATTCTGAATAGTTAAGATTATTAGTTACCATAACTTTATTAGTTAATAATAACTTAATAATAACTAATGTCTATGTGTACATGTTCAATGAAGTCTATTTGTGTATTAAGTCCTCAAAGTCTTCGATGGTTGGCATCATCATCTGGCATCATGTAATACACAATGGCGTAACAATAATCCTCCCAAGTTATTACACAACATATCACAGATGTAGTCAGCAATCATACCGACCAATAAATTATTTCTTATGCATTCTTGATTGTCAATAAGTTAAAAAAATGCATGAAAGATCATGACAGTCAATGCATAACAGACAAGTGGGGGTAATTTTTCTGCAAGTAAAAGTAGGCCCTACTACAATACTAGACACACCTGTTAATTATTAGTAATAAACAGTAATCAAGGTTATGTTTCTTGCCTTAGATAAATCATGTCAATGACCATAGAGGCTTGCTGAGAATGAGACTATTTTGTGTATTTGTGTATATGTGTGTGATAGTCCAAAATAATTATCCAAATTCATTAATCAAAAGGCATAACATGAAATGAACTAGGAGGATTTTTTTATCTGTTCCAAGCCTAATAGATATGCCCTTAAATGCTTACATTAAGACTTGTTGAAAACCTTATCTTATGCAAACAGATGACTCTGACTGTAGAGTGTCTGGGCATGTTTTCCACCTACCCACTTTATCTTTTGCAGCAGCTCAGTTACACACGTTAGACCAGACAAGTTGACCTTGACAAGAAGTTCATGTGTGTATAGTCATGTAAGTATAGTAACAAACACTTAGGTTGTAATTTGTGTAGCTACAAGCTTGAGATTATTCTAGGCCTACAAGTTAGGTTTCCTATAATAATGTCATAGATATAAACACTAGATATCGAATACGGAACCTGAGGATGCGTCAATATCGCCGCCACATTTGTACAGTGCTCCCAGGACAAATGTCATTCAACCACACTAGTCAACACTAAAGCCAATGTGAAGATGCTGGACTTTAGCGCTGTGCACGAGTGTAGTAACGAACAAACAAAGAAAACAAAGCACAAAGGCAGAACATTTCCTCAGTAAGATTTCGTTCTTTATGTTTTTGTTTGTTACGAACTTTTGTGCTAAACAAGTATTGATGACAGTCTCTTACAGCATTGACCAAAAGGCAAAGTAGCACCAACTCGCACTACATACTAGGGATGCACCGATCCCGATACTTGGATTGGAAATCGTTTCGATACCACATATTTTTGCTGGATCGGGTATCGGCCAGCTGGTACCGATCCAAATCCGATCTTGCGCATGCGCTATATTCTGTGTAATTTATAAGACAACAAAAGCCACGAAGGTAGCCTATTATAAGGCACTAGAAAGTTGTCATGTATGCCTAATATATCCCAAATGTTCTGAAGCCATTCTACAGTTTAACGTGAAGTACAGATGAATATTCAAGTGGTTAAAATCATGTTCACTTCAGTGCTTCCCTCTGCTGTGCCTGTCAATCATTCTCCGTTCATCCAAAATTCAAACTGCGTGTCACGTTCATGACAACACGAAAAACTTTCTCCATGCCTTTTTCTTCCTGTTAATATAAAAAAATCAGTGGAGGAAGTCAAAAGGGATGGACTAAGTCCGTTTTGGGTTACGGAAGGTCTGACCGGCGAGAACGACATGAAGACTCCCACTGGTACAGTTGTTTAGACCAGGCCCAAGCATGCCAGGCCATGCCCGATGGGAGACCACCTTTCCCGGACGTCCCGCGCCTGGAGGTACGTGCCCGACCCCAATTGCCTCTGACCTGCCATTGTGTTTACAGAAAAGGTGCAAAAGAGTGGACTTAGGTTTTGACGGCTTTGCGGTTCAACGAACCAGGGGGTCTCTGGCGATGTCCGCTGCCCGGGAAAGAGTGTCCGTCTCCCGCAAGCTGTTGGGCGCGCGTGGGCGTGCTTAGACCCAACCCGAAGGGGGTCTGGCTAGCTCTGCTGCCCGGTTGAGAGCGTCTGTTTCCCTGCAAGCTGTTGGGAGCGCGTGGGCGTGCCTAGACCCAACCCCGAAGGGGGTCTGGCTAGCTCTGCTGCCCGGTTTAGAGCGTCCGTTTCCCCGCAAGCTGTTGGGGGCAAGTGGGCGTGCCTAGACCCAACCCCGAAGGGGGTCTGGCTAGCTCTGCTGCCTGGTTGAGAGTGTCCGTTTTCCCGCAAGCTGTTGGGCGCACGTGGGCGTGCCTAGACTCAACCCCAAAGGGGGTCTGGCTAACTCTGCTGTCCAGTTGAGAGCGTCCGTTTCTCCGCAAGCTGTTGGGTGCGCGTGGGCGTGCCTAGACCCAACCCCGAAGGGGGCCTGGCTAACTCTGCTGCATGGTTGAGAGCGTCCATTTCCCCGCAAGCTGTTAGGTGCGTGTGGGCATGCCTAGACCCAACCCCGAAGGGGGTCTGGCTAGCTCTGCTGCCCGGTTGAGAGCGTCCGTTTCCCCGCAAGCTGTTGGGGGCACGTGGGCGTGCCTAGACCCAACCCCGAAGGGGGTCTGGCAAGCTCTGCTGCCCGGTTGAGAGCATCCGTTTTCCCGCAAGCTGTTGGGCGCACGTGGGCATACCTAGACTCAACCCCAAAGGGGGTCTTGGCTAACTCTGCTGCATGGTTGAGAGCGTCCATTTCCCCGCAAGCTGTTAGGCGCGTGTGGGCATGCCTAGACCCAACCTTGAAGGGGGTCTGGCTAGCTCTGCTGCTCAGTTGAGAGCGTCCGTTTCCCCGCAAGCTGTTGGGGGCACGTGGGCATGCCTAGACCCAACCCCGAAGGGGGTCTGTCTAGCTCTGCTGCCCGGTTGAGAGCGTCCGCCCCCCGCCACTCACTGCACACTAAGTGCAGGGCAAATACGGAAGTCTTACATTAACGGTTGCCGATTCTCAGCCCGCGGCTCTAACCCCGGCCCCCTCCCTCACCCGGGGTGGGGGGCTGGGGATGGGTTGGTGGGCTCAGCTTCTCAGCAGGGTTTCAGGCGATGTAAAACCGTGCCCCAGGGGCAGTTGTGGGATACGATGTGGCGCCGGCTCCCAGCCCCGGTGTGTGCTCCACCCGCCCGCCCGTACGCAAGCCCGCCCACCCTCTGGGTTTATCCCTGCTGCCTCTCGTCAGAGTCTCCGGCTGGGTGAAATGCCAGGGCCAGCGGTGCAGGCTACGGGTCTAGGCTGGCTCCGGCCTCCCCTTCTGTGTTGGTACCCGTTCCATGCTTCTATGTTGGTTCCTTTGTGTAAAGAAAGAGAAAGCCGACTGGCGCAGTCAGGCTGCCCTGAAATTGGTGCGTGTTCCATGGGGCTCATACGCTACTGAGCCGTGCAAAAGCTCCCACGACTGGCGCAGTGAAGCTGCCCAAAACAAAGTCGTAACAAAGTCATTTGTTTTGGTACGGTCATGGCCGAATGTGCGCTCTGCCTCAATGTGTACAGCCGGCTCTCGCTGCACCTTTCAGCGGTTCACAAGGTGGCGAACTCGGACGAAAAGAGGCTGTTGCTCTCGCTCGCCGCAGGCTGCGTGGACACGCGCAAGACGCCGTGTCCGGTGCCCTGCTGTTGGAGCATGCCGGCCCGGCTAGACAGGCACCTGAAGCAGGACGCGGAGCTCTCTGCCTCAGCCCGGAAGGAGGCCATGGGGGAGAGCAAAGCGCCGGAAAGTAACCCAAGAACAGCGGTGGTTGCAGGCCACTCACCCGCCGGTTCCCGTTGTGTCACGGCTAGCATCGTCGGAGGAGGAGGACCAAGACCCCGGCGACCCCGAAGTCGGGCGTCCGTTCGCCGACCCCCGCTGCAGGCTTGCTACGCAGCGAATCCAGGCCCAGCTCTCGGACCTCAGAAAGCAGGTGGACAAGGTAAGGTCCACCCTGGGCGACCCCCCCCCCCCTGGCCCCCTGGAAGTCTACGACCCACAGAAGTATCTTCAGGTGTACTCTCTCTCTCTCTCTCTCTCTCTCTCTCTCGAGTACACCTGACTTGGCTGGTGTAACTAAGAGCTGTTGGTGCCCCAGAATAGAAATGTTTTTTATATATATATATATATATATATATATATATATATATATATATATATATATATATATATATATATATATATACACACATTTCCGCTTTGGGGCACCAACAGCATGGTGTATGAGGTTTGTTGGAAAAGTCTAATCTCTCTAATTTCACCAGATAGCCTCGAGTCCAACCACGACACCCAGCAGCAGTGGCGCTTCTATGGATTCCTCACGGCTTACCTGACCTCCATCTCAGGACACCGCTGTGGCGTATTCCAGAATCTGAGCATTCAGGAGGTTGAAGACGCCTCCAGAAGCCCGGATGGGACGGCCTACATCATCAACGTGAGTGTGACTCCTTGGCTCTGCGGGTGGGGGCCACCAGTAGTATTCACTTACCCACTCACTTACTCACTCTGCTTCTTCCATGGTCAGATCACTTCGCATAAGACTAACAGATCCTTCGGCGCTGCTCAGTTATCTCTCAACAAGGAAGAATACAGCTGGTTCCAGAGGTTCTTTGAGCTGCGGGCTGGTCTCCGGGGTGGGAGGCGGGCCACCTATTTCTTCTTTACCTCCAGAGCCAGTCCCTGCCGGACCCTGAACAAATATTTTCAATCTGAAAATATATATAGTAGACCAGCATGGGGCTTCCCGGCAAGCCCACCTTCACTGACATCTGGACAGCCATCGCAACGCACGTATGAATGCGATGCCCCTGTTGCCACATGACCACCAGCGGCTTTGACCCTATAAAGGTTCTGTCTGTCTGTCTCTGACACAGGCAAAGAATGCACATTCTTCAGAGGATCGGAGGAAGGTGGCACACTTCATGTGTCATGACACTTCAACCTCAGATAAATTCTACGCACTTCACCTCTGCCCTCTGCAAGCACGTGAACATCGCAGACTCTTTGAGAGAGCTTTGGTGAAAGAGGAGGAGGTGGCGGAGGGCAGGGAAAGCCACTCACGTAAGGGCAAATAGTCCCGAGTCCTTAGTTAGAGTCTCCAGCCGAGTAAAACATGCTAGGGCCAGTGGTGCCTGGCTAAGGGTCTGCCCGGAAATGGTGCGTGTTCGATGGGGCTCTCATATTATAACGATACCTTTGGTGGAAGGGAGAAAAAAGCCATGCAAAGGGTTTCCCACAGCTGGGCACAGTGAGTCTGCCCGGAAATGGTGCGTGTTCGACGGGGCTTAAAAAATGAAAAAAAATTCAATCGGTTCACTCTGAGCAGAATTTATATTTTTTTCGTTTCTGTTTTTCCGTTCCTCATTAAACAAAAATTCCAAAAACGTTTTTCTAGAAAAAAAAAAACGGTTAGAACGCTATTTTATTATACAGTATTGCAGGGCTCTAGAGTGCCCTGATTTCTTAATGGTGCAATTAAAAATTCTAATAGATGGGTAAACTGATGAATTTTCGATAAGTATCGTTAGAAAAACATTTATAATATGATCTTGCTTTTGGTTTTATCTATACCAGCTTTGCGCACTTATCCGTGCTCTCCCTCACCAGCTGCAGTTGTATGACACGCTACTTAAAGGAGCTACACACACAGCCCCTCTCCTTGGTATCGAGCAGGGGTGCGTTTCCCAAAACCATCGTTAGCCAACTAAGGTCGCAAGTTGTGTCGTTACAAACATAGTTCTTTGATTTGCTGTTTCCCAAATCCATCGCTCCAACAAACATTCGCAAACTGCGTTGCAAACTTGAGCTCTTGAAACAACACCTCTGGAGCTGTAGTTAAAAGCATAGTTCCTGGCTGTGTTCTATTCCCACTTATCCCCCCTATGCCCTATTCATTAAGAACATTCTAACATGCAAAGCTGAAAAAAAGCGAAAAAGCATTAAGGTCATCTCTCTTAGGTATAATTTGCTTTCAAAGTATTTTTACAGTTCAGTTTTAGCGATCTTCATGTTTACAATTGTGCTCCTTTCGCAGTGCACTTTGAAAACATTGATATCATTTTGAACAGCCTCATGGCGAAAGCTATATGTATATTTAAAAGCGGAAATTATGTTACAGTACGTCTCCAAAGCTTGTGGAAATAAAAAAACATAGCATACGTTAATTATTTTATTTTATAGTGGGTTATTTATTAAGTTTCTCTGCTGTATATGACATGGTTCTGTTGGTTAGAACTTTCTGCTGTGGTTTGCATGATAATGATAATAATAATAATAATAATAATAATAATAATAATCATCATAATTAATATTATTAATATTATTATTAAAGTTAATATATTTATAATAAATCGCCTCATTATTTATTTATTTATATGATTTATATAAGATATTAGAATAGTGTTAGCTTTTGTAAGTGGTTTTATGTTTTAGAATAGAATATGTAATGTTCTCAATAATATTAGTAAAGCAAACACAGGCCCTATATGTGCCGTTTACTTATATTTTTAATTAATATGGAAAATGAGTGCATGTTTTTACCAAAACTAATATTGGATTTTATTTTAAATGCGTGTTTGTGTAAAACAATATAATTTGCAAAAAGAAATGATGGGGTTGTTCTCTAAAGAAATTACTCCACCCCGTTTAGAGCATCATTATGGGCGTTTTGCGTCATAACTAACGTAGTTCAAGCGATGGATCTGCGACAGAGAAACTACGGGTTGTGGGAAACACTCGTCACTACATTGTTCTTTTGCCAAGCGATGCATCGCACTATGATAGTTCAGTCGCGAGTTACGTCGTTGTTTGGGAAACGCACCCCTGAGCATGTGAGCGGAGCTGAGCGGCGTGATGCTCCGCTAAGCATTCCGCTCCGTGGTCGGTGTTCCACTCAGTCACTGACCAAAGCAAGCTCCGATAACATTCCACTCACGCTCGCCGGTAAACCAATATCGCTCAGATCCCGCTCCAACATGAAATTTCTCTAGTAGGCTAACTCTTATTTTTTTGCAACAAAAAAAATCTAAAATAGTTGTCTAAAATTAAACCAAATAAGTTTCTGTTTCAAAGCAGCATTCTTTCTTGTGCTTTTTTCTTTCAGTACATTTTTAAATAATATTTTAATAGGCCTAAATGATCAACTGTGTATTTTATAGCCTATTTATTTAGGCAGCTGTGTGTGTTACCTTATGACTGTTAGCCTATTTTAAACTACGAAGATCTGAATATACTGTAATTCGAATTACAATTTCGCTTCCACGACCATTTCTTATTAATGCGTATCTTCGTTTTAATTAATATTATATTTTAATAATTAATTATGAAATCAAATGATTTCTTCCTGGATTAGTCCTACTAAAACTATTTATTGAAAGAATTGACTTACAAATTAATTCAATTTAATACAAACCCTACAGAATTCAAATCGAATATATTTTAAAAGAATTTTTTAATTCTAAGTCATAATGTGGCTTAAAGAGAACAATTCTAAGTTCGTGCTCTTCATTTTGTCTGCATGTCTTAGTCCGTAGCCTAACATACACAGGCAGAGCGTGTGTAAGGCAGGTGAAGGATTCGTCATGGAATGCGCACGGGCGTGAAGCGCAGAGCAGCTTGATTTTTGCATAATGACAACTCCGCACCAATCTGAGGCGTTCAGTTTATAGCTATATAAACCTAAAATATCTATGCAAATTAATGCAATACTATATGTAATAAGTAAAATTATTAGTAGCCTAATAAGAAGATCAACATATGCAGTTCATGAACTGCGAGCGAGTCAGAAAAAGAAAGCACAGAAGTTATGGTAAAATAACCCAGCAAGCATTTTTTGGTTTAAAAGACGTCTATTAGACGTCTAAACATAGCCTAGTCGTCTAGGCTAAATCACAGCTAAATTTGGGCTGTCAGTGAAAATCTAATAGATGTCTATGCATTAGGGGTGTCAAAATTAATCGTTTCTTCGGTGCACCGCGATGCAGATGGGGACAATTCGATATCGGTTCAGTAATAGATCATAACCGGTTATTACGCACTGACGTCACTTATCCCCTATGCGCGATGTCGCGCTAAAATACTATGCCGAATGAGGTGAGGGTGAGTAAACACTCCTACTACTTAATAAGCAAATCTTTCACTGACACTGCCTCTCTCTCTCTCTCCCACACACACACACACTTTAAGCATTTGACCCGTTGGCATGTTCGTGAGGTAATGTTTCCTCTCCTCAGATTACCTGATAACATGCGTATATAGACTGAAGCAGGTTGCACGCCAGAAGCGCCGCTCGGCGACGCGCGGTGCAGCGCCACACATTTCAGAATTCTAAAAAAATAGGTTTCAATTAGAGTACACACACCAGCGTCGCAAGTCGGCTGCTGTCCACGGCGCCCAGACACAACTCAGGACATTGTTCATAATTCTGCCGCGCCACAGAGCGCCATCTGATTAGTTCTGTTTTAAATAGCCTGCAAATGTGCGCGTCTGGTGTGCGATACTTTCAACTGTCATGCGCGCGCCATGTCGCAGCGCTGAACGGCGCATCCGGTGTGTGACGGCCTTGACCCGCGGCTGTTTTTCCCGCGTCACTCATGGGGCACTTTCGTTTCTAAGCGCAGCCCTATCTGTTAAGCAGGTGAAGACAATGACCAATCATAGGGGTGTAAGAACTTGCCAGCGCTCAAAAAGCAAGCGGGATAATATTTACATTAGTTTATTTGTTATGAATGCTCCTGCTGTCTTCTGTGCATGTATTGGAGTTTTGTCTAAAACATTCACAAAGAGTGTTTTTCTTTTGAGCAGGTAAAATTAAAGGTACAGTTCATATATATTACTGCTTGTATTAAAGGACAAAATTGTATTACAAGTAATATATAAATATAAACATATTTATAGATTTTAATAAAAAAAAAAAAAATTCTTGTGATGTAAAGAAAAAAATCTAATTATGTATGGAAAGCATCGTCAATGCACCGTGATGCACCGAGATATCGAATTGAACCGAATCGATGGCATGATAATCGTAACCGAACCGAACCGTGAGACCAGTGTAGGTTCACACCCCTACTATGCATAGCCCAAGATTAGACGTCTACATTTAGACGGCTAATAGACGACTACATATAGACGTCTAATAGCCGGTGAAATTTGGTCTAGGCTAAATCACGGCTAAATCTGGGCTGTCAGTGAAAATCTAATAGACGTCTATGCATAGTCCAAGAATAAACAAGTCATCAAAATTTCAGCTAATCAATTACTATGTTTATACATTTTATAAACAACAAAAATACACGTATACATATCAACATGTTCTCAATAAGGCACTCCATTCAAACTGATTAAACAAAAGCTTTTATTAATAAAAGCAACATTAACAAAATTAAAAACATTAAACAATACAAAATAAATATATAAAATGTCAAAGTTATGACAAAACAAACAAGATAAAAACCATGATTTTTTTCTGTTGAACACAGAAGATATTTTGAAGAAAGCTGAAAACCTGTAAAAAACATACAATGGAAGTCAATGGTTACAGGTATCTGGCTTTCTTCTAAATATCTTGTTCAACAGAAGAAAGAAACTTAAAGGCTGTTATTTTTGCTTTATATACACTCAAAATTATTCTTGTAGCTTGATAATATTCTGATTGAACAACTGAGAGCATGTGGTCTGTTTTGAGGATGTTTTAGGTATTTCTCAGGACTTTAAACAAGTTGGGACCATTGCTGTTTATAGAGAATGAGAGAGCTCCTAGATTTCACCTCAAGTATCTTAATTTGTACTCCGAAGATAAACCAATGTTTGGAACGACATGAATAATTAAACGTTTTAATTTCTGGTTGAACAAACCCTTTAAGTGTACATGAACTCAAAGTCCATCCAATCCATATGTGACACTCAGCAGGTTCTGCAGAACTTCTACACCAACATCTGTAGCTCTGTCCCCAGAACCAGCATCCTCAGCCCAAATGACAAAGATCTCCACTGCTGTGTGTGCATTGTGAGATTCAGCCTCTGCACTTTCAGTCCTGGAGAAAAAGGGGGAAAAAAATACTGAGATGTGTTTTAAACTCTTGTGAGTTTTACAAACACATTTATGAAAGGAGGGCGGGTTGACACACTTACAAGTCTTTTACAAGTCATCATTGAGGTAGATGCACAGACTCTTCAAATGAGGCAGGTCTTCAGTACACAATCACACTTGATGGTTACATGTTACAACTAGAAAAAAAAAACATCAGCCACAGGTTAAGGCTGATTACTTATTTACTCACTTATTTTAACTATTTTAGTATGAATGTGCTATATTCAATGTTTCTTTATGTCAACAGCAGTTATATGAATAATGCTTTAATATTGTTTAAAATTTTCATTCTGTGTGTTTGATGTGACTCGAAAGCTTCTTCCAGCTTGTGAATGTACATGCGGCAATCTGCATATGGACAGAGAATCCAACAGATGTGGTCATAGTGTAAATGTTTTAATCTAAAATGTTTAAGCAACTCATACCTGCTAGACTGCTCATTTTACACAGCCACACTCAAATATCTGTGGAGAAAAACAAATAATTACAAATATTAGAGAAGCATTATAATAATAAAAATAATCAACAGCTTACTTTATACTTGATTTTACTGTGACAAGTCAAAATACAGTTACTCATATTACTAAAAATGACATTTTCCATAAATAGTAAAGTTTATTTATCAAATCTAAATCAATAACCTTGTAGCAGCATACACAATAGAGGCTGTCTTGTCAAATGATGCTTGAATGAGATTTTTGTAAGAGACAAATGGCTCTAACTAAAATTAGAATTAAATTGGTGTTTGTGTCTCTTTTGTTATGAAATCACAAGTAAACAATTCTTATAAAAGCTAGAACTGCAGAAGTTTCACCTCATGACTAACTTTTTCTTTGACTTCATGAGGCAATTTAATGAAGACGACTCGTAATGTACAAAATAAATGTACTTAATCACCAAACTTTGCTTAATAAGTGTTTAATTTTGCGTGTTTAATAGGTAAAGTTAACACTCCTTCACACCGTTTTTATTTTCGTTTAAGATTTATGGAGTGAAAGGTGTCTGTGCATTGATATTAGTGTAATACTATATTAAAACATGCACATATAATGAAAAACATTGCCAAACAACATGATATTAAAGCAGATTACGCTTACCTTGCAGGGCACTCGCGCAAATTTCAAACCACAACAGCTTTCTTCCTCTTGATTTTAACCGAACCGACTCGACAAATGTACAATAGCGCCATCTATCGTGTGGAGTACGGAGCTGCGTCAATTTTGCTTAACTGATTAGATCTGGCTTGTTCTACCGTAAGATAAATAAGATATTATATATAAGATTTATTAAACCGTATTTATTTTTAACTTAAAATAAAAAGGCAGTAAGTCTACAATAAAAATGTTTGTTAATTTTGCGAAGTGGATAAAGCCCATCTAATTCAAAGCTAAAAGATGGCTATAGAACATGTCACGAAATTACACCTTGTCTTGTGGATGTATTAACCATTGCACGCGCTGCACGGCCAAATACTACAGTGAATCAGTTTAGGCTATCAGTGGGCTATAAATAGCCGGCCTGATGACAAGCTAATCCAGGGCTACGGTCAGGCTATGAAAATAACACATATATTTAAAAACCCAAACACCCTATAAATGCTATTTACTGTCCTTACTTGAAGGAATATCATACACATCACAAGGTATTTTGCCAAAAAAGACATGTAACCAAATTGAATTTTTTTGGGCTAGAGATGGGTTACACATAGCCGGACTAGATTGGGTCTATACTTCACCGAGAAAGTGAAACTACAGGTATTACTTGCAGGTACCTCATAAACGTTATTGACTTTGCTTACATGATGAAGTATCATACATATCATAAGCTTTATTTTATAAAAAAACAACATGCAACCAAATTTAAGGTTATTCGGGCTAAAAGTGGGTTACACTTAGCCGGACTAGATCTAGTCTATGTTTCACTATGTTTTCTATGTAGAACAAGCCAGATCTAATCAGTTCAATAATTGACGCAGCTCCGTACTCCACATGATAGATGGCGCTATTGCACATTTGTCGAGTCGGTTGAAATCAAGAGGAAGAAAGCTGTTGTGGTTTGAAATTCCCGCGAGTGCGTAATCTGCTTTAATATCATGTTGTTTGGCAATGTTTTTCATTATATGTGCATGTTTTAATGTAGTATTACGCTAATATCAATGCACAGATACCCGGTGTGAAGGAGTGTTAACGTTACCTTTTAAACTCGCAAAATTAAACACTTATTAAGTAAAGTTTGGTGATTAAGTGCATTTATTTTGTACATTACGAGTCGTCTTCATTAAATTGCCTCATGAAGTCAATGAAAAAGTCAGTCATGAGGTGAAACTTCTGCAGTTCTAGCTTTTATAAGAATTGTTTACTTGTGATTTCATAACAAAAGAGACACAAACACCAATTTAATTCTAATTTTAGTTAGAGCCATTTGTCTCTTACAAAAATCTCATTCAAGCATAATTTGACAAGACAGCCTCTATTGTGTATGCTGCTACAAGATTATTGATTTAGATTTGATAAATAAACTTTTTTTTTATGGAAAATGTCATTTTTAGTAATATGAGTAACTGTATTTTGACTTGTCACAGTAAAATCAAGTATAAAGTAAGCTGTTGGTTATTTTTATTATTATAATGCTTCTCTAATATTTGTAATTATTTGTTTTTCTCCACAGATATTTGAGTGTGGCTGTGTAAAATGAGCAGTCTAGCAGGTATGAGTTGCTTAAACATTTTAGATTAAAACATTTACACTATGGCCTCATTTGCTGGGTTCTCTGTCCATATGCAGATTGCCGCATGTACATTCACAAGCTGGAAGAAGCTTTCGAGTCACATCAAACACACAGAATGAAAATTTTAAACAATATTAAAGCATTATCCATATAACTGCTGTTGACATAAAGAAACATTGAATATAGCATATTGATACTAAAATAGTTAAAATAAGTGAGTAAATAAGTGATCAGCCTTAACCTGTGGCTAATGTTATTGTTTTGTTGATGGATGATGTTTTTATTTTCTAGTTTTAATATGTAACCATCAAGTGTGATTGTGTCCTGAAGACCTACGTCATTTGAAGAGTCTGTGCATCTACCTCAATGATGACTTGTAAAAGAGTATGCGGTAAGTGTGTCAACCGGCCCTTCTTTTATAAATGTGTTTGTAAAACTCACAAGAGTTTAGAACACATCTCAGTATTTTTTTTTTTCCCTTTTTCTCCAGGACTGAAAGTGCAGAGGCTGAATTTCACAATGCACACACAGCAGTGGAGATCTTCATCATTTGGGCTGAGGATGCTGGTCCTGGGGACAGAGCTACAGATGTTGGTGTAGAAGTTCTGCAGAACCTGCTGAGTGTCACATATGGATTGGATGGACTTTGAGTTCATGTACACTTAAAGGGTTTGTTCAACCAGAAATTAAAACGTTTAATTATTCATGTCGTTCCAAACATTGGTTTATCTTCGGAGTACAAATTAAGATACTTGAGGTGAAATCTAGGAGCTCTCTCATTCTCTATAGACAGCAATGGTCCCAACTTGTTTAAAGTCCAGAGAAATCCCTAAAACATCCTCAAAACAGACCACATGCTCTCAGTTGTTCAATCAGAATATTATCAAGCTACAAGAATAATTTTGAGTGTATATAAAGCAAAAATAACTGCCTTTGACTTTCTTTCTTCTCTTGAACACAAGATATTTTGAAGAAAGCCGGATACCTGTAACCATTGACTTCCATTGTGTTTTTTTTACAGGTTTTCAGCTTTCTTCAAAATATCTTCTGTTCAACAGAAAAAAATCATGGTTTTTATCTTGTTTGTTTTGTCATAACTTTGACATTTTATATATTTATTTTGTATTGTTTAATGTTTTTAATTTTGTTAATGTTGCTTTTATTAATAAAAGCTTTTGTTTAATCAGTTTGAATGGAGTGCCTAATTGAGAACATGTTGATATGTATGTGTGTATTTTTGTTGTTTATAAAATGTATTAACATAGCCATTCATTAGCTGAAATTTTGATGACTTGTTTATGCTTGGACTATGCTTATTATGCTTATTAGATTTTCACTGACAGCCCAAATTTAGCCGTGTTTTAGCCTAGACCAAATTTCACCGGCTATTAGACGTATATATGTAGTCGTCTATTAGCCATCTAAATGTAGACGTCTAATCTTGGGCTATGCATAGACGTCTATTAGATTTTCACTGACAGCCCAAATTTAGCCGTGATTTAGCCTAGACGTCTAGGCTATGTTTAGACGTCTAATAGACGTCTTTTAAACCAAAAAATGCTTGCTGGGTACATTATCTTTTTACCTGGACATGTCCTCTATTTGGGATTTAAAAATGCATTGGGCCAGGATTTCTAAATCTCCTAAAATGTCCGGAATTCTGCTTTCAATATCTGTCGTTAACTGTATACGTTTTTGCCAACCAAGGCTCATTCTGAAAACGTAGTCCCGTGGACGTTTCTGGAGGCCGCAAAATACGTCCCGGGAGGTATGTATTTTTGCAGTTTTTCGCAAATCCGCGAGAGGCCGCTGCGTGCGCTTTTTCGTGTTTCAAATGTCTCTCTCGAGTGCCGTTCGCACCCGCGCTGTTCTCGCGTAAACCCACCAGAGGCCGCTGTCGACCTACCGTCTGTCTTACTGAATGATTGACTGGGCGATCGGCCAATCGACTGACCCACCCTCCTCCTTCCCTAAACCCAACCAATTTTACCGATTGACCCGCCCACCCACATACTTCCCAACCAACCAACAGTTTACGAAAGCCGTCCAGAAAAAGAAAAGCCCTTGTCTGATTTTTACCACGTTTTCAGATTTTACTATATTCTCACCCTGTTGTTCACTCGTTCATTTTATTTTTTTGGATTCTGTTTTTGTCTTACCTGATTTCTGGAACCGCTCTTCCCCGGACTCGAACCCCGTCGTCGTCATCCTCTCTGCGTCTCAAGTCCGCCGAAAAACACGACGAGCTAACGGGACAAACTGGTTGCGGAACGAAAGGCCTCCACACCGAGGTAAGCGGTCAGCCGGTAAGCATCAAAACGAACGACGTCATACCGTCCCGTAGCGTTTGTTTAAAAAATTAAATGCAGCCATACGTACCTCCAGCTACATAATTCGCGGTCTCCAGAAACGTCCATGGGACTACGTTTTCAGAATGAGCCTGGGTTGGTTTTTGCATTATTTTATACACAAACCTTGGCCGGTGGGTCTCAATCTCTCAGCAGCACCAAGACTACAGCAGAGAGAGAGAGAGAGAGAGAGAGAGAGGAGAGAGGGAGCAGATTTGACCTGTCAGTGATGCACATAACAACAAAGAGTGAAATAGTGGACTTCTTATTTTTTTTTATTTCAACAAGTGTTTTTTTTTTTACTTAAACACACTAAAAAGTAAATTTCATGTAAAAGGTGTTAAATACTAAACTTTTTTTTTTTAATTTGTCAGTTAAATAAGAAAAATAAATAAATAAATAAATAATAACAGAATAAGAAACTATTCAGTTGCTGAGGACCATTAAAGTTTTATAGAAAGGGTGGTATTAGGGTTTGATCTGTGGAATATATTATGCAAATAAAATAAATTCTGCTAAATAGACATATTCTTAAAAGTCACATTATTTTATGTGCCATGCAGAAAACGTGTTTCAAGCTACCACCGCAAGTGTATTTCAAACCTGTGGCTAGCACTGAACACATTCAATTTCTTGCACTCAACTACAATATGAATGTCTTTAATGCGTTGTCTATCTTATGAAAAACAGGGTTCAAGGTTTAATTTCTATCAAGAGATTAAGTTATACTTGAATCCTTGTCTCTTTATCTCACTCATCTTACTTATAGATAATTTTGACAATAAAATGTTCTGTCTTGCACCCCAGCAATATTTTTGAGAAAGCATCACAATCATAACTTTTGATGTAACTTTTTGATTGCATACTGACCACCGGGAAAACTCCCGATCATATAGATATATGTATATATGTGTATATATCTCTGGCTCTGTATGGCCAGTCCTTCACCGTCCTCCATTTCAAAGCTACCCTGTACTAAAATGGCGGCTCTATTCCTTCCAATAGACAACAATAGCGTAGGCAACATCTAATGCCAATTTCTAAGTAGTAATGTTAACAGAAGCATGAAAAGTATCGTTTACCTGCTTTTTTAAATACGCAATGTATTGTGAAAAGTGCTAGTATTTTGCATTTAATCTGTGATTTCACTTTCAGATGTAATTTCTCCAAAGATGTCCGAATTAACAACTCTCTCGAAAGTTGGCGGTGGAGGAGGTTTACCATTTTCATTTACTGGTGAAGACACTGGTGCCTTTTTAAAGAAGATCTGGGTTTGGGAGGGAGAATGGCAGATCAAGGCTGTCAGGGCTTGGCTTTCACATGATAAAAGTGAAACTTTTGGAGAATCGTCTGGATCATATAAAGAGTTTGTGTTTAAGCCTGGAGAGTGCTTCACCTCACTGTCCCTCTGGGGGAACAAAGAAGGAACACGTCTTGGAGCCATCAAATTCAAGACCAACAAGGGTAGAAAATATTTTGCAAAAATGACCAAAGTTTCACTCCCAGAAGAAATCCCTATCGATGTCGGCTCTGGGTTTCGTTAGGCATTGTTGGAAGATCTGGTGCAGACATTGACAACATGGGATTCTTGTTTCTCAATGCAGTTCAGTCAGTAGTTCTCACCAATGTCAACTATCCCACAGTCAATCAATTGACACCACAGGTGGAAGTAGAAGATCTCAAATCTGCCACTTATAAGAACAGAGGCTATGTCAAACAACAGCAGTCAATTGAAACCTCAAAGAAAGTGATCAGAAAATCAGTGTGGTCTATGAGTGAGACTTTTTCTGCAGCATTCAATATGGAGGTGAAGGCTGGGATTCCAAAGATCTTAGAAGCTTCTACAGGATTCAGTTTCAGTGTTGGAACAGAAGGCACATATAGTCTGGAGCAGACGGAGGAGAGAACATAAAAACTGACCACTACTGTGGAGGTCCCACCACAGAAGAAAGTGGTTGTGAACATCACCATTGGCAGAGCTACTTTTGACCTGCCGTACACTGGCACAGTGAAGATCACTTGCAGGAATGGCAGTGTTGTAGAGTATGAAACTGAGGGTCAATATTAAGGCATCACTTACACTAATATTGAAGTGAACACTAAAGATTCTGATCTGTGATAAGTGTGTCTAGAAAGATTCTTCATGGATGTTCATTATCTAATTTTTAATTGTAGATACATTTATCATCTGTTGTGTTTTAAACAGCCTTTTACTTTTTGTTTAAAAGCATTTCATGAGAACTGTATGCTGACTCAAGCTATTTTTAATAATGCTGTTGTACTGACAAGAACTTGTTTCCTCTGTGGTCAGATTACTGGTCCATCTGTTTGGTAACATGAACTTTGGATGATATATTATTTTACTGTATAAAACCGTTCTGAATAGGCACTTAACTCTTGTTAATAACTAGTTAATGAAGACACAAGTTTTTACGGCAATCCATGTTTTAGATACATTACAGTAAGGGAAGCCCTAATGCATGTCCAGAAACCAGTAGTGATGGGTCGTTCTTGAACGATTCGTTCATTTTGAACGAATCTTCAATATGACTCGGGAACTACGAGTCCTCTCAGGGAGTGATTCGTTCATCCGCGCGTGCGCACATTTGTGCAGGTATCGTTCATTTTTCAAGTCTTTTGAGTCGTTCATCACGGAAAGGCATAAGCCAATCATATGCGTTTAGAGCCGGAAAGAGATTTGATCCGTTCATGACTCGAGTCCTCTAACGAGTTTGAGTCATTCGTTCATCACTGAAAGGCAAGCCAATCATATGTGTTTAGAGCCGGAAACAGATTTGATCCGTTCATGACTCGAGTCCTCTTTCGAGTAAGTCATTCGTTCGTTCATCACTGAAAGGCAAGCCAATCATATGCGTTTAGAGCCGGAAACAGATTTGATCCGTTCATGACTCGAGTCCTCTATCGGGTTTGAGTCATTAGTCTTTCTTACTTGACTTGACACTACAGCAGAATTGTGTGTAGAAATTAGTAAATGGTTTCAAATCCTCTTTAGAGACAGGTGCATCCTAATTATATATTATATTATATTATATATATTATTATTATATTATTATTATTACTATTAATATTAATATTATTATTATGTGCGTTTCTGATCTTAAACTGTAGCTCCACTGTACACTGCAACGAGAACCTCAGTCAGTAATACTTATGTAAAACTACATTTTTGTTGCATCATGGATCATATTTTAGACTTTTCATAAAATCATCAAACAATGTGTACCTAAAAAGCATTTTCTTAAAAATAAAAAAGGTCTGTCCTATTGTCACTAAGTTGTTGTTACTTTTTCTGGTGGATATGTGGTTTTATTTTTTGTACAAATAAGTGGACCCATGCTTTTAAAATGTCTATTCACTGCCTTGCTATCAGAAAACAAACATTAAGCTAGGCTATATGATAAATTAATCAAATTCTACAATTACAAGTGATTTGTAATTTGTTCATTTGTACCCCATTTTTTGTTTAATAATGTTTTTCTATTCAGACTTTATGTATTGGTGTAATATTTGTAAAAAGATTGCATTTACATTTACTTATTTAGCAGAAGCTTTTATACTGCGACCAACAAGTAATGACAAAAGAAGCACTTCAAATCATCAGAAAGAAGAAACAGACTCAGCCTATTGAAAGTTTGAGTTGTGTTTTTGAATGCTAACATGCCTTAAGCCAAGTCCAACAAGTAAAGCCACAGAGTGTTGTTTCAAAGCTTATTTAATTCTAATTACTCAAAAAAGCCAAGCTTGTTGTACACTGTTGTTTTAATATTCTAGTCAATTAGTTAAGCTCATTAGGCTCTGTGGCTTTTGTATTTTTTATTTGAATTTATTTTTCACTTAAATTGCTGTTTCATAAAAAAAATCTATTGGGCATATTGCCCTATTTGATATAAAGCTTTTATGGCACAAACGTGTTATTTAAAGCTTAGTTATTTTTATTTATTAAAAAGCTTAGCTTGATGTGCACTATTTTGTTTTTCTTTTGTTTGTTTTTATTATTGTGATTTTAAAGTAATCTGTTTTGTTATAAAGCTTTTCTGGTAAAAAATAGTAATAAAACAATAAACAACATTTAAACAGTGTTTATGTTTCTAATGCCTGCAGCATCATATGTTACAAAACGCTTCACAAAGACAATTTGATTTATGTAATAACTCATCTCTTATGCTTTCTTTCACGTTATGTGACAAAAGAACGAATGACTCGTTCTTGAAGTGATTCATTCATTTCGCGCATGCGGCGCACGTTTTGTAGCGCGGGAGAAGATTCGTTCATTTTTCGAGTCCTCTATCGGTTTTCAGTCATTCGTTCATCAAGCCGAGGAGCCATACTAGCCAATCATATGCATTTAGAGCCGGAAAAGGAATTGATCCGTGTATCTCCCGAGTCGTTCAACACGTGACAGACAGAAGCCAATCGTATGCATTTAGAGCCGGAAAAGGAATTGATCCGTTCATCTCCCGAGTCGTTCAACACGTGACAGACAGAAGCCAATCATATACATTTAGAGCCGGAAAAGGAATTGATCCGTTCATCTCCCGAGTCTTCGGGTCTGAGTCATGGCTCTTTACAATCGGTCACGTGATGAACGAACCAGAAGACTCGAAAGGTGAGCTAATCATGGCTCCTTTCAGCTCAGCAGGTAAACAATAAATTATTATTTTCTCCTTCTTATAGCATTCTATTGATGACTTGTTTGTAGTGTGATCAACCTTGGGCTAGTTGTAGATGTGTTTGCAAGCAATTCGTAACATTTTAATAATATTTTGGCAAATTGAACCAAATGAACGAAATGACTCGAAAAAAGATTCGTTCATCTCGATGAACGAGACTCAAAGAACCGAGTCAGTAAAATGATCCGAACTTCCCATCACTAGAAACCAGGACTTCTGGGTCTTCTGGGTGAAAAATATAAGATCGCAGAAGGTTCAAGTCAGATTGTGTGAAAATACAGAGTTATTTACAGCTTTCCTTTGGCTTAATCACTTTTTAGGGCTTACCACAGCAAAATAATCCACCCCTTCAACCGTCAAGTGGTTAAAAAATGTGTAGTGCTGCGTCCCAATTCGCATACTTATACTACATACACGTACAGTATATGAAGGAAAAAGATATACTTTTGAGTGTGTAACGGAAGAGTATGCAAGCTTTGGGACATACTACTCCCTCGTTAACAGATCGTTGTGTTGCTTAATTATGAGCCCTGTCAATCATCCACACATCCTCCACATTTCTGTCGTATTTAATTTCCTACCTTATTGGAGAAGCAGCAGCAGCAGGATAATCTGCCATTCGCGAGTCTTTCATGCAGAGAAATCTCCTCAGGTCTTTGGATAATTCTGCATTTAGACGGTAATGTCCAAACACCTCTTTATATAAGTTCAGTATTGTTGTTGCAGATGAAATATAACACAGAAAACACAATTTAAATATTTTCCAGTTGGCTAGATATTAGCAGTACTACAAACATCTTTACCGAAGCCTCTCTACTTGACGGTTGGTCTAGCATGTTCATCATGTTTGTAGTTTATTTACACTTTTCACCTGCATTTGTAGTTCTAATCGAATTCACCTCCAACGCGCAATGAATTGTGGGCAATATCTGTGGTTAAAGTAGGGATGCTTCTACACTTAAATTTTTTTACCCGAAATAGTAACCCATCCAGGAACCTTTGGCATACTCTTTTCAACATACTACAATTTGGGATATACTAATTCTATTTAGGACAGATAATATGCGAATTGGGATGCAGCATAACTGTTTTATACACACACACTCATGCACTCTGCCACAATCACCAGAACAAACTCACAGATCTCATAGAACTACAAATCCGCTGGTATATGGACTACAATATCCAGTCATGTACCACACAGTCACACCTGTTCCACTTTCCCACTGATTGCTAACACACACAGCTGAAGCTGTTCAAAACTGATTACATGGACTTTTTAAAGCAGCACAGACACACACACCATTTGCTGAGTCTTGTTTTACAGTTGTGACATTATGACGCATTTTCCTTGCCTTGGCATGTTTTTGACCCTCGCCTTGTTTGTTTGTTTATGTTGTCTGCTTCCTGCCTGTACTGACCCATCACCTGTGTTTTTGACTACGACTCTGGATTTGCCTTCATACATTTGTTTGGTCCTGATTGTGACTGTTGCTTGCCTGACCATTCTCAATAAATCTGCGTTTGGATCCGCGCCACTGTTGTCAGCGTCACTTCACATTACACACGCACTCATGTGTGTGTATGTGCTTGTTTGTGTGTGCATGTACAGTTGAAGTCAGAATTATTAGCCCCCCTTTTAATTTTGTTTTCTTTTTTAAATATTTCCCAAATTATGTTTAATAGAATAAGGAAATTTTCACAGTATGTCTGATAATATTTTTTCTTCTGGAGAAAGTCTTATTTGTTTTATTTCAGCTAGAATAAAAGCAGTTTTAAATTTTTAAAACACCATTTTAAGGACAAAATTATTAGCCCCTTTAAGCTATTTTTTTCGATAGTCTACAGAACAAACCATCATTATACAATAACTTGCCTAATTACCCTAACCTGCATAGTTAACCTAATTAACCTAGTTAAGCCTTTAAATGTCACTTTAAGCTGTATAGAAGTGTCTTGAAAAATATCTAGTCAAACATTATTTACTGTCATCATGGCAAAGATAAAATAAATCAGTTATTAGAAATGAGTTATTAAAACTATTATGATTAGAAATGTGTTGAAAAAAAATCTTCTCTCCATTAAACAGAAATTGGTAAAAAATAAACAGGGGGGCTAATAAATCAGGGGGTTGAATAATTCTGATTACAACTGTACATGCGCATACGTACACACACGTGTTTGTATGTATGCATGCATGTTATTTATGTGTGTGTGTATAAGATATACAATATATCTTAAATAAATATCTAAAAACATTTCTCTTTTGTCAAAGATTTTGCATTTTTGATGCAATTACCTGCATTCAATGAGAGATAAAACAATCTAAAATGCTTATCCATTAAATGTTTTTTTGAAAGCAGAGGTTTGTTTCTGTATTTCTATATACACCGTAATCTGCTCCTAGCAAAACATTTCAATCAGCAAAAATGCTGGCAGAGGCTGGCAACTTAAAAAATTTTTTTTTTAAAAAGCACTGGCGGGGAAGGAGTTATTTAGATTTATTTAGGTTTTGATACTTTTAGTATTTCCTAATATACACTGTTTGGGCAAAACTCTTTAACGGTATATATTATCCTAATGTTTTCCACTAAGACAAAGTAGTTCAGTGCAGTCCAAATAAATAAATACATAAATATATAACAATATTACAAAAAATTATATTATTGCACATATTGTGCCCCACCAAAGTTCTTTTAACAAAAACTAATCAGTCCAAAATTGTTAATTCATTAATGTGTTCATAAAGATTTTTTAAATACAAATTGGTTACGCTAATTTGGCAAGCAGATAATATATTATGTCCAGTTCTGCTCCTTCTGGCTCCACTGTCCTCCAAGTTTTGCTCATACACTAATTAAAATCACACCTGGATCAGCCAATCAAGGTTTACAGTACGAGGCGTATTAGAAACTTCCAGACATGTTAAGAAAGTTACAGCAACACTGTGCAGGACAGGGGCCCTCAAAGACAAAAGTTTGGACACCTCTGCTATAAATGGACATGTGCCACTGACTTTTGTGCAAATTATAAGCTGATTCCATAAATTTGTCCTCTGACTCATTTGGAAGATATTTTACAATCAGTTACTAAAGATTAATTAATTTTAGAACCAGAGTGTTCAGATATTCAACAAAACCTTGCCTTGCCTTAGTAGCTATGATAGTTTAAATATAGTGAAAATAATGTGTGCTGATTCCATTTTTTTTTGCCAGGAGTTATAACAAGAAAACATTTTTGTGTATTTAGTAGGGATGCAACAATACAGTTAGCTTACGGTTCAATACATACCTCGGTTTTTTAACACGGTTTTCGGTTCGGTTCTGATGGCTTAACACATAAGTGTTTTTTTTTTTTTTTGTTATTCTATGCTTAGGCAATAGGAACAGTAAGAAAGAGAAAAAATAAAAACGATTTATTGCAATACTCCTTTATTTTACTTCAAAGCCAAGAAAGGTACACTAGTTCCTAGTGTATTGTATAATAAAAAAAAATTAACACTAAAATCTTACAGCTGCTGGTAGCCTATGTACAAACTGGGCATTAAATATTAATTAAATCTTTTTAATAACTGCTTTCTTATTGTATGTAGTTTCAAATAAAATGATTATTTATATTAGTATTAATATTAATATTAGAGTGATTTCTGAAGGATCATGTGACTCTGAAGACTGGAGTAATGAAGCTGAAAATTCATCTATAAAATCACTGGAATAAATGATTAAATTAAATTATAAACTACTTTTGAACAGTTATTTTATAGTGCAATAACATTTTACAATTTTACAACGTGTGCTATATTTATGATGAAATAAATGCAGCCTTGGTGAGCAGGAGAAGCTTATTTTAAAATATTTAACAATCATACTGACCCCAAACTTTTGAGCAGTTGTGTATATATTTTATAAGCGAAAATGTGCAGTTTAATTTTGACACCCACAGACATAAATACAAATCAGAGAGGTCAGACTTGCTCATACAGAGCCTCATTTCAGTTGTAAAGTTTTGTAAAAATCTATTGAATTAATCTATTAAAGAAACGTTGGCTAGAATTATGCATTATAGGCTTAAATTACAAATAAATAGATGAGCCGATCATCAGATCATGCATTAGATCATGAAGCAGATCAATGTTGATCTTTCTTTCGAGCTGTCGGTGGAGAAATGAACAAAACAACAGGCCTAATATAACATATTATAAGATTAAAATATGGAAAGATTATCAGTTGGTAACTTCGTTCAATCTTCCTAACTGATAAACAGCTCTCGTTAATATTTCAGCATGCTTTCACTTTCGCATTAGACACGAAACGCACATTTACCGGTAGGAATGACATCCCGCCCTGCTCATCATTCGTATATATGGCTATTACACAATCGTAATACACTGTGGTATAGCCTGGGTCCTTAGTTCGTTAAATTGTTTTGTTTTCTTACTACAATCGATCTGCTCAATCGAGCAGAGACCACCTCATTCAGGCGATCTCGGAGCGATTGATTTGGCGCTGATTTGAGCGCAATTCCTGGACTCGCATATGCCAAACAAACCGCGCTAACGGGGGGAAAGAGACAGATTCCGAAACAAACGTCTATGTGTGAAAACATCCTAAGATTGTATTTGAACGCAATTGACAGACAGTCGCAGCCAAACTTTTGTGACAAGGCAGCGATCGGGCCAGTGACCATTCTGTACACTGGCCCGAGCGTCTCTCATGCTGGCCCCGGGCCATCAGGCAGTCCTTATTTTCGAGCCCTGTAGTGATTGAATATTTACTCGCGTGGAGGAGTTTCCTCATCTCAGCTCGTAAACTTACAGGGACACACAAACGGTCTATTCGGAGAGAAATAAAACGCACATAAATTATTTAAACGTAAAACCGGAAAAAACGCAATTCACAAGCGCGTATTGAACCGTGGATGTCGTACCGAACGGTTCAATATTGTATTGAGAATTGTGGCATCTCTAGTATTTAGATACAATATTACAATAAGAAGAAATAATAGGTGCATCTCAAATCGCATACTTACGCACTATTCTACGCCATTTTGTAGTATAAATAGTGCAAGTAGTGCGTTCACACTGAAAACTCTAAAAATAATAAGTGCACTTTAATTACCTGGATGATGCACTCATTTGACCGGTAAAATGAAGTGTGGAATGATGGACACTTCACGCACTCAACGACCGCAGCTTTGCTCACGTAGCGGAAGGGGTGGAGCTATCGGGCGCACATGTTGGATAACTTTATTTATTTTGGATTGTGAAAGCAAAATTCTCCTACGAGAGTGATTATAGCGCCTCCCGATGGTGAATTGGTCATTTATTGCTTTGGTCATTTATTGCACTAATTTGGCAACCGTTAAACGTCATCTGGGAAACGGTTTGAACTTCCGCTTAGTAAAAAACCATTAGTGTTCGATTTGGGACGACACTACATTCATATACTATGCTGTTGAGTGTGTAAGTGCATAAGTACATAGTGTATAGTGTGCCATTTGGAACGCAGCTATTGTGTCTGTTCTGTAGTTGATTGGCGCCATTCTTCAGACTAAATCACGCAAAAACAGACTCGCAATTATTTATATCAATGAAAAACACCATGAAATGTTGGTGTATTCAACGGTGTTGAAAGCAAACCAAACCAGAAAACAAGCCTAAAATATAAATATTTCGCTTTCAGTTTGGTGTAGCAGACATTCCACATACAGATGCTGATCTTAATACAGACTTACTTCATCGCAGTCACACGAGTGGACGGATGCGTTTGCAGGTTTGTATCAGCTGATTCAGATTGTAAGTACATATTGCCAACTGCATTCTTATTCATATTGTACGTAATGTATCGCATTTTATAACACGGTTACCAAATAACAAATGATCATCTATTTAGCTACATCTCCCATTTCACCTTTTGACCGTTAAAACTGAAAAGCTGCAGTAAACTCGAGTACTCACTCTTCCTGTCTGTTAATGGTAATTCCCGCCTTCTTTGATCTGATTGGTCGTTCAGTTATTTTGAAATGTTGAGCGTTACATCATTGCTTTGTACAAGAACTTTGCTCAATTACCAAAATACAGCTATTATTATACACAATTATTTTACGACCTTGTTATGACCTTTTTATTTACATTTATTAGAGCACTTTAAGGAAAATTTATGAATTGACTACTTGAATCAATTACTTTAATCTTCAAATCACATAGACTTGCCTGTTAAGTGCCTAATAAGTAAACATGTTTAGTAAATAAAATTTATGTAGTCTCCGTGTTGGTGAATGTAATTTTTTGTCATCTGACAACAAGAGTTAAGATATTTTTTTTCTAAGCATTGATTTCATTTTATTTTATTTATTTCTCAAAATGTGTACTTTTATTCCAAGTATATTAGATTTTTTTTATTAGTTAAATAATGGCGATATATACACATTTGCATCTATATAAATTAGAATGCAATTGAAAAGTTGATTAATTTCACCAATTCAATTCAAAGAGTGAAATTCACAGATGTAACACAGATTGATATTGTCAAGTGTTTACTCCTTTTAATTTTGATGATCATGTCTCACAGCTAATGATACCCCAAAAAAATTCAGTATTTCAGAAAATTTCAATATTACTCATGCCCAATAAAACCACTTTTTGAATATAATTTATTGAGATAAAGCTGTATGTACGTGTGTGTGTGTGTGTGTGTGTGTGTATATATATATATATATATATATATATATATATATATATATATATATAGATATAGATAGATAGATAGACAGACAGACAGACAGACAGACAGATAGATAGATAGATAGATAGATAGATAGATAGATAGATAGATAGATAGATAGATAGATAGATAGATAGATAGATAGATAGATAGTTGAAGTCAGAATTATTGGTAACACTTTATTTTGATGGTCCATTTGAGTATTAGTAGACTGTCTGCTTAATATCTGTTGACACTGACATTTAACAGTCCTTCAACAGACATTTAACTGACTATAAGAAACTTTGCAAGTACATGTCAACTTACACTAACCCTAACCCCAACCCCAACCCTAACCCCAACCTAACAGTCTACTTATAATCTAATGATAATTAGTTGCAATGTAACTTAAATTCAACAAACAGACCATCAAAATAAAGTGTGACCGAATTATTAGCCCCCCTTACATTTTCTTTTTCTTTTTTAAATATTTCCCAAATGATGTTTAACAGAGGAAGGAAATTTTCACAGTATGTCTGATAATATTATTTCTTCTGGAGAAAGTCTTATTTGTTTTATTTCGGCTAGAACAAAAGCAGTTTTTAATTTTTCAAGAACCATTTTAAGGTCATAATTATTAGCCCCTTTATGCTATTTTTTTTTCCAATTGTCTGAACAAACAGAACAAACCATCATTATACAATAACTTGCCTAATTACCCTAACCTGCCTAGTTAACCTAGTTAAGCCTTTAAATGTCACTTTAAGCTGTATAGAAGTGTCTTGGAAAATATCTAGTCAAATAGTATGTACTGTCATCATGACAAAGATAAAATAAATCAGTTATTAGAAATAAGTTATTAAAACTATTATATTCAGAAATGTGTTGAAAAAATCTTCTCTCCGTTAAACACAAATTGGGAAAAAAATAAACAGGGGGGCTAATAATTCAGGGGAGCTAATAATTCTGACTTCAACTGTATGCATGTATGTATATATATATATATATATTTATATATATCAGACCCTTTTACTCATTAGTTGAACAATGCCATTTAAAAAACACCATTTCATTTACACACAGTTCAATTATTTTATTATTGTTATTAATGTTTCATTGAACAATTACGTTTACTTGCAGGAAGTAAATCACAATCTGGTACTGATGTCAAAATTACAGAAACTATGAAGCTATACCACCATTTTTGAAACAGAATCAGAAAAGTTTATTTAATAAAGACAATGCTGAGTATATATTTCCTCTTTTCTAAATGATTAAGCAAAGACTCATTCAAAACAAGTCAGAGGAATAAGAGCACAGACAAAACCAATCATTGCTGGTAAACTCAGAAGCCAGCCAAGAGCAATCCATCTTGACATTACAGATCTTTTTCTACCGTATTCACTTTGATATCAGTGTAAGCGACGCCTTTGTATTGGCCCTGGGTTTCGTACTGTAACACACTGCCATTCTTGCAAGTGATCTTCATTGTGCCAGTGTACGGCAGGTCAAAAGTGGCTCTGCCAATGGTGATGTAAACATCCACCTTCTTCTGTGGTGGGACTTCAACAGCTGTGGTCAGAGTTTCCTTTTTCTCATCTGTCTGCTCCAGACCATAGGTGCTTTCAACTCCAAAGCCGACACTGAATCCTGTAGAAACTTCTGCAATTTCTGGAATCCCAGCACTCACCTCCACACTGAATGTTGACGAAAAGCTGGTAGTCATAGACCATGAAGATTTTTTGATCACTGTCTTAGAGGTTTCAACTTTTTGCTCTTGCTTAACAGATGTTTTGTTCTCAAAATTGACCGACTCGATCTCTTCTGTGGCCACTTTTGGGATCAGCTGGTTGATGGTGGGATAGTTGACATTGGTGAGAACTGCTGACTGAACTGCATTGAGAAACATGAACCCCATGCAGTCGATGTCTGCACCAGATCTTCCACCAATGCCAAGACAATAGCCAGAGCCAACATCGATGGGATATTCTGTTTTTAAACCCCATTTTGTCATTTGTGCAAAAAAATCTCCACCCTTGTTGGTCTTGAATTTGATGGCTCCGAGACGTGTTCCTTCTCCGTTGCCCCAGAGGGACAGTGAGGTGAAGCACTCTCCAGGTGTAAACATATACTCTTGATGTGATCCAGATGGTTCTCCAAAGGTTTCATCTCTACCATCTGAAAGCCAAGCCCTGACAGCCTTGATCTGCCATTCTCCCACCCAAACCCAGATCTTCTCTAAACTGGCACCATCGTTTACACCAGTAAATGAAAATGGATAACCTCCTTGACCACCAATTATCTCTAGTGTTGTTGGGTAGGTCATCTCTGAAGAAATTAGGTCTGAAAAAGGACATCACAAGATTAGTATTAGAATTATCATAGATAAGATACATTACATTAATTTATACTATATTGTATAATCTTATAATAACAAGTAAAATTGTAAAGTTTCAAGATATGTGTGAGCTATTTAAAATAAATTTTACATGCCCATCACAGGAATTATACTCACATGAATGACTGTAGTCTGATCAGTTTCTTCTCAAGAGCAGCTCGTCGAAAAGCTGGACAAGTGAAGAGTGTTGGATTGAACTGCTGCTTAAATAGACCTGAAAACACACCCCTAAACTGTGCCAAAAACGGGTGACCTCTTGACAGATGATTGATGACTACTCCAAAATCTTGTTTCTGAGAAAATTTATGAAGTATGAGGAAAGCATGAATAGAGCTTTCAAAATAATCATAAAACGAGCTTTTCAACAAACTTTAGGCTGTCTAACAAAAGTGGCGCAGCCATTGTAACTTAGGCCCTATACTATTCACACCAGGTATTAAGATCACCAGGCTTTCATCGATCTAATCGCAAGTGGACAATGCAAAGTGCAGGTATGAAATATTCTGAGTTTGCCGAAGTTTGAGTTGATGTGGTTGAACATGCATTTGATAAGATTGCTCATATTGTGTAGATGCACACATGGTTGAATGAGTCCAAAGGGCTGTAAAACAATTGCAATAGCATATTCTGAGGCCCCGTTTACACTTATACGTTTTAGTTTTAAAACGGCGCTCTAGAATGAAAACGATCCGCGTCCACACTGTCGTTTCACCCAGAGTTTCTGAACAACTTTCGAGTCTTCTCATTTATGGCCCCTAAACTCTGGAATAGCCTTCCTGATAATGTCCGAGGCTCTCGCAGTTCAAAACTTAATTAAAGACCTATCTTTTTAGCAAAGCATACACTCAGTGCATCACATAGCGGTATGACGCATGATGTGCCCCACGCAGATTTTTTGCATCTCGTTTATATACACTACGAACAGCAGCTATGCTAATTATTCTCTATTTCCACCTGGGAGTACTCATCCCGAGGCCCTCAGACTATGCAGCGCCACTGATGCGATCCAAGACCAGCGACAAGATGATCCCAAGGTTTTCATAATCCTGGACCAGGCCGTATCCTGAGCAGCTGCTGTGGTGGTCATGGAACAGTGGAGAGCATGAGACTGATTCAGGTGACGCTCCAAGGACAGCCTAGTCTTCGCTGAGGTCCAGCATTCTCCAGCCTCCGGCGCCTAGACTGCAGGTCTGCACAAGACATTTGGCCACAGGAGAAATAGTCGTGCCCAACTGAGCCTGGTTTCTCTCGAGTTTTTTTAAATTCTTCACTTTCGCCAATTGGTGAAATTTTTTCCTGCCGCTGTCGCCACTGGCTTGCATGGTTCGGAACCTGTAGAGCTGCGCGTCGATGGAATTGCTCTTCAGTGTTTGGACTCTTAGTATTGATAATTAAACCACACTGAACTAAGCTAAACTGAATTAAGCTTAAACACTGAAAACTGAACTGACACTGCTTTAATTTACTCTAATCTTCTATGTGAAGCTGCTTTGACACAATCTACATTGTAAAAGCGCTATACAAATAAAGATGAATTGAATTGTTTCTCAATATGCTTTCTTCAGCGATCTTGTGTACTCGTGTTCTCATGTCACGTCATCATCAGCTGCCAAAGTTCAGTTCCAATACTCAAGACCGCAAGAACGGAGGACACGCAAAAGTTCCCAGATGTGTTCTTGATATCGAGGACGCACCGATGCAGACCTGAGCACCGAACTCGCTCTAGAAGTCCCAGAAGTCATTGCGACTGGAGGTTGGAAGCGCAGCATTTTATAAAGGTTTATTATTAAAGTTCAGAGATATAACTTATTTATCTCAGGAGTTTCCCTAAATGAAACGGTGAAAGTAAACATCACCATGAAAATCTTAATAAAGGAATAAACATTTAAGGGTGTTAAAATTGATCAGGTGTGAGATAAAACAAATGAGAGAGGTGGGCTGTGGAGACTGCCTGACAGTAGCCCACTCAGAATGAGCAGGAAATTTGTCAACAGCCTTTAAAAGTTGGGTTTTTAAAAGCTGAGGTGTTCATGGTTTCAGGGGGTGGGGGGTTGTCGGGGGGTCGAGTTGAACTTTAAAGATCTCACAGCCTGGGGGAAAAAAAAGTTGCAAAAACTGACAGAGCAAACTTTGATGTTCTTGTACTTTCTGTGCATTGGTAACATTCTTAAAACATACAAGAGCTGATGGATGAGCTGATCAGCCCTGTCAGATTACACGATTCACAGAATTTACAGATGATGATCAGTCAAGTGAATACTGAGCTCTCATGCAGCACACGCTCTATTCAGCTATCAGAGTTACTGTAAAACTAAAAATACAGATATTGTACTCAAAATGTAGGCCTAATTTAGAAAAGAAGTGAAGATTTTACAGCAATATATGAAGAGTTCAGATGCAAAAGCCGCTAACCCAGGTGAAAAAAAGTGTACTACAGTACACTAAAAATATACTGAACAACAATTAAGTGCATTGTAAGTACAATTTAATTTTTTATACTAAATAAAGTTTTAAAATATATACACTATAAATATACTAATTGAAAGTATACTTTTACTTAAGTAGTACTTAAGTAAAACTGTGAAAGTATACTAATATAACTGATATTTAAATAGATTTTTAGTATATAGCACCAAAGGATACTACTTGAAAAATATGTTATGAATGTATTTCTTTAAAGTATAATCTGAATGCATTTGAAAAATAGTTCAAAGTTAGTACACTTTTACATAGTTATTGTACGTATAAATTAAATTGAACTTTTAAAAATATATTTAAATAGAATTTTAGTATATAGAAATAAAGTGTACTACTTCAAAAATATATTATAAGTGTAATGCTGAAAAACATCATTTGAATGCAATAAAAATAGTTCAAAGTTAGTACACTTTTACATAGTTGCACAAGTATAAATTAAATCGCACCATTTCGAACTAGAAAATTTATTTAGATTTTTTTTAATAAGCTTGATGGGAACTGTTATATCATTAAAAATAAATAGCGTTAGATAAATACATAAAGTGATTTATTTACTTATTTATTTGCTTATTTTTTTATTATTTTGCAGGTTTTGTCGTGTAAATTCAATTGATCTGACTTGTTTCTCAATCTCCTCATGTCATAGAGATGCCAGAAACTGATCATGACTTTTGTGTGGAGCTCATGAGGACAGAGGAGCAGCTTGTGACTTATGTACTGGTGTATGTAGATTGTCTGACTCTGAACAGTCTTAAATTCTGTCAGATTTTACTCTTGCATGTGGAACCATTGGTGTCATAATCCATATGTAAATATTTGATTAATGTGTGAAATTATATATAAGTTTTGTTTCTTCAGTTTTTTTGTTTGCACATTTTAGTTCAATTTCATGGTGTCTCAAAATAGCACAGTTGAGTGCACTTAGATGGTATTAAGTTCATCTTAACATATACTTAATACTATTTTTTAGTACATTAAGTACAAAATTAGTGTGTTGAAAATAGAGCACTTTTCGTACATTAATGAAAAGTGCTCTAAGTATACAAATTATACATCATTTGTATTACTTCATAATACCTATACGTCTGATAAGCTTTTTATATTAATGGACAATGCACAGATATTGATGTTTCACAATGTTTTTCTGTTTGAATCTAAACAGCTTATTACAATGTTTACATTGTTATACTTACATTAAATCTAAATCCCAAATATCAGAAATGATAACAGATTGTTCAGATTTAATTAATGTCAGTTTTAATATTATTGATTGATGCGCTTACTTGACAGATTTCATTCATTCATTTTCCTTTATAGTCTCTGGTTTATCAGGGGTTACCACAGTGGAATAAACCGCCACTTACTTGACAGATGTATTTTTACTTTTAGGTGGTTTGTGTTTGGTAAAATAATTTCTAAATGCATCTTTAGAGCAACTAATTGCAATGTCTTGTCCCAATAGGTGGATTTAGGGACAGCCTAGTCTTTGCTGAGGTCCAGCATTCTCCAGCCTCCGGCGCCTAGACTGCAGCTCTGCACAAGACGTTTGGCCACAGGAGAAATGGTCGTGCCCAACTGAGCCTAGTTTCTCTCGAGGTTTTTTAAATTCTTCACTTTCGCCAATTGGTGAAGTTTTTTCCTGCCGCTGTCGCCACTGGCTTGCATGGTTCGGGATCTGTAGAGCTGCGCGTCGATGGATTTGCTCTTCAGTGTTTGGACTCTCAGTATTGATTATTAAACCACACTGAACTGAGCTAAACGGAATTGAGCTTAAACACTGAAAACTGAACTGATACTGCTTTAATTTACTCTAATCTTCTATGTGAAGCTGCATTGACACAATCTACATTGTAAAAGCGCTATACAAATAAAGGTGAATTGAATTGTTTCTCAATATGCGTTCTTTAGCGATCTTGTGTACTCGTGTTCTCATGTCACGTCATCATCAGCTGCCAAAGTTCAGTTCCAATACTCAAGACCGCAAGAACGGAGGACACGCGAAAGTTCCCAGATGTGTTCTTGATATCGAGGACGCACCGATGCAGACCTGAGCACCGAACTCGCTCTAGAAGTCCCAGAAGTCATTGCGACTGTAGGTGGGAAGCGCAGCATTTTATAAAGGTTTATTATTAAAGTTCAGCTATAACTTATTTATCTCAGGAGTTTCCCTAAATGAAACGGTGAAAGTAAACATCACCATGAAAATCTTAATAAAGGAATAAACACTTAAGGGTGTTAATTTGCTGAAATTTGTATTAAAATCTGTTTTATTTATATTGTGCAACGTATATTTGTAAAGTCTTTATGCAGAGTATATATTGTGAAAAGGGGAAAAACAATAAATTGTTGTATGAATGCTGTAATGTGTAAATCATTTTCCATTAAAAACACGTGACGGTCACGTGAACATCAGGATGAACGCAGCATCTCATTCCTCACAGGACGCATTCTCTGTTCTCGCGGTCTCCCGAGTTCGTTCTTCCGAGGACACCTAGCGAGACCGGTCTTCACAAGATCGCAAGTCCGTTCTCTGCGTTCTTGGAATTGAGAAACAGCCAGTGAGTGATTGACTGAGGGCTGAATATAATGAGGACTAAATCAGGGTAAAATTGATCAGGTGTGAGATAAAACAAATGAGAGAGGTGGGCTGTGGAGACTGCCTGACAGTAGCCCACTCAGAATGAGCAGGAAATTTGTCAACAGCTTTTAAAAGTTGGGTTTTTAAATGTCATGTTCGTGTTCTCATGTCACGTCATCATCCACTGCCAAAGTTCAGTTCCAATACTCAATACCGCAAGAACGGAGGACACGCAAAAGTTCCCAGATGTGTTCTTGATATCGAGGAGGCACCGATGCAGACCTGAGCACCGAACTCGCTCTAGAAGTCCCAGAAGTCATTGCGACTGGAGGTGGGAAGCGCAGCATTTTATAAAGGTTTATTATTAAAGTTCAGAGATATAACTTATTTATCTCAGGAGTTTCCCTAAATGAAACGGTGAAAGTAAACATCACCATGAAAATCTTAATAAAGGAATAAACACTTAAGGGTGTTAAAATTGATCAGGTGTGAGATAAAACAAATGAGAGAGGTGGGCTGTGGAGACTGCCTGACAGTAGCCCACTCAGAATGAGCAGGAAATTTGTCAACAGCCTTTAAAAGTTGGGTTTTTAAAAGCTGAAGTGTTCATGGTTTCAGGGGGTGGGGGGTGGGGGGTTGTCGGGGGGTCGGGTTGGACTTTAAAGATCTTTTGTGCATTGGTAACATTCTAAAATCTGAAGATTTTACAGCAATATATGAAGAGTTCAGATGCAAAAGCCGCTAACCCAGGTGAAAAAAAGTGTACTACAGTACACTAAAAATATACTGAACAACAATTAAGTGCATTGTAAGTACAATTTAATTTTTTATACTAAATAAAGTTTTAAAATATATACACTATAAATATACTAATTAAAAGTATACTTTTACTTAAGTAGTACTTAAGTAAAACTGTGAAAGTATACTAATATAACTGATATTTAAATAGATTTTTAGTATATAGCACCAAAGGATACTACTTGAAAAATATGTTATGAATGTATTTCTTTAAAGTATAATCTGAATGCATTTGAAAAATAGTTCAAAGTTAGTACACTTTTACATAGTTATTGTACGTATAATTTAAATTGAACTTTTAAAAATATATTTAAATAGAATTTTAGTATATAGAAATAAAGTGTACTACTTTGAAAATATATTATAAGTGTAATGCTGAAAAACATCATTTGAATGCAATAAAAATAGTTCAAAGTTAGTACACTTTTACATAGTTGCACAAGTATAAATTAAATCGCACCATTTCGAACTGGAAAATTTATTTAGATTTTTTTTAATAAGCTTGATGGGAACTGTTATATCATTAAAAATAAATAGCGTTAGATAAATACATAAAGTGATTTATTTACTTATTTATTTGCTTTTTTTATTTTATTATTTTGCAGGTTTTGTCGTGTAAATTCAATTGATCTGACTTGTTTCTCAATCTCCTCATGTCATAGAGATGCCAGAAACTGATCATGACTTCTGTGTGGAGCTCATGAGGACAGAGGAGCAGCTTGTGACTTATGTACTGGTGTATGTAGATTGTCTGACTCTGAACAGTCTTAAATTCTGTCAGATTTTACTCTTGCATGTGGAACCATTGGTGTCATAATCCATATGTAAATATTTGATTAATGTGTGAAATTATATATAAGTTTTGTTTCTTCAGTTTTTTTGTTTGCACATTTTAGTTCAATTTCATGGTGTCTCAAAATAGCACAGTTGAGTGCACTTAGATGGTATTAAGTTCATCTTAACATATACTTAATACTATTTTTTAGTACATTAAGTACAAAATTAGTGTGTTGAAAATAGAGCACTTTTCGTACATTAATGAAAAGTGCTCTAAGTATACAAATTATACATCATTTGTATTACTTCATAATACCTATACGTCTGATAAGCTTTTTATATTAATGGACAATGCACAGATATTGATGTTTCACAATGTTTTTCTGTTTGAATCTAAACAGCTTATTACAATGTTTACATTGTTATACTTACATTAAATCTAAATCCCAAATATCAGAAATGATAACAGATTGTTCAGATTTAATTAATGTCAGTTTTAATATTATTGATTGATGCGCTTACTTGACAGATTTCATTCATTCATTTTCCTTATAGTCTCTGGTTATCAGGGGTTACCACAGTGGAATAAACCGCCACTTACTTGACAGATGTATTTTTACTTTTAGGTGGTTTGTGTTTGGTAAAATAATTTCTAAATGCATCTTTAGAGCAACTAATTGCAATGTCTTGTCCCAATAGGTGGATTTAGGGACAGCCTAGTCTTTGCTGAGGTCCAGCATTCTCCAGCCTCCGGCGCCTAGACTGCAGCTCTGCACAAGACGTTTGGCCACAGGAGAAATGGTCGTGCCCAACTGAGCCTAGTTTCTCTCGAGGTTTTTTAAATTCTTCACTTTCGCCAATTGGTGAAGTTTTTTCCTGCCGCTGTCGCCACTGGCTTGCATGGTTCGGGATCTGTAGAGCTGCGCGTCGATGGATTTGCTCTTCAGTGTTTGGACTCTCAGTATTGATTATTAAACCACACTGAACTGAGCTAAACGGAATTGAGCTTAAACACTGAAAACTGAACTGATACTGCTTTAATTTACTCTAATCTTCTATGTGAAGCTGCTTTGACACAATCTACATTGTAAAAGCGCTATACAAATAAAGGTGAATTGAATTGTTTCTCAATATGCGTTCTTTAGCGATCTTGTGTACTCGTGTTCTCATGTCACGTCATCATCAGCTGCCAAAGTTCAGTTCCAATACTCAAGACCGCAAGAACGGAGGACACGCGAAAGTTCCCAGATGTGTTCTTGATATCGAGGACGCACCGATGCAGACCTGAGCACCGAACTCGCTCTAGAAGTCCCAGAAGTCATTGCGACTGTAGGTGGGAAGCGCAGCATTTTATAAAGGTTTATTATTAAAGTTCAGCTATAACTTATTTATCTCAGGAGTTTCCCTAAATGAAACGGTGAAAGTAAACATCACCATGAAAATCTTAATAAAGGAATAAACACTTAAGGGTGTTAATTTGCTGAAATTTGTATTAAAATCTGTTTTATTTATATTGTGCAACGTATATTTGTAAGTCTTTATGCAGAGTATATATTGTGAAAAGGGGAAAAACAATAAATTGTTGTATGAATGCTGTAATGTGTAAATCATTTTCCATTAAAAACACGTGACGGTCACGTGAACATCAGGATGAACGCAGCATCTCATTCCTCACAGGACGCATTCTCTGTTCTCGCGGTCTCCCGAGTTCGTTCTTCCGAGGACACCTAGCGAGACCGGTCTTCACAAGATCGCAAGTCCGTTCTCTGCGTTCTTGGAATTGAGAAACAGCCAGTGAGTGATTGACTGAGGGCTGAATATAATGAGGACTAAATCAGGGTAAAATTGATCAGGTGTGAGATAAAACAAATGAGAGAGGTGGGCTGTGGAGACTGCCTGACAGTAGCCCACTCAGAATGAGCAGGAAATTTGTCAACAGCTTTTAAAAGTTGGGTTTTTAAATGTCATGTTCGTGTTCTCATGTCACGTCATCATCCACTGCCAAAGTTCAGTTCCAATACTCAATACCGCAAGAACGGAGGACACGCAAAAGTTCCCAGATGTGTTCTTGATATCGAGGAGGCACCGATGCAGACCTGAGCACCGAACTCGCTCTAGAAGTCCCAGAAGTCATTGCGACTGGAGGTGGGAAGCGCAGCATTTTATAAAGGTTTATTATTAAAGTTCAGAGATATAACTTATTTATCTCAGGAGTTTCCCTAAATGAAACGGTGAAAGTAAACATCACCATGAAAATCTTAATAAAGGAATAAACACTTAAGGGTGTTAAAATTGATCAGGTGTGAGATAAAACAAATGAGAGAGGTGGGCTGTGGAGACTGCCTGACAGTAGCCCACTCAGAATGAGCAGGAAATTTGTCAACAGCCTTTAAAAGTTGGGTTTTTAAAAAGCTGAAGTGTTCATGGTTTCAGGGGGTGGGGGGTGGGGGGTTGTCGGGGGGTCGGGTTGGACTTTAAAGATCTTTGTGCATTGGTAACATTCTAAAATCTGAAGATTTTACAGCAATATATGAAGAGTTCAGATGCAAAAGCCGCTAACCCAGGTGAAAAAAAAGTGTACTACAGTACACTAAAAATATACTGAACAACAATTAAGTGCATTGTAAGTACAATTTAATTTTTTATACTAAATAAAGTTTTAAAATATATACACTATAAATATACTAATTAAAAGTATACTTTTACTTAAGTAGTACTTAAGTAAAACTGTGAAAGTATACTAATATAACTGATATTTAAATAGATTTTTAGTATATAGCACCAAAGGATACTACTTGAAAAATATGTTATGAATGTATTTCTTTAAAGTATAATCTGAATGCATTTGAAAAATAGTTCAAAGTTAGTACACTTTTACATAGTTATTGTACGTATAATTTAAATTGAACTTTTAAAAATATATTTAAATAGAATTTTAGTATATAGAAATAAAGTGTACTACTTCAAAAATATATTATAAGTGTAATGCTGAAAAACATCATTTGAATGCAATAAAAATAGTTCAAAGTTAGTACACTTTTACATAGTTGCACAAGTATAAATTAAATCGCACCATTTCGAACTGGAAAATTTATTTAGATTTTTTTAATAAGCTTGATGGGAACTGTTATATCATTAAAAATAAATAGCGTTAGATAAATACATAAAGTGATTTATTTACTTATTTATTTGCTTTTTTTATTTTATTATTTTGCAGGTTTTGTCGTGTAAATTCAATTGATCTGACTTGTTTCTCAATCTCCTCATGTCATAGAGATGCCAGAAACTGATCATGACTTCTGTGTGGAGCTCATGAGGACAGAGGAGCAGCTTGTGACTTATGTACTGGTGTATGTAGATTGTCTGACTCTGAACAGTCCTAAATTCTGTCAGATTTTACTCTTGCATGTGGAACCATTGGTGTCATAATCCATATGTAAATATTTGATTAATGTGTGAAATTATATATAAGTTTTGTTTCTTCAGTTTTTTTTTTGTTTGCACATTTTAGTTCAATTTCATGGCATCTCAAAATAGCACAGTTGAGTGCACTTAGATGGTATTAAGTTCATCTTAACATATACTTAATGCTATTTTTTAGTACATTAAGTGCAAAATTAGTGTGTTGAAAATAGTAGACTTTTAGTACAGTACTAAAAAGTATACTTAATGTACTTAAAGTGAATTTTAGCACCCTGTTTCACATTTTGAATATTTTTTTATTATATTACTATTATACTTTAAACTATTCTTAAATACATTTATAAATGTTTAACATTAGATTTCAAGTGTATTTGTAGTTGTAACTAAACATATTTTTTAAAAATACACATAGTATGTTAAAAGCACATTTTAGTTCAATTTCATGGTGTCTTAAAATAGCACAGTTGAGTGCACTTAGATGGTATTAATTTCATCTTAACCTATACTTAAAACTATTCTTTAGTACATTAAGTGCAAAATTAGTGTGTTGAAAATAGTACACTTTTCATTAATGTACTAAAAGTGCTCTAAGTATACAAACTATACATTATTTGTATTACTTCATAATACCTATACATCTGATAAGCTTTTTATATTAATGGACAATGCACAGATATTGATGTTTCACAATGTTTTTCTGTTTGAATCTAACAAGCTTATTACAATGTTATACTTACATTAAATCTAAATCCCAAATATCAGAAATGATAACAGATTGTTCAGATTTAATTAATGTCAGTTTTAATATTATTGATTGATGCGCTTACTTGACAGATTTCATTCATTCATTTTCCTTTATAGTCTCTGGTTTATCAGGGGTTACCACAGTGGAATGAACCGCCACTTACTTGACAGATGTATTTTCACTTTCAGGTGGTTTGTGTAATGTGTTTTATGTTTGGTAAAATAATTTCTAAATGCATCTTTAGTGAAACTAATTGCAATGTCTTGTCCCAATAGGTGGATTTAGGGACAGACGAGTCTTCGCTGAGGTCCAGCATTCTCCAGTCTCCGGCGCCTAGACTGCAGGTCTGCACAAGACATTTGGCCACAGGAGAAAAAGTCGTGCCCAACTGAGCCTGGTTTCTCTCGAGGTTCTTTTAAATTCTTCACTTTCGCCAATTGGTGAAGTTTTTTCCTGCCGCTGTCGCCACTGGCTTGCATGGTTCGGAATCTGTAGAGCTGCACGTCGATGGAATTGATCTTCAGTGTTTGGACTCTTAGTATTGAGAATTAAACCACACTGAACTAAGCTAAACGGAATTGAGCTTAAACACTGAAAACTGAACTGACACTGCTTTAATTTACTCTAATCTTCTATTTGAAGCTGCTTTGACACAATCTACATTGTAAAAGCGCTATAGAAATAAAGGTGAATTGAATTGTTTCTCAATATGCGATCTTCAGCGATCTTGTGTACTCGTGTTCTCATGTCACGTCATCATCAGCTGCCAAAGTTCAGTTCCAATACTCAAGACCGCAAGAACGGAGGACACGCAAAAGTTCCCAGATGTGTTCTTGATATCGAGGACGCACCGATGCAGACCTGAGCACCGAACTCGCTCTAGAAGTCCCAGAAGTCATTGCGACTGGAGGTGGGAAGCGCAGCATTTTATAAAGGTTTATTATTAAAGTTCAGAGATATAACTTATTTATCTCAGGAGTTTCCCTAAATGAAACGGTGAAAGTAAACATCACCATGAAAATCTTAATAAAGCAATAAACACTTAAGGGTGTTAAAAAAGATCAGGTGTGAGATAAAACAAATGAGAGAGGTGGGCTGTGGAGACTGCCTGACAGTAGCCCACTCAGAATGAGCAGGAAATTTGTCAACAGCCTTTAAAAGTTGGGTTTTTAAAAGCTGGGGTGTTCATGGTTTCAGGGGGTGGGGGTTGTCGGGGGGTCAGGTTGGACTTTAAAGATCTCACAGCCTGGGGGAAAAAAAAGTTGCAAAAACTGACAGAGCAAACTTTGATGTTCTTGTACTTTCTGTGCATTGGTAACATTCTTAAAACATACAAGAGCTGATGGATGAGCTGATCAGCCCTGTCAGATTACACGATTCACAGAATTTACAGATGATGATCAGTCAAGTGAATACTGAGCTCTCATGCAGCACACGCTCTGTTCAGCTATCAGAGTTACTGTAAAACTAAAAATACAGATATTGTACTCAAAATGTAGGCCTAATTTAGAAAAGAAGTGAAGATTTTACAGCAATATATGAAGAGTTCAGATGCAAAAGCCGCTAACCCAGGTGAAAAAAGTGTACTACAGTACACTAAAAATATACTGAAAAACAATTAAGTGCATTGTAAGTACAATTTAATTTTTTATACTAAATAAAGTTTAAAAAAAATATAAATAGCCTTTGCCCCTGTTCAGTCCAAACTTCCCAAGGTAACAACAAACCTCATTAACCACCTCAAAAGCCATCACAACGTGGCTGTCATCAGTGGGTTTATGAGCTCAGGAGAAGTCTGCTTTGCATTTTTCTATACATTACTAAACCAGACAACATTTGTTTTATAAGTTAACCAAATATTCGCGAAGATTCAGCAGGTTTTTCCCGGCGCGCGCCAGTCATGTAGACATGTATCCAATTGTTTCAATGTAAAAAAAATAATAATAATAATAATTGTGGCCCTGTTTACGCCGGTATTCAGGTTCATTTTCATCAATCTGATGCAACTTTTATTTACAACAAAAGAAAATGTAATTAAAAGTTTCAGATCAATTAAACTCGATTCATAAAAAGACTAGCCTATTTTATGCATTAAATAATGAAATATATAATTAATTTCCTTTATTTCCGATAAGACCATGCACTTTATTCTGTTTTACAGTTTTAATATGTATATATGCTTTTTTTAAAATAACATTAGTTTAACAAATATTTTAATCTTTTGATTAAACCATTTATTCAAAGGATCAGGAATTGATCGCACGCGCAAAAAAAGCACTCGTCCAACACATGCCTCGCTCTCATGCCACATTTTCAAGGATAAATTCGCGTCTGAGTGCTGCTTTCAATAGAATAATATTATTAAAAAGCACATTAAAGACTATACACAAAATAAAACATTCACAAAGGTGTATTTTATGGAAAAACACCAATTAACGGGCGCTGAATAAAGCAGATTTTAAAAAATCTAATTTGCATAAGAGAAATTACAGGAATTTTGCAAAAAAAAGAGAGATTAAGCATATTGATACTCTTAAAAGAACATTCTACTTTATATATTCTTTCGACTCCAATACAACAGCTAAGATTATGAATGACGGAGTGTAAAGCCGTCTCTCCTGCGCTTCAGCAGCGCGTCCCGCTCTTTATGAATGAGGAGGCGGAGAGAATGCGCAGTTTAGTTTCACCTCAAGATATTTAAATAAAATCTAACACTGAACTGCTCATCACACTCAAAAAGTTAAACTGAAATGCACAACTCTTGTTGGTTGCACCTGCGGGATGCACAATGAACCTAACAAGCCATTCTATTAATTCGATATTCGTGAAGTATGTTAACCAACCACAGATGCTTTGTCATGTTGGTCGTGACACTCTTTATAACTTATTAGTTTATTACAATAATTACATTTAGCTTTGCCATTGTTCTTCACCACATGTAGCTAGCTACTATTCACAAAAGTTCTAAACAAAAGTTTAGATTATTACTGAAGATGCTCTCCAGCGGCGAAGTAAGAAGCGCGGTGCTCTTTTGTATGTCACTAAGAAACCACTGAATCAGCTGACCCGTATTGTGCACGAGTCGTGTTGCTGTCGATGTTATAATTGTAATTTTTAATAATATTGTGATATTCAAGATCTGTAAAGTAATACAGCTCTGGATAGCTTGAAACAGCGACCACACGTCTCTCCTCCATCAATAAAAGTTCACCGTAGTCGCCTTGACAAAACAAACCCTGCTGTCACCTCAACAGAAACCCTGCAGTGCTTTCATTTGATTGAAGGATGAAAAAGGTAACACGCTTTTTCTGCTCCAGCACACAGCGCGCAACGGCAAAACACTCGCAGCTCAAACAATTCAACAGATTCGCCTCTCAACGCAAAAAGCGCGTTCGCTGTGATCGGCCCCTTATGCAGCCAAACTTTAAAAATATATAAAATAATAGATTTTAAAACCACATGCGCAGCCTCTAAAATATTATTATTATTTTCCCTCACGCCCGCACGCCGGAGATCCGGCACGGTGCCGGAATACTTTAAGCCCTGCCTCTGTTTTCTCTTGACTTCAGCATTGGCACATCCAATCGCTGTAAACCATGTCCAAACAGCAAACTTCCTTGAGGATAACACGCCTCCTCCTGCATCTCCAAGCCGACGTTCTGTGCATCAGCACTTGGCAGAGCATATCAACAGAGGCCGCGGTCTTTACTCAGGCCACCGTCCTTCCAGCAACGCCGCCGCTCCTCCAGTCGCCGAGAACGAGCTTCCATCTGGGTGCAGCAAAGCATGCAGCAACCTGAGCTGCCCCCAGATTCAGCAAACCGCTGGGACAGATCATCGAGCGTCAGCCCGCTCTACACACGGCGAAGCCTCTGGCTTATATATATATATATATATATATATATATATATATATATATATATATATATATATATATATATATATATATATATATATATATATATATCTTACACATACCTTAGGAACGGTATTAGAGAAAATTTTGGCGGTATGAAAACCTTGACTTTTTCAAACCGCGGTATACCTTGAAAACGGTTATCGTCCCATGCCTAGTATCCAATGCATTTTAATGCGCTCACCTAACCCCACCCCTAACCCTACCCATCACAGTGATGTCACTCGTTCCACTGAGTGCATTGTGTCTGACATTGCATCATTGAGTGATCTCAGCTTGCATCATAAAGGCTGCATCCACTATTGCATTAGTCCCCTTTTACTATTCCAACTCCTAAGCATTATCTAATCCTCGTTCCTCAATCCTTCCCTATTGCTCCCACTGTAGATACACACCTTATAATGCACCACTGCAAGTGCAGTGACCGCTACCACGGGAGACGCACACCTTATTATTATGCACCACTGCAAGTGCAGTGACTGCTCCTACGGGAGACGCACACCTTATTATTATGCACCACTGCAAGTGCAGTGACTGCTCCTACGGGAGACGCACACCTTATTATTATGCACCACTGCAAGTGCAGTGACTGCTCCTACAAGAGACGCACACCTTATTATTATGCACCATTGCAAGTGCAGTGACTGCTCCTACAGGAGACGCGCACCTTATTATTATGCATCACTGCAAGTGCAGTGACTGCTCCTACGGGAGACGCACACCTTATCATTAAGCACCACTGCAAGGGCAGTGACTGCTCCTACGGGAGACGCACACCTTATTATTATGCACCACTGCAAGTGCAGTGACTGCTCCTACAAGAGACGCACACCTTATTATTATGCACCACTGCAAGGGCAGTGACTGCTCCTACGGGAGACGCACACCTTATCATTATGTACCACTGCAAGGGCAGTGACTGCTCCTACGGGAGACGCACACCTTATCATTATGCACCACTGCAAGGGCAGTGACTGCTCCTACGGGAGACGCACACCTTATCATTATGCACCACTGCAAGGGCAGTGACTGCTCCTACGGGAGACGCACACCTTATCATTATGCACCACTACCTTATTATTATGCACCACTGCAAGGGCAGTGACTGCTCCTACGGGAGACGCACACCTTATTATTATGCACCACTGCAAGTGCAGTGACTGCTCCTACGGGAGACGCACACCTTATTATTATGCACCACTGCAAGGGCAGTGACCGCTCCCACTGGTGACGCACACCTTAATATTATACACCACCGCTAGCTCAGTGACCACTCCTACGGGAGACCCACACCTTATTATGCACCATTGTTAGCACAGGTTACAGATCCCATGGAGACGTACACCTTTTTATGCACCACTGCTAGCACAGTGACTGCTCCTATAGGAGGCGCACACCTTAGCAACAGCTCTCACTGAGCATTTACATGCCTTCATTTCTACATTTCAATACCGATGTATCATTCTCACTAACTACAACAACAGCTAAATACTTGCGGTAAATTCCCATATAACTGCCGCTGCAGTGACCATTTTGTTTGCCTCAGCAGTGGCGGCTCCTTCTGGAGTTCACATTTATATTTCGTCCCTGCCAAGCATTAACAACTCCCAAAGGAGTCACATCTACATCACTGCACAGCAGTGTCCGCTCCCACCGGAGCCATGTTTCTCTCCTTCCCAATGCTGTACAGCAACCCCTCCAAATTTACAAGTCTAGCAAATTTTTTTTTTTTTTTTTGGGGGGGGGGGGGGGGGGGGGGGGGGGGGGGCAGTGAAATCTGTCTGGCTGCTGTCCTTCTGTAAATTGCATCATTGGGGAGCGTTCTGGAGCCGGGCTAGAAACTGCGCTCGGACCCTATTTCTCTATCCTGATAAGGGGAATAACACGAGTTAGAGTGTGAACTCGTGAAGTGATGTTTTATAAACAAATTTCGGAAGGAGCACGGTCAGTCTTTGACGAGGCTAATTCATCACACATAATCATTCTATTATCCAATCAGCACAAGACCAAACCCCTATAAATAGTCAAACACGTCATACCTCTGTTTTCTCTTGACTTCACCATCCCTCCACCACCCCAACTCCACACTATTAAACCAGATCTGAAGTCTGAAGCGTTCTGGAGCCGGGCTAGACACTGCGCTCAAACCCTATTTCTCTATCTGACTGTGAACTCGTGAAACACATTAAGGGTGTATTAAAAGCAGCATCTCATTCCTCACAGGACGCATTCTCTGTTCTCGCGGTCTCCCGAGTTCGTTCTTCCGAGGACACCTGGCAAGACCGGTCTTCACAAGATCGCAAGTCCGTTCTCTGCGTTCTTGGAATTGAGAAACAGCCAGTGAGTGATTGACTGAGGGCTGAATATAATGAGGACTAAATCAGCGTAAAATTGATCAGGTGTGAGATAAAACAAATGAGAGAGGTGGGCTGTGGAGACTGCCTGACAGTAGCCCACTCAGAATGAGCAGGAAATTTGTCAACAGCTTTTAAAAGTTGGGTTTTTAAAAGCTGAGGTGTTCATGGTTTCAGAGGGGGGTGGGGGGTGGGGGGTCGGGTTGGACTTTAAAGATCTCAGAGCCTGGGGGAAAAAAAGTTGCAAAAACTGACAGAGCAAACTTTGATGTTCTTGTACTTTTTGTGCATTGGTAACATTCTTAAAACATACAAGAGCTGATGGATGAGCTGATCAGCCCTGTCAGATTACACGATTCACAGAATTTACAGATGATGATCAGTCAAGTGAATACTGAGCTCTCACGCAGCACACGCTCTATTCAGCTATCAGAGTTACTGTAAAACTAAAAATACAGATATTGTACTCAAAATGTAGGCCTAATTTAGAAAAGAAGTGAAGATTTTACAGCAATATATGAAGAGTTCAGATGCAAAAGCCGCTAAACACCACTTTTGCCATAAATGAGCTAATGACATTGAGTGAATGCTTTAGGCACATACAGTAGTACATGTTCAACAAATATGATGTTTTGCTTCAAATCATCTAAATCCCAGCGCATTCAGAAATAACAGTTTGTTTGCAAAAGTCTCTAAACGCCACTTGCCTTTGACAGCAAAAGCTGCTATGAATCGAATCATAATGTTTTCAATGTAGCAGCGCGCTGATAAGCTGGCTCTTATGAGGAGAGTGTTTTATTCTCCTTCCGATTTCGATTTTAAAAGACAGAGTTTGATGAACTGCATGAGCCTGTCCGAATGTCAGTGAATGGCAAATTTTTAGATTAGATTAGATTCAACTTTATTGTCATTACACATGTACAAGTACAAGGAAACAAAATGCAGTTTAGGTCTAACCAGGAGTGCAATAGCAGCAAGTGCAGGATACAGGTATAAATTATAAAGTGCAGTTATAGAAAAACTATGGTGATATTTACAAATGGATGTACTATGAACATTATATACAGGTTGTGTTAGCTATGAACAGAGATTTACAATAGATGGATATATGTACAGGTTGCTATTAATAATCAGAAGTGTGCAGATAAATAAACATAATTACAAATGTATATGTACAGTGGGTGTGTACATAATTACAAAAGTACATGGGTATGTACAGTTAGAATAAATAAATCAGTGCAATGAATATGTGCAATTTTTAAATGTGCAAATGTTAAATAGTGCAGTGATTATGAGGAGTCTGAGTTATGAGGATAGTGGGGGTGTATCAGGGGGGCAAAAAGTCAGTGGGGGGCAGAGTTCAAAAGCGAGACAGCCCTGGGAAAAAAGCTGTTCCTTAGTCTGCTGGTTTTTGTCCGGGGGAGCCTGAAGCGCCTGCCAGAAGGCAGGAGAGAAAAGTCTGTGAGCAGGATGAGAGGAATCTTTAAGAATACTGCGTGCTCGGCGTAGACAGTGTTTCCTCTGGATGTCCTCTATGGTTGGCAGTGTGGTCCCTGTGATGCGTTGGGCAGTTTTCACCACCCGCTGCAGTGCCTTACGCTCCGCAACAGAGCAGCTTCCATACCAGACTGTGACACAGTTCGTCAGGATGCTCTCTATTGTGCAGCGGTAGAAGTTCACCAAGACGGCTGATGACAGCTGGTTCTTCTTAAGTTGCCTTAAGAAAAATAGGCGCTGGTGAGCCTTCTTGACCAGGCTGGAGGTGTTGGTGGTCCAGGAAAAGTCCTTTGAGATGTGGGTCCCCAGAAACTTGAAGGATGAGACAGGCTCGACGGCCATCCCATTGATGTGGATGGGATCATGTGAGCCTGTTCGGCCCTTCCTGAAGTCCACAATGAGCTCCTTGGTCTTGTCGGTGTTAAGGAGCAGATTATTGTCGGTGCACCAAGTGGCCAGATGCTGTATCTCCTCCCTGTAGGCAGTCTCATCATTGTTGCTGATTAGACCAATCACTGTGGTGTCATCTGCAAATTTGATGATGGTGTTAGAACTGTTGACAGGCCTACAGTCGATGGTAAAAAGGGAGTAGAGGAAGGGGCTCAGCACACAGCCCTGTGGTACACCAGTGTTGAGTGTGACGGTGGTGGAGCAGATGTGGCCTGATCTAACATTTTGAGGTCTGTTAGTCAGAAAGTCCATAACCCAGTTGCAGAGAGACGTGTCGATATCCAGGTCTCTAAGTTTGATCATTAACTTAGAGGGTATGACAGTGTTGAATGCTGAGCTGAAGTCAACGAACAGCATTCGTGCATAAGTGTTTTTATTGTCCAGGTGTGTGAGTACAGAGTGCAGTGCTATGGAGAATGCATCTTATGTGCTCCTGTTGCCACGGTAGGCAAACTGATGTGGGTCCAGTGTGGATGGCAGAGAGTCTTTCAGATGTGCCAGGACCAGCCGCTCTAAGCACTTCATGATGATGGGTGTGAGTGCTACAGGGCGGTAGTCATTCAGGCATGTTGGGCTGGAGTGTTTCGGCACCGGCACAATAGAGGTGGTTTTAAAGCATGTTGGCACAGCTGCTAGGTTAAGGGACAGGTTGAAAATGTCTGTGAATACCCCAGCGAGCTGTTCTGCACATGCTTTGAGGACGCGCCCAGGAATACCATCTGGTCCAGCAGCCTTACGCACATTGATCCGACTCAGTGCGGTGTGGACTTCTGAGGAGGTGAGTGTGATGGGTGAGTGGTCGGTTGAGGAAGTGATCCTGGTGTAGGGTTCTTTATTGTCTCTTTCAAAGCAGGCATAAAAGTCATTTAGCTCGTTCAGGAAGGAGACATTTGTGGCTGTGGGTGTGGAATGGCTGGGTTTGTAGTTGCTGATGGCCTGTATGCCCTGCCACATGCGCCGAGGATTAGAGTTGGAAAAGTGCTCCTCTAGCTTTAGCTTGTAACAGTGCTTGGCCTTTTTGATGCCCCTCTTCAAATTAGCCCTGGAAGTGCTGTAGGCCTGTGCATCCCCTGATCTGAAGGCAGTGTTGCGTGCCTTCAGCAGGAGGCGCACCTCCTTGTTCATCCATGGCTTTTGATTTGGGTATGTGGTGATCTGTTTCTGGGTTGTCACACTGTCTATGGTGGTGTTGATGTATTCCAGAACAGAGGAAGTGTAGCTGTCAATGTCTGTGCGAGAGCCACATGTGGCCTGGGAAGCAAACATACTTCAGGCAGTGTGTTGAAACCTGTCCTGGAGTGTGGAGTCTACCCCCGCTGGCCACACTTTGATGGTCCTCACTGATGGCTTCACACGGTTGATGAGGGGTGAGTATTTGGGGCTGAGGAACAAAGAAAGATGATCTGATTGACCCAGGTGGGGGAGGGGGGTCACAGCGTAGGCTTCAGCCATGTTTGTGTATACATGGTCCAAACGTTTTGTTTCCCGTGTGTGACAGAAAATGTTTTGATGGAATTTGGGGAGCACTGTCTTTAAGTTTGAGTGATTAAAATCCCCCGCAACAATAAAAGCAGCCTCCGGGTGAGCAGTCTGTTGTTTGCTGATGGCTGCATGAAGTTCTTTCATTGCCAACTTGGCATCAGCATCGGGAGGAATATAAGCGGCAGTAATGATAGTTGAGGTGAAATCGCGTGGCAGATAAAAGGCTCTGCATTTGACCATCAGAAATTCCAGGTTAACAGAGCAATGTCTCCCAACGATGACAGAGTTTGTGCACCAAGCTTTGTTAATATAAATGCATAATCCTCCGCCTCGGGTCTTACCGGAGTCATCCGCCGTTCTGTCTGCTCGGAATGTGTGATGCTCAGTTAAAGATACAGCGTTGTCTGGTATCCCGCTGTTTAGCCATGTTTCTGTGAAAATCATGACATTACAGTTCCATAATCTTTTGCTGTGGTTGATGCGCAGTCGAATCTCATCCATTTTGTTCACCAGGGACCGTACATTGGCGAGAAAGATGCTGGGTAAGGACAGCCGGTGTGGTGTTAGCTTTAGCTTAGCTCTTAGCCCGCCGCGCTTCCCCCGTCTTTGTTTACGATCGCGCCGCCGCCTTCGAGCACTTCCGCCCGGCTGGGCAGAGAGCTCTGCCTCGGGTGTTCTGGCGATGTCCGGAATGAGTCGTAGATTGCTGATAAAACTGTCCGAAATGCACAAACCAATATCCAAAATCTCCTGTCGGGTGTACGATGTAAAGGCATTACTGTTCTGCACGAACAGACCCGAAATGAGCAGGAAAAACACTGCAAAACTGCAGAAACTGGAGAGACGCTGAGCCTCGCGATGTGTACGCGCCGCCATCTTGGTCTTATATTAAATGAAAACGTCCCTTACCTCACAACTCTCTGCATTATAAGAAAAAGAAAACAAACAGTACAGTCGGAAGTGTAGCATGCATTCATAACTTTGTTTGCGCAGTGATGCTATTTTAAATGAGTTCAATTTATTGTACATTAAACTGCAACTACGATTCATTAAAGTTAAGATGCTGTTCTTTTATTCCACATGGATGCTATGAGAATTGAGAATAAACAAGAGATGAAAAAGACAGTGATTATGGGGAGTATGAATGAACAACGGCTTCTAAAAGTGTCTGAGAGACATTTCCTTTATGTATAAAACTATACATTATTTGTATTACTTCATAATACCTATACGTCTGATAAGCTTTTTATATTAATGGACAATGCACAGATATTGATGTTTCACAATATTTTTTTTATTTGAATCTAACAGGCTTATTACAATGTTTGCAATGTTTACATTGCTCTACTTACATTAAAGGTGCAGTATGTAAGTTTGACACCCAGTGGTTGAACTAGGTATTGCACTCCTAGATCAAAATAAACGCACGGTGGATGCCAGATTGAGGACAGGAGCGAGTGATTTAAACCGTGTTCTAAATGAAAGCAACGACAAGCGACAGAGGGAATATTTTTCCATATTAAAAGGAGTTTTGGTTCTAACCAACACCTCGAATTGATATATTAGAAATGGCTTCTATTTCTTACAGCTGAACAACAGAAACCTATGACAGTGATCACCTCAGGTAAGGCTCATGTGCTTTATTCAGTGCTAAATGCTAACAATGGGAGTTTGAATGGATTCTAAACCTTACCGTTTCGTGAGTGCGTGCATATTCTGTGCTTCTGAAATGCTGTATTTACATTTCTGTCATGTTTCGTCTGGTGCAAACAGCCAAACTGCTGTTTGCGTGTTGTTAGGACACGAGATTACAGTGTAACCTGCTCACCTAATATGTACATTCGTAATATTTATATCATTTGCTAATTAATAACCTCATGTGGAACTGAATCTGTCTCATTTCGACGTCTGATACTGTCCATTTCGGTCACGGGCGCATGGTTTCAGAGCCTTTCTGAGTGAATGAATGAATGAATGAAATACGCTGTTTTACAACAAGGCAACCCGGAGTGCTGAATTATAATTGGCTAAACTGGCATTCTGCAGGTTAAATTTACCCAAACAAAGACAGCGTTCCGGTGTTCCGGAGAATTCAGTTCCCCCTGTTCCCCCTTCACAGCGCATGCGCAACTTTACGGCTGATTTTATGTACACAAATCATGACGTCATGAATTCGCTTCGCGTTCGTGGTTGTTTTGCTGTATTTGCGTAAGCCCAGAGTTTATTTCATCACAGATCTTATAAAATGTTGTAATTATTTGTATGGACACCCATGTCTGTTGTATTTGCTCTTGTTAGCACACGTTTGCTCGTTTCTTTCAAACAGTTGCCTTGTTGAAAAAAATAAACGATACTACACTGCACAAATTCTAGTGTGTTTTATTTCAAATAAAGCACAGTGATACTTGTGTTGTTTTAAAAGATATATTTACGTAACTTGTCATGTATCTTTAAAAAATGTCTTTACACTGAAAACATCCCTATGTAAATACATATGTATTTTCCTGAAGCAGAGGAAAGTGTTACCTTCTGAGCATTTGAAAACACAATTTTGTTAGAATTCAAAAAACACAAGTAGGCCTAAATGAAAAGGTTGATACATTAAATGAGTTTCAATGTTGCTTATCACCACACACACACACACACACACACACATTATATGCTGGAAAAAAAAAAACTAAACTAAAAATCTTAAAAAGAAGAAACAACCAAAAATATGTACACATTTTTCAAAAGTGTTTAAAGCAAGCTGGGCAATAATATTCTTCATTATAGGCTGCACAATATATCTTATCAGCATTAATATTGCAATGTGCCCATCTGCAGTAGTCCCGTCTGCAATGTTGAGCAGCACAGCTGTTCAGAGTACAGGTGATTTGTGGAGTCACTGCAGATTTTTACGGAAGTCCTAAGAGGCCATGCATTAAAATATTTTTTCTCTCTTGTTATGTCGTGATCACGACTTAATTATCTCGTGATCTCGACATAACAAAAAGTTGTTATGTCATGATCACGACTTAATAAAGTTGTTATGTCGTGATAACGACTTAATTTTCTCGTGATCTCGACATAACAAAAAGTTGATCACGACTTTTTTTTTTTTTTTTGCTTTTATTTATTGATGTATTTATTATTATTATTATTATTATTAATATCTGGCAAATGTCTGGCCAGAGAGTCTACACCGGCCCTGCGAACAGGGAGAGAATAGCCCAACTGCAGACACGCATTTGTGCAACACATTAAAGGCGTTCAGAACAGCCATAATATGAGAGCAAACGCTCGTGCTCATGATTAATGTACATTTATGATTATATTCACGTATTTGATTATATACCATTATTTACAATAATATTCCCTCAACTGTTACCATTTTAAGGCAACTCTATATGGCACTAAATAAGTTGCTGCATGCATGAATTAAATGATGAAGAATGATGAAGATCCTGCTCTTGCTTTGATCCTTTCCGCAAATTATTTACAACTTTAAAAATGCGCCATAGAGTTGCTTTAAAATGGTAACAGTTGATGCAAATTATTGTAAATAATGATCATATACATGAACATAATCATGAATGTACATTAATCAGGAGCACGAGCGTTTGCTCTCATATTATGGCTGTTCTGAACACCTTTAATGTGTTGCACGAATGCGTGTCTGCAGTTATTCTCTCCCTGTTTGCAAGGCCGGTGTCCTGACATTTGCCAGATATTAATACTAATATATATATATATATGCAGCGAAATCTCATTTAAATGTATGTCATTTAAAAGAGCGTTATAATGACATAAAACTGTTTTAAATTTTGTATTTCTTACAAGTTGTTGTGTCATGGAGAATTTGTCTTTGGTGCTTTTATTTTAGATAGACTACAACTTGCTACCACTTCTTATATAAATATATAATGTTACATATAAATCCATAAAAACATCAAAAAGGCATCATTAAATGTTTAGGACCATTTCAATTATTTAACTATGCATGTCTTTAACTTACCGATAATAATGTTACTAATATGATAAATCTTGTTAAAATAATGTTAGTAATATGATAAGTCTTGTTATGATAATGTCAAGACTGAGAATAGACTATAAAAATCACTTTTGATCAGGCATTCAACGCAGACGACCCATTGGGGTCCTAAGCGGACTCGATTGCAGGGGGGACCCGATTTCTCATGACACCGGCACGGAAAAACCATTTTCAAAGCAGAATATCTGACTTCAGCATTGTTTTTCAGATAAACAAGAATGTTCACTTAGCATGTTTCTTAGATATCTGCAAACATATTATGGCATTTTTATGCTTTAGAAGACTCAAAAACTTACATACAGCACCTTTAAATCTAAATCCCAAATATCAGAAATGATAACAGATTGTTCAGATTTAATTAATATCAGTTTTAATGTTATTGATTAATGCACTTACTTGACAGATTTCATTCATTTTCCTTTATAGTCTCTGGTTTATCAGGGGTTACCACAGTGGAATGAACCGCCACTTACTTGACAGATGTATTTTCACTTTCAGGTGGTTTGTGTAATGTGTTTTATGTTTGGTAAAATAATTTCTAAATGCATCTTTAGTGATCTTTAGTGCAAATAATTGCAATGTCTTGTCCCAATAGGTGGATTTAGAGGTTTTGGCAAAAAAAAAAAAACAAAAAAAACAAACACAAGTGGATTTAGCTGGTTTTAACGCAAAAGAAAATTTACCTTATTAAAAACCAAAGAATTGTCTAGTGACATTTTTTGAAAAATAACCTAATAACCTTTTCATCTATAGACCTTTTTCTTAGAACGCAAAATTACCCATTATGCTTTGCGTGTATGCGCAATGAGAATGCTAAGAACTTCCGGTCGGCAGCTGATGCGTGTAAACAGTCACATTCTGACAGCTTTGTATCGATAGTTTTAATCTATTTTACCTGCTTTTATCATCTTTGAACTAATGCGGTTGTCGATCAGCGCCACCTCCTGGACTGATCATTTAAAAAATGCTATCTAATAGGCTGGAAAACAACTGCTGAGGCATTTTCCCCTCGTTGTCAGACGGCATCTTGGGCCGTTTAAGTGAAGTTTATTTATAAACTAATTTCGAGAGGATCACGTGCTTATGATTGCTAGCAGCTGGACCCACATTATCCAAATCAACATGCACCAATCAGATGATCCCTAAACTACTATAAATATCCCGGGTTCCATATCACCGCTATCTTCGCTTTGAAGAATCCCCCTTCCACCCCTACTCCTCCTCTCTTCTAGATGGGTGACACGGTGGCCCAGCGCTTAGCGCTGTTGCCTCACAGCAAGAATGTCAATGGTTCTAGGCTTTACCAACCAGCGGGCATTTTCTGTGCGTAGTTTGCATGTTCTCCCCGTGCTCACGTGGGTTTTCCCCGGGTCCTCCGGTTTCCTCCCACCGATTAAAAACACGCAACCTAAATGATTGATTGATCAACTTTATAGACTTGCTCCCTATGTAGTACCTATCTCGTTAAAGAGAACTACTATCTGCTCTTCAACACTACGAAGGGGGAGTTCTCGAGATCTACCTGAGCTCGATCTCCCCTCTCGCCTTGCAACGGGAGGGAGCCCTGGGCTCGAGGATCTCATGAGCTCAGGGCTCTCTCCCGGGACAGCATGCCAAACAAGCTTTATAATTAATCATCGGCTAAGTGTGAACTCTTGAAATGAAGCCTCGTCATCGTTAAATTCAACTGTTTCTCTTTCTTTCAAATATATTACCAGCCCAAACAAATATAGTTCACCAAATGTTTGACACACACACACGTAGCCTGTACTGTCTCACTAACACACTGATTTAATAACTGTGACAAAGTGAAAATAAAGTGACATTTTGAAATGTCAGAAAAACACAAACCGTGGTAAATACAACACACTTGAAACATAAACGGCTCGCGACTAGAATGAACAGAAAATCAGCCGGCAGAGTATCAGTAACAGACTTTTATTGGTCATTTTTGTAAATTGCATGACTTACACACCTGTTAAGTTTCATGCCAGTATTGTGTGTGTGTGTGTGTGTGTGTGCGCGTGTGGAAGAACCGCTGAGCTAACAGCTGACAGGCCGGGGAAAACACACACACACACACACACACACACAGTATTTCTGACAGCAGACACGTGAAGTAGGAGAACATTTTTCTCTCACGCTTGAACCACATCTGACAGATTATAACAACTTTAACGCACACCTTTCAAAGTTATGTGTCACAAAAACACTCCGTAATCCACGTTTTAGAATGAAAACGGTCCGCGTCCACACTAGAATTTCACCCAGCGTTTCTGAACAGCTCTCTGTCTACACTAAAACGGTGAACACGCACATCACGTGACCACACACACTCTCTGGCATTCACTGCAGCGTGCTTTGAGCGCATACCCATAGGAGAGCTGTCCTCGTCGGACTGTTCATCAAGGATCTCCCGCTGGATCTAATCTCACTATATTTGTTAAACGTGATATTTAATTAATCTTTTTGTCTATATCTAACTACATATTCCCCGACTTTGGTCTTTTGAATGTATTACTTGTGCTCAGGTAAGGTGTTTTGACTGAGCGCAAAGATAAGTTAGGTTAATATCTTAAATAATATAACCGCAGACACTGTATCTGTACATCTGACTGATTGCTTACCTTCATTTTCTTTATTGTATAAACTTATTGTGCGTTATACTTTTATAATGGTCATTATTAATTATTAAAACTGATATTCAATGTAAGAGAGGGTATTTCGTATTTTCAATGAAAATGAAAGGAGGCAGTAATGTTATAGGCTCCGTTTGTTATGAATATGCTACACGACGCCTCAACATTTTTGATGTCTGTTAAGTTGCTAATAATATCAAAATGAAAATAAGCAGTTCCTCACATCATGTTTTTATTTTATTGTTAAGAAAGTGAAACAGCATAGTGAAACAGCGTAGCCAGGGTGATGTGAATGACTTTATAAAGTACACACTCGGGAGTTTGTTTTCCTTATCAATTTGCGAAGTCTGAACTTACAAGAAGAGGATGCAGGACTGAACTGTGTGAAGGCTACTTAATATTGAGGGAAAAGCCCCAATCAGAGAGGCGAATGTCTGCAGCCCCGTCTCCGTTTTCAGATGTCTCCGTTTTCCCCCATCCACACTGAGACGGACCAGCAGCGTTTCAGAATGAAAACGGGCTGTCCAGCGTTTCCAAAACGCTCCGTTTTCGGGGCTCGAAAACTCCGGCGTAGTGTGGACGGATGGCCTAACCGTAGCAAAACTTATGCGTTTTAAAACTAAAACGCATTAGTGTAAACGGTTCCTGAGACTCTGTCATGGTGCTGGAGGGAGGAACCAAAAGCAGGATGAGGGGCCTGTTTCAGAAAGGAGGTTAAGTGAAAACTCTGAGTATTTTAACCCTGAAATGAGAGAAACTCTGGGTTTTCCGTTTCAAAATGGCAGGTTTGTCAAACTCAAGAAAGCAGGGTAAGTCAAGCCTGTTTCTGAAAGAGAGGTAACTTTAACTCAGAGTCAGTTACCGTGGTAACTTACTCTGTGAACCTAACCTGGTCAGGAGCAGGTTTTAATCTCTAAACTCTGAGTTTCTGTCGGTCTGCTCCACTTTTTTAAAGATGAAGCGGTATTTCTCACCTTAGACTTACGTTTCCACACACCTATTTTAATGTGCATTTTGGATGTGCGCATAAAAAATTGGTTGATGGAAACCCCAAGATGCTAATAACTTTTGAAAATAGGCAAATTAAACATATGCGCATAACTGAGTAGGAGAAACTTTTTATTCGATAAGAAAAGATGTGCATAAACTACGATGGAAACACTTTTACTGAACAAATTCCAGTATACGCATTAAAAAGGTTTGTTATAAGAGATCATATGATGATGAAAATGTGTGAGAATGGACTAACCAGCAGGCTGAGCACACTGTAAAACATCTGAAATGTTGTTTTGGTCATTCTAAAACGCCTTAACCGTTTCCGTATTATTATATTATTAATTACCTTCAAAGAGTCTGCAGCGTGTCAAGAGCGTCTGTTCTCCGCGTCTCATGCGCGTCTCAAACGCCACCACGCGTTCATTGTGTGTCGGCATTGTCTTGAAGTCATTTATTAAATAAAGAACATGTTCACGCAGCTTCTTCTACCGCAGTAAATTCAGTTTTTACTGTTGATATTTAGCAGTTAATCAGGAAGTGACAATTTTGTTCTCTTTGGTTGGATGGAAATGCTGCTTTACTCGCACATCTTTTATGCGATAATCCAGTTTTGCACATAAATTTAATTCGCATTTTTGTATGGAAACATGTGAAGTTTCACAAACTAATTTCGAGAGGAGCACGTGATATGATCGACTACAGCTGATCCTCATCGCTAATCATTAGCTAGCCTATCAGATCACTCTAAAACTACCATAAATACTCTTCCTAAACGCCATTCATTATCTTCGTTTTTGGAAAAAAGCTTCCCGCTACAAACGCTCCAGCTCCAAAAGCGCCTACAGCATTGCACCATTTAGCTATCAAGATGGAAAGAACCAACCAACCAACCAACCAACAAACAACTTCAGTCAGAGCACCGCTCTCTCTGCAGCTTCAGCCGCAGCTCAGCACTATCCAGCAACACCAGGATGACAAACAAGCCTGAGGTCCTGCAAGACACCGGCCGGCCCACCGGCTTTCCACTACCTAACATAACGCGGTCAATATAATCTTCTTTTTACTTCAAACACCCTCACCCAACGCATCTGCTGTACTTTCAACCCAGATCTCCAGCAAGATCACCATCCACAACTCCACCTAAACTCTCAAGATGCTGGCGATCCAAGACGTCGCAATGAAGCTGAACTCTCACTGCTTTACGACTCCCCAACAAAGACTAAACATTTATAAATCTTTTAAAAGAATAGTCTACATTGATTCAACCAAGAACTCACCTCTCAAATCTCCCGATTGTCCACTGATCCACAACATTCTAACAGCTGAAGTAAATTGATTGCAAGGATCCAGGCAATCTAATCCGTAAAACATTTGTCCACAGTATATTTATACGTTGATAAATATCATGGTATGCTCTGTTATCATTCAAACTAGCGCTGGAGCGCGTTTAGTAGAGTAGTCTTCATGCATAAACACTAGAGAGATATCGGTTTACAAAATGGCCGCTGACCTTTTGAACTTTTGATTGACACTCCATCGAGCCAATAGCAGAAGGAGAAGTGCCACCATACAATGAGCTTCCCTAAACTTGAGATGGGCCCCGCCCTTCTTTCGGGACAGTTCACAATGATTGCAAGACTAGTGAATGAATTGGGCCAGATATGCTTGCTATTTCTAATGATGTTAAGATTCCAACGCAATGTTATTTAATCATTATTTAAAGTAAATCCCATAACAAACATTCCATTCACACAGTTTAATAAGTGGTGACATTGTTTTTAAGTTCAAGGGTGGATATTGGCAGTTGCTATATGTATTATTATTATTATTATTATTATTATTATTAATTTTATTTATTAAAAAAAAAAAAAAAAAGTTTATAATGGCAAATCCGTTGTGTGTAAAAACTGCAAAGAAACATACTTTCCGTTTGACTGCTATGAACGGGAGAAGGAACAATTTATTCATTGACTGTGTTGGATACATTTGCATTTTAAACTAAATTCTGTATCATTAAGGGGTTTAAACTCCTCTCCACAATCACTTCACCCGCTCAGTCTACAAGAGGTACTTCCAGGACCATCAGCCAAGCCACGCCCCATATCCTCAGCTCTCCATCCATCTGCCATCCTTTTGGGGGAGGGCACCTTTACTATCCCTGCACATTGTGACAACAAAGCTATTGTATCATGCCTTAACTAGGCACTTCCATTCACAGTTGCCCATGCCCATACCAAGATGCCTCGCATGGAAATCAGCTAAAACAAATCATTATGTCTACTGTACATGTACCATGTTGTAAAATTTCATTTCTGATTTTCTCTTGCTTTCTCATTTCAGAGATCCAGACAAACGGCTACAGAAGCAGACCCTCATCCAACCTATTACAACCCACACCCATTCCAAATACATTTCCACTTATACAGCCCACACCCCTGATGCCGTGTTCACACTAGCCTTTTGGTTTTTGAGATGTTCTAAACTAACATCACATTTTAATTCCACCCCACCATAGATGATCTAACTTTGCAGGATGAAGAAACTCTATCTTTCTTTAATACGCAAAGCAAAACAGATCAATTATGCAAAGGACATCCTATATACATCCGCTCCTTCGCCGCCTCATTTGGATAAGCATCATCTCACTTTCATCCATGTTCATGGAAAGAAAGCAATGCTCAAAGCGCGAATTACTGTCCATTTTAGGACACCTTAATTTCGCCATGCGCATCATCCCACAAGGACGTCCCTTTATAACCCACCTCCTCCAACTTGCGGCATCGGTTCATGAATTGGATGATATCATTCTCCTATCCGATCCATGTCATAACGAACTAAGCCTATGGATTTCCTTCCTGAAGTGCTGGAATGGCTGCTCTTTCTTCTATAGTGATCTAATAGAATCACCGGTCGATATCCGCTTATACACTGACGCCGCCCCCTCCATTGGTTTCGGAGGCTATTACCAGGGCCGCTGGTTTGCTTCTTCCTGGCCCCCCCAAATGCTAGAAATTCCCCCACCTTACCAATCGTCAGCATTATTCGAATTATACCCTATAGTAGCCACTTCTCTGTTGTGGGGAGACGAATGGTCAGCCTCCTGTATTTTAGTCCATTGCGACAATGAAGCCGTAGTCCAATGCATTAATAAAGGGCGCTCTCACTCTCCCGCTCTAATGCCGCTCCTCCGCCGCCTTATTTGGACCTCCGCCAAAAAAACAATTCATTATAACAGCTAAACATATTCCAGGTTATCATAACCAAATTGCTGACTCTGTCTCTCGTTTTCTGTTTCAGAGATTCTGGCTGCTCGCCCCGGAAGCAGAACCACATCCGATTCCAGTCCCTCCTTATTCAGAGATGATATTCCCTTAAATCACCCCATGCATCACCTACACCAAACATCCATCTCCCTCATCCTACACGCAGTGGCCACCAGAACTCTACAAGCCTATCTTACAGCCTGGAACGCATTTAAACATTTCCATTCCCTTTACAACACTACATTTCCCAATTTTTCATTACTCACCATCACCTCATTTATCACATACCTCCATACTGTCAAAAACATTCAAGCTAGCTCCATCAGAAGCTACCTAAGCGGCATCCAATTCTTCCACAAGTTAATACACGGCTCCGTTTCAGATTTTATAGCCAATTCACAAACCAGCCTTCTTATTAAAGGAATCCAAAAAGCCCCCCCCCCCCCCCCCCCCCCCCCCCCCCCCCCCACCCCCCCTCTCCCAGATTCCAGGCTGCCCATCACACACCACATACTATCCAAATGCATATCCACACTCCGGAAAGACTATCTATCCACTCACACTGACCGAACCCTAGATGCCATGTTCACACTCTCTTTTTTCGGATTTCTTAGATGTTCTAAAATTTCCATTACGTCAAATTTGATCCCAACATCCACCCCACCATCTCAGACCTAGCTTTGATCGACGGGGAAACAATTTCTTTCCTCATCAAACAAAGCAAAACAGACCAATCACGCATAGGACACTCCATTTACATATTCAATATCCCCTCCTCTACACGCCCATTTCAAACTCTCCTAGCATACATGCATTACAGGAAAACCCTTAGCTCCAGCCCCTCTCCCCTTTATTCATAGACGAGTCATTTCACCCAGTTACACACTTTTGGTTCCAAAAACACCTAAAAGCAGTCCTTCACATTCCAGGCTATTCACCTGAATCGTACTCCAGCCACTCATTTAGAATTGGAGCCGCCACCAATGCAGCACACAAAGGATTATCACAACAGCACATACAAACCCTAGGAAGGTGATCTTCCGACGCCTTCAACTCATACGTCCGCCTCAACCTAAGCCACCTCAAGGCAGCCCAGAAGACACTCTCCAGATGATTTATTTACATCTAAGAGTCTTTTGCCTAGAATAAGGCTTCCAAGCATTGGCTTTAAGGAAATGAGTCAATATAACCAATACTCCTTCCTCCCTTCCTTCCTTCCTTCTAACTATCGTATCCTTCTACCATAACCCCTTATTTTCCCGCCACCCAGTGCTCCCAGGAAGTCCCCCTACCTCCCCGACTCCTGCAAGAGCCAGCCTTTAATAGCTCATCTTACCCGAGCTGTGACTTCGTGCTCGAGTCACGTCACTGCCCCCACCCCCTCCCCAGCCCAGCTTATTTCGTATGTGCATGCAGCAAAATGAGTATGTGTCTACGTACGCTTTTACACATACGCATCCATAGGCGAGCATTGCAGACATGCGTCGGCTCACTCTCACGTGTTCAGACGCAAGTCATACATTATGATAGCACCCCTATTGCTCACCCTCTAGCGGGAGTCTTCATTGCCAACCAACTCCCGCTAGAACCACCCTTTGATAGCTCATGGCCCGAGCTGTGACTTCGAGTTTCGAGTCACGTCACTGCCCACCCTTTAGCCCAGCTTCATTTGCATATACATACAGCGGGCAAGCACACATTCACGTGCGAGTCCGTATATACACGCATGTATATGCCGGTGATGTAGATATGCGCCCGCATACACCCATTTATCCGGACGCATGTCTTACATTTACGCTGGCCCCCCCAATCTCACCCTCTAGCAGGAGTCTTCACCGCCCACTCCCTTCTCCCCGACTCCCGCTAGAGCCAGCCTTTGATAGCTCAACTACCCGAGCTGTGACTTCGAGCTCGAGTCACGTCACTGCCCCTCCCAGGACCCAGACTTACCTGCTTCATGCGTACATGCTCGTCGCATGTGTACATATGCATGCGCATATGTGAATGTGTGTGCAAGTATGAGTACGAGTATGTACGTGTATATGTATGTATATGCGTACGTGTGCGTGTACATGTATGTACGTATATATATATATATATATTCAGGTACGTGTGCATGCTTATATGTGTATGCATTTATGCGTATGTATGAGAGTGAATATGAGTGCACGTAAATGTTTGCTTGTATGTACATATCCACATATGGATATATATTTTTATATGCATCTCTAATCTTCTTCCTTTCTTCCTTCCCTATATCCAGCAGCCGGATATACTACTTTTTGCCTTTTGGGGGGGCGTTCTCCGAATACACGGCTGCTGTCCCGAGTTAAGTAGCATTTTGGGGGGCATTCGAGAAACACCTGATCTCGTATCCCTCCTAACGCTCATTGACCAGGCGGGAACCTTGGGCTCATCTATCTCCGAGCTCAGGGTTCTCTCCCGGGACAGCATGCCAAACCTGCTATCTCAGTTGAGCATTATCTAAGTGTGAACTCTTGAAGTGAAGTTTCACAAACTAATTTCGAGAGGAGCACGTGATATGATCGACTACAGCTGATCCTCATAGCTAATCATTAGCTAGCCTATCAGATCATTCTAAAACTACCATAAATACTCTTCCTAAACGCCATTCATTATCTTCATTTTTGGAAAACCCTCCCCCCTCCCACTATCCTTCCCTCCTCCTCTTTTATGATCGGGCAACACGGTGGCTCGGTGGATAGCACTGATGCCTCGCAGCAAAAAAGGCCACAGGTTCAAATCATAATCGAGCCAGCCGGCACTCCCTGCGCGGAGTTTGCATGTTCTCCCCGTGTTCGCGTGGGTTTTCTCCGGGTCCTCCGGTTTCCTCCCACAGTCTAAAAAACATGCATTGTAATATAGTCATAAGCACTTAACGCAGACATACATTACATACCAGAATTCAAGGGTTCAAGGGGGCATTCGAGAAACACCTGATCTCGTATCCCTCCTAACGCTCATTGACCAGGCGGGAACCTTGGGCTCATCTATCTCCGAGCTCAGGGTTCTCTCCCGGGACAGCATGCCAAACCTGCTATCTCAGTTGAGCATTATCTAAGTGTGAACTCTTGAAACACTGTAAAAAATCCAACTTACAAATTGTTAACTCAGTTTAAAATTGTAAGTTAGGTGGACATTTTTGAGCTCAGAGTTCAATTTACTCATAAAAATGATTTAACTGCATGTTTGGAACTGTTTGTTCAATGAAAGTAAAATATTCAGTTGAGCAGACTTTAAATTTTTATTTCTCCATATGTTAAAAAAATAATAAGTTGAGTTAACTTTAAATTTTAAAGCAACCGGCTGCAAATAAATTGAGTTTATTAAGCTTCAGTGGTTGAAGTTGTGCCAAATTATTCCGTAAAGTATACTTGACTTAAACCAGCCTTTTCGGTCAACTTAAAAAATTAATTTGGCTTCAACCTCTGAAGCTTATTGAACTCAAAATTTCTTTGCAGCCGGTTGCTTTAAAATTTAAAGTTTACTCAACTTTTTATTTTTTACAGTGTAGCTAATACATTTAAGTCACACAAAGAACAAAGTCACGTACGAGAATAGCTTGTCCTTTTTTAATAATTAATTAGCTTAAATTCACTGACCTACTAACTAGATTAATGGGAATATTACTCCTTCTAAAAACAATTTTTTTTAGTTCTGCTTACATTATAAATGTCATATCATCCTCTACCACTCGAACTATAAAAAAGGCAGACACACAAGTGCACTTAAATCTATTAAAACTGATCAACCTGTGTAAAAGTGGGAACCTTAAATTAAACATTTCCACTAAATATTAAGCTACGGTTATATGCATTCTTGATTTGTCAAATTTGTTGTAGAAATGCACTAGCCTATTTTATGTAATTTAATGCAATTACATCTGAAATAACTATAAAATTATGGCCAATAAACGTAACACATTACATTACTTTTTTAATATACTTATTTATTTAAATACTTTAAATGTAAACTTGTGCATTAACTTGAGCAGCTATGTTTTCCCACGCTAACTGTCTCTGTTTCACTGATGCAGTGGTGTTGCTTTTTTAAATATATGCTCATATTTGCTATAACTTTGCATGAGCACATCAAGTTCAGCTGGAGAACTCGTAATATCTCCACTCCATTGATAATGCCTTTTTATAGTTGTGGTGTGCGCGCTTAACTCTGAGTTGGTCTACTCAAAGTTGATTGACCCAACCCAGATCAGCTATTCTGAAACCGAAAACTCTGAGTTTTTAATATCTCGGTAAATCAACTCAGAGTTCAAGTTTAAACTCCGAGTTGATTGAACCTCCTTACTGAAACAGGCCCGAGGTTAGGGGTTTTATTGACAGCAAGGGTAAAAACAGCCGATAGACAATGAACAGTTCAGCAGGTTGAAGGGTTCCATTCTATCAGTCCAACGATGGAATCTGAAGAATGGTTTGGTCAAAGGTTAAACGCATGCAAGCCTTTCTAGCACTTCTGTAATTTATTAGAATTTATTTTAATTTGTTTCCAGCTCTGGATTTAATCTAACTCCAATCAAGTTTGTGTTAAATTTCAAGTGTGTGTCTAATCTGGAACATATCACATTCATGAATAATGAATACAGTTAGAGAGTTGACTATATTTCAAACATCTCGTCTTTTCATTTAATTGTTAAGAATTTACCCAAAGTAGCTTAGAGTCTTATGCTGTTGTAACCGGTGTAATCCGCATTGTGGAAAACTTGTTCTTTGAGACTCTCTCACTCTTTCTTACTGATAAAACACAACAACATTCAGACAGTAGCTATGTTTCCATGCAAAGATGCAAATTAAATGTATGCGCAAAACAGGAATATGGCATAAAAGATGTGTGAATAAAACAGCGTGTCCATCCAATGAGTCTGAGAGAACAAAACCGTCACTTCCTGATTATCTAGCACCAAATATCAAAAGTAAAAACAGAACTGGCTGTGGTTTGAGAAGCTGTGTGAATCTTTTTTTCATTTAATAAATCACTTGCGCCAAACTTGGTGTTTGAAGGTGTGAGACGCGGAGCACAGATGCTCTTGATTCTGGAGGTAATTAATAATATAATAACACAAATACTTAAACGTTTCCCAGAGATGGGTTGCGGCTGGAAGGGTATCCGCTGTGTAAAATCGTGCTGGATAAGTTGGCGGTTCATTCCGCTGTGGCAACCCCGGATTAATAAAGGGACTAAGCCGACAAAAAAATGAATGGATGAATGAAATACTTAAACGGTAAGGTATTTTAGAATGACCAAAACAACATTTCAGATGTTTTACAGTGTGCTCAGCCTGCTGGTTTGTCCAATCACACACATTTAGATGATAAGATGATCGTTTATAACAAAATCACATGACTTTTTTTAATGCGCATACTGGAATTTTTTTGGTAAAAGTGTTTTAATCATAGTTTTTGTGCATCTTTTCTTATGGAATAAAAAGTTTATCCTACTCAGTTAGGTTTCTTATGTACAATTTCCATAAGCCATTTTTTTTTATGCACGTATCCAAAATGCCCAATAAAAATAGGTGGATGGAAACATAGCTAGTGTGGCTTTGCCCATTTAGCTTCTCTTCCATTAAAAGAAAGCAAACAACTAAAATTAACAATAACAAATCAGCATACCTGAAAAAACACAACAACAACAACAACAACATTAAGAAAGTGTGGCTTCGCCCTTTTAGTTTCTGATGGAAAAGAAATATAAAAATGATTAAATCAGGACATGCTTTCAGCCCACCTTGGTCAAATAAATAATCAAACTTCACTAAAATACAAAATAAACAAATATACTAAGATACTGAGAACAAATACAAATATAATTTAAATGATAAATCTTTGCGACGCAGTGGTACAGTAGTAGGGGTGTAACGATACACCAAAGGCACGATTCGGTTCGGTTCACGGTTTTGGAGCTACGGTTCGGTTCGGTTCGGTTCGGTTTCTGTTTGCTGTGGGGTTAGGGTTGATGTCATCTTAACAGCAATGCTAAGGAACAATAGATTCACTTAATAACAAGAACAACTAAACTTTTTCTTTATTAACTTTGCCATCACATTTTAGTACAGTCAGGAAACCTGAGTAAACAACAAAAATGAAATAAATACCTCCAATATAGACTAGTCAGAAAAAACAATTCTCTTTAGTGCAGCCATCTTAAGAAAGTAAACTCAAATTAAATAAAGAACTGCAGTGTAGACTATAGTGAAAGATAAACAGGCTTGTCCTCTCTAAGAACATATGAAATATTTCAGTTAATTTCAGTTAAGATGAACACAGTTTCCATAAGTATACTTTATTGATAAAGGTCAATGGCTCTGCATACAATGACTATGGCTGTTTCTCAATTCCAAGAACGCAGAGAACGGACTTGCGTTCTTGTGGAGACTGGTCTTGCCAGGTGTCCTCGGAAGAACGAACTCGGGAGACCACGAGAACAGAGGACGCGTCCTGTGAGAAACGAGATGCTGCGTTCTTCCCTGGTTGTTCCTGATGGTCATGTGACCTTCACGCGGTTTAAATAAAAAATTGTTTAAACATTACAGCATTTATACAATGATTTATTGTTTTTCCCCTTTTCAAAATCTATATTATGCATAAAAACATTATAAATATACGTTGCACAATACAAATAAAACTGATTTTAATACAAATTTGAGCAAACAAACACTCTTAATGTGTTTATTCCTTTATTAAGATGTCCATGGTAATGTTTATATTCACCGTTTCATTTAGAGAAACTCCTGAGGTAAATAAGTTATATCTCCGAACTTTAATAATAAATCTAAATAAAATGCTGCGCTTCCCACCTCCAATCGCAATGACTTCTGGGACTTCTAGAGCGAGATCGGTGCTCAAGTCTGCATCGGTGTGTCCTCGATATCAAGAACACATCCGGGAAGTTTCATGCGTCCTCTGTACTTGCGATCTTGAGTATTGGAACTGAACTTTGGCAGCTGATGATGACGTTACACAAGAACATGAGGATGCAAGACCGCTGAAGAATGCATATTGAGAAACAGCCTTTATCTTGCTGGAGTCTATAGCCGCCTCACTCCACCCCAGGACGCGTTAATGTCGCAAAACGCACTAAATCGCACTTCAGCAGCGGTTATTTGAAAGCCCATATAAACATCTGCACTTGAGCGTGTATATTTGAGGGAAATCGGCGCGCAAGCAAAGAGAATACACTGCAGTTTTGTCTGAAACTAATGTTACGGTTCTAGCTGGTTGTATTTTAGCCTCCCGTTCGCTCTCTCTCTCTCTCTCTCTCTCACTCTCTCTCTCTCTCTCACTCCGTGCCTGTCATTTCTGCATGTCCACCTTCACGACAGCTGATTGGTCAGGAGACCGATCTATCATCACTGAGCGTCGTGGCGCGGGGATATGAAAAGCCTGTCAGGAAAAGCGGAGATGAGCGCATCTTCCTTTGATCTAGTTTTTCGTGTATTTTGCTAACATGATTATAATTTTCGTTGTTTTTGCTTAACTTTCGTTTGGGCAAAATTATTTAGCATTACTTTTGCCCACTTTGAGATATTTTGTGATTTTTGTACATTTTTAATTTGATTGATTTGTTTGTTGGTTTTTGGCTCAGCTATTTCCCGTCATATTGAGCTTTACCTCCTCAAGTAGAAGATGTTTTATGAGTTCCATTTTGCAAACACATAGAAAATGTATTGTTAAAGACATCAGGGAAGAGGTGAACGTCATATTTGTATTTATTTTATTCTACAGTTCAGAATAGGGAAGAATGCGGTGCACGGCGCTGAAAACTGCAATGTCAATATATTGCCTGCGCGCCTATTCTCTCCGTCCATGCACAAAACTCCTGCGTGCCCCCATATATACTCCGCTTAAGTGCGCCTTAGTGTGTTTATGTATAACAAGTATGTCTCCAACCTTCATTAGATTTGCTAGAAATATTTATGAATGTCTCCAATAGACCCGAGCGGCATTAATGCTCCCTGAAGTAAAGTGAAACGGCTAAACTCCATCAAGATAACCTCATCTATACATTTTAAAGTATTATAAAGCATTATCTATTATCTATAAAGTATAATTATGGAAACTGGGTTCATCTTAACTGAAAGCTGTCGTATTTGCCAGCCTCACACGCATCATGCACCTGTCAGTCAGTTACTGATGCGTGATGCGTAAACACACTAAATCGCACTTCAGCTGCGTGTTTTTGAAAGCGCACTTGAGCAGAGTATACACGAGGGCACGCAAGAATCCCGTGCACCAACAGAGAAAACCGGCGCGCAAGCATCAGTCAGTGGCGGGGTGAATTTTGGTGTGGCGCCCTGCCATGGAAGAATGAATGTAGCGGAAACCATGCAGTAATCGAGTGATCGCGCACTCACAAGACATGACATGCACTTGGAAAATACTAACTTTAGAATATAATATTTAGAACAAAACCTCATTACTAATACAATTTAATCAAATGTGATCAAATAAATATGTGCTTAAATTTGGTTTAATTAGTTAGAGACAAGTGCCGTCAACCTCAACAATGGGCAGCAGGGGGCGTGAGAGTATCGCGGTACGCCACGAGAGTTTCGCGATTCGTATCGTGGTTGGTGTATCGCGATATTTCGGTTCGGTTCGAAGTATCGTTACACCCCTATACAGTAGGTAGTGCTGTCGCCTCACAGCAAGAAGGTCACTGGTTTGAGCCTCGGCTGAGTCAGTTGGCGTTTCTGTGTGGAGTTTGCATGTTCTCCCTGCGTTCGCGTGGGTTTCCTCCGGATGCTCCGGTTTCCCCCACAAGTCCAAAAACATGCGGTACAGGTGAATTGGGTAAGCTAAATTGTCCGTAGTGTATGAGTGGGAGAATGAGTGTGTATGGATGTTTCCCAGAAATGGGTTGCAGCTGGAAGGGCATCCGCTGCGTAAAACATGTGCTGTATAAGTTGGCGGTTTATTCGGCTGTGGCGACCCCGGATTAATAAAGGGACTAAGCTGAAAAGAAAATAAATGAATGAATAAATCTTTGTAAAAAAAAATTGCTAAGATAAAAAGATTCAATTAGATTGTCCAGAGCTCATCAGTAACCCACCTCTCCCATTTAAAGACAAACTGAAAAGGCAAGAGACAAGACAGGAAATGATGATCGCCGCTGACACAGAAATTTTAAAGAAGCAGGTGGATCAAAAAAAGGGTAAGTATAGAACATGAAGTCATTGAAGACGTGTGAAATTCAGATGGAGGGCAAGAAGTGATTCTTCTACATATGAATCAATATCAGAACATCAAAATGTTTCTGTTCTATGTTGTTTATAATTGTTTAAATCGGCCAAAATAGGAATTGACAAACAGCTTTTATAGACTTCCATAAAAAAAAAAGGAAAAGTTTAAGAAACTGGCTGGAAAATGTTGCAATCATGTGTACAAGCTTTATTTGAACACGATAATTCATTTGACAGCACCAATAAAAAGATTATATACAGGCCTAGCTATGTGTATAAGATTTTAAATATTTGTGAGCCACCAGATTTCTTTGCCACTCTCCAAGTTGGATTTACTCCTTGAAGAAATTTTCTTTTTAATTATCCAAGTCCAACAACTTCAAGCACTCTCTTGAACATTTAGCATTATTAAATATAATAATTAAATAAAAAGCAATATTTGTTTTAAAAATGCTAATTATAAGCTGATTCTGTAATTTTGTACTGAGTTTTGAATGATTCCATATTTATGTTCCTCTGACTGATTTTAAACATTTTTTACTAATAATTACAAAAGCTTAATTTTTTTTGTTTGAGTTATATAACACAAAACCAGTGTTCAGATAGTCAACAAAAAGTCTTGGTTTAATTTCTGTGCTTTGCTTATTAGCTACGAAGGTGGAAAAAATGAGAAAATACAAAAATATTTATAAGAGAAAATATTATGTGTGCTGATTACATTTTTTTTGCCATGAGTTATATAAAAAAAAAATTGTGTGTATTTAGATACTACATTATAGCAAAAGAAATATTTATGTGTCCTGTACAGGGTTCAAACACGTTTTTACTACTAAAGTTCCAGGACTTTTTCAAGACTTTCACGTACATTTTCATGACGTAATGTTTTATGTAATGTCCACATATACATGCTAAATAATAAGAAAAATAATTATGTTCAAATTTATTACAGCATATCACAGAACACGCAACAATCTATTTTGTTTAAATTTTTTCTATCTATGTAAAATTGATTTTGATAATGCTTACACAGCACTAATAATGTGAGAGCAAGTTTTTGGCCAAGGACAGAAAATAAGTAAAGACAACTAACCTATATTCAAGTTAGGGCTGCACAATACATAGTTTCAGCATCGATATCGCAATGTGTGCATCCGCAATAGTCACACCTCAGGATATGCAATGTTGGGATTATAGTTTAATATAGAGTTTAATCATAATGGAGCAAAAGTTTATCATCTGCACACATTTTTAAAGAGATAGTTTACCCAAAAATGACTTACCATTTTCATTACACCCGTCACTTGTTTTAAACATTTATGAGTTTTCTTTTTGTTTTTTTTATGAACACAATAAGAATATGATTTAATAACTCCTATAGTATTAAAACAAGTGAAGTGTGAGTAAATAGTGAGTCCATTTTAATCTTTGAGTGAACTGTCCCTTTAAGGCCTGTGACTGTGTGAACATTTCAATATCTCAAATATTAAAACATCCGGCCACAAGACATTTATTGTAACTTTAATAAAGATTAAATAATATACAGCGAAGACTGAGCAGTGTTGATTATTCAGTATCTGTACCTGAATAGTGAATACCTGAAAACTATCCTTCACTTTTATCTTTACTATATTTTATTTATCTATACTTGTCATTTATTTGTTATATATTATACGAGATTCACTCTTCTACAAAACCCCCACAATCAATCCAAATAAACCTGTTAAATCATCTGGGTAAATTGTATTCACATTGCAATGTATATCACAGAAATGCAAAATATGGTAATGTCAGATTTTTCCAACAAGGCGCAGCCCTAATTCAAGTTTACAGATATTTGTAAACTAATTTCCATGACTTTTCCAAAACTTTGTGGGTTTTTCTGTTTTTCCAAAACCTTTTCAGGCCTGGAAAATGCAATGTCAAAATTCCATGACTTTTCCAGGTTTTTCATTACCGTATGAACCCTGTCTGTGGTTGATTAGCGCCATCCTCAGACTAAATGACGCAAGGACAGACTAACAATTAATTATGAAAATATGTTGGTGTACTCAATGGTATTGAAATCAAACCAAACCACAAACAAGCCTAACATCTAAATATTTCGTTTTCCGTTTGGGTGTAGCAGACATTTTCCACATATAAGTTGATCTTAAATAAAGACTTACTTCACCGCAGTCACACGAGTGGATGAATGCGTTTGCAGGTTTGTATCAGCTGATTCAGATTGTGAGTAAATATAGCCAAGAGCGTTATTATTCATATTTAACGTAATGTATCTCGTTTCCAATGCCTGTTATAACACAATTCATTTATTTAGCTAAGTTACATCTCGCATTTCACCTTTTTACCGTTACAAACTGAAGAGCTGCAGTAAACTGGAGTACTCACGCTTCCTGTCTGTTAACGGTAATTCCCGCCTTCTTTGATCTGATTGGTCGTTCAGTTGTTTTGAAATTTTAAACGCATTATACCATTGCATTGTACAAGAACTTTGCTAAATAACAGCTATTATTGTTTACAGCTAATTATTTTAAGGCTTAGTTGAAGCCTAATAAATTATTTTAATCTTCAAAAACATAAACCTGCATGTTATGAGCCTAATAATAACATAATAAAACTATTGTCAGTAATAAAATGCATATAGTTTTTGTGCTGATGGATGTAATTTGTGAACAACATGATCTGAAGTTCACATCTGTAAACTGTACTGTCATCTGACAACAGGTGTTTGGAGATGTTTCTCTTGCTAAAAAAAATGTGTTTGTTTTTTTTCCTTTGGGCGTTTCTAAGGTTCTCGTGTGTTGATTTTATTTATTTATCAAAATGGGGTTGGTGCTTTTTTCCAGAGATGTATATATATATATATATATATATATGTATATATATGTAACCCAGAGAAAATCTTATTTAATTAGTTATTACTGTTACATTTGTATGGCAGCAAGCTTTTGTATTTTTATTTTTTTTATATACCAGTATGCAAATATGGTTGGGAAAAATCTCTTCATCTATTGGCTTTAAATGTTACTGCCACGCCTCCAATCAGAAGCGTCCTTTTCGTATTGGAGGCGTGGCAGTAACATTTAAAGCCAATAGATGAAGAGACTTTTCCCAACCATATTTGCATAGAGAGTTTATAAAAAACTGGTTCACACTCTAAACTGGTATATATATAAAAAAAAAAAAAAAAGTTTGCTGCCATACAACTGTAACATTATGACTAATTAAATAAGATTTTCTCTGGGTTACATATATATAATTTTTTTGGGGGGGTGGGGGTGGGGGGGGGTTATATCTATATTCGTGTAAAACTAAATTCTTGCTTATTGCAATTTCTGTCATTATAAATAGATAATTTCAGACCCTTTTTGAACAACATCATTAAATAAAACTACAATTTAATTTACACAGAGGTTTGTTTTAAATGCACTTCTTTTAATACATGTTTGATTGAACATTTACATTTACTTACATGAAATAATCTGGTACTGATTACAAAATTACAGAAATTATGAAGCTACTGTATATGAACATTTTGAAACAGACTCAGAAAGGGAAAAGATAATGCAGAGTATATATTTAACCTTTTTTAAAATTATTAAGCAAAGACTGATTTAAAAATAAATCTGAGGAATGAGAGCACAGACAAAACCTAATCAAAGGTAAATCAGCTGAATCATTGTTGGAAAACTCAGAGGGCAGCCAAGAACAATCCATCTTGACATTACAGATCTGTTTCTTGTGTTTTCACTTTGAAATCAGTGTAAGTGACGCCTTTGTATTGGCCCTTGGTTTCGTACTGTAACAAACTGCCATTCTTGCAAGTGATCTTCACTGTGCCAGTGTACGGCAGGTCAAAAGTGGCTCTGCCAATGGTGATGTCAACATCCACCTTCTTCTGCGGTGAGATTATCACATTAGTGATCAGGGTTTCATTTCTCTCATTCGTCTGCTCCAGACTATAGGTGCTTTCAGCTCCAACGGTAACACTGAATTCTGTAGAAACGTTTGCAACTTCAGGAATCCCAGCACTCACCTCCATACTGAATGCTGACGAAAAGCTGTTACTCATAGACCATGAAGATTTGTTGGTCACTTTCTTCGAGCTTTCAATTGTTTGGTGCTGAGTAGCTGAGGTTTTGTTCTCATAAGTGATGGACTTGATCTCTTCTGTGGCCACCTTTGGGATCAGCTGGTTGATGGTTGGATAGTTGACATTGGTGAGAACTGTTGACTGAACTGCATTGAGAAACACAAACCCCATGAGGTCGATGTCTGAACCTGATCTTCCAGCAATACCAAGACAATAACCAGAGCCGACGTCCATGGGATATTCTGTTTTTAAACCCCAACTTGTCATCTTTGCAAAAAATTCTCCACCCTTGTTGGTCTTGAATTTGATGGCTCCGAGACGTGTTCCTGCTCCGTTCCCCCAGAGGGACAGTGAGGTGAAACACTCACCAGGTGAAAACACATACTCTTGATGTGATCCAGATGGTACTCCAAATGTTTCATCTCTACCATCTGAAAGCCAAGCCCTGACAGCCTTGATCTTTGATTCTTCCACCCAAACCCAGATCTTCTCTAAACTGGCACCATTGTTTTCACCAGTAAATGAAAATAGAAAACCTCCTTGGCCACCAACGGTCTCTTGTGTTGTTGGGAAGGCCATCTCTGATGAAATAAGGTCTGAAAATGACATCACGAAATTATCAAAAATGATCACCATCAGATAAATTATTATGTGGTACATTGATTTCATTCATTCATTCATTCATTCATTCATTCATTCATTCATTCATTCATTCATTCATTCATTCATTTTCCTTCAAAAAATCCATGCTAACCACTGAGCCACTATGTTGCCCGGTACATTGGTTAATTAATTTTATTAAATTTTTTAATGTATAACACGCAATAAGGATCAATAATTATATTTCGTGTTCCATGACTCACAGTAATTTGGATAATTATCAATTCATTTGCTCACCAAAGGTTTCACCATTTATACTAAATAATATAGTCGTGTAATATCCTTATGCAAAGTTTCAAGCTGTTATGTATTACATTTTAGATTTTCATGACAGGAATTATACTCACATGGATGACGGTAGTCTGTACCTCTTCTCAAGAGCAGCTCGTCTGTTGAAATGCCAGAAAGGTGAAATGTGTTTGATTGAGCTGCTGCTTAAATAGATCTGGAAAACACACCCAGATATCATGAGTCAGAGAAAAACTGTTACATAGGACTCCTTCCAGATATGCAGGTACATTTCAAGTAGGGCTGAACAATATATTGTTTGAGTATCGATATCACAACGCGTGTATCCACAATAGTCACATCGCACGATTATATGATTTATTAAAGAGTAAAATATAAAGATATTATTATTTTTTAATTATTTAGTCAATGATGACCATGTTATTTTACATTTGATTGTTCAATTTCTGCACTTAAATACTGTTTGACTCCCAAGAAAACCATAAAGCACTCTTTATTTGTTTTTGCTTGTAATTTATAAAATTGTATTCAGATGCACCGCGTAGAAAAATACTTGATCGTCCCAGTCAATCTAAATCATAGGTCTCAAACTCGATTCCTAGAGGGCCGCAGCTCTGCACAGTTTTGCTCCAACCCTAATCAAACACAGCTGATCCAAATAATGAAGCAATGTTTCCGCGGGGTCTTAAAAAGTCTTACATTTCAAAAATGTTATTTTAGGTCTTAAAAAGTCTATAATTCACAGAAATATTGTCTTGTAGGTCTTAAATCATTTTAAACAGGTCTTAATTGCTACCCAATCGATTCAGCATATCCAATCACCAACAATACATCTCAATAAAACTTTTAGCAAAACTCTATTTATAATTAATACTATAACAGTTTGTGCATACATTTAGTTTACTTAAGCTTTTATTTAAAAAAAGTTTTGTATGTATAACTAGGGTCTGCTTGTTTTGATATGTTATTTTAAATATGTAGTTAAGAAATAACTAATTAGAGTTTGTTTTTTGATGGGGCAAGTAAAAGAAAATCTGCTGGGCCATTTAAAAAGTCCTTAGCGTTCAGCCCTATATAAGTCTAAAATTGAATTCTCGATGGTCTTAAAAAGTCTTAAATTTGATTTGGTGAAACCTGCAGAAACCCTGTCAAGATGTTCAAGACAACTAGAGACTATTAAGCAGGTGTGAGTTGGGGATGGTTGGAGCTAAACTATGCAGAGCTGCGACCCTCCAGGAATTGAGTTTGAGACTATTAATCTAAATGAATGAAATCATTCTAAATAGAGATATTCAAATCATCTGTTGAAATTATATTCATATCACAATATACATATATCGCGGCAAAACAAAATATTGCAATGCTAGATTTTTCCAATATTGTGCAGCCCTAATTTCAAGCATTTTACATTCATTTTTCTCGGACTGGATTATACAACAAATGATTAATTTACATTAAACTGAATCCATTATTAATGCAAAATGTGATAAGAAACATTTGATTCCGTTCCTAATTGTTGTTTAACATTAAACAATAAACCACTGAACCATTAACAGAGTAAATTTTATTTTGCTTTAGCTCAAGATGCAACCAGCGGATGCCCATCCAGCCGCAACGCAGTACTGGGAAACACCCATACACACACACACACTCATACACCACGGCCAATTTAGTTTAATCAATTCACCTATAACGCATGTCTTTGGACTGTGGGGGAAACCGGAGCACCTAGAGGAAACCCACGCCAACACGGGGAGAACATGCAAACTCCACACAGAAATGTCAACTGACCCAGCCAGGACTGGAACCAGCGCCTGTCTTGCTGTGAGGCGACTGTGCTAACCACTGAGCCACCGTGCCGCCGTTTTTATTATTGTTTTCAAAAAGTGAGTGGTAATGAGAAATTCAATTACATATCACAATAATAGAATTGATGAATGATTATTGATGAATCCTAAACATTGTGTACAGTTAATGAGAAAAGAATAATGACACGCTTCGATGGCTCCCAGAGTTTTCCGCCAAAAGGATCTTAAATGTTTGTTTTTTTTATATTTGATCGCATGCCTTTTAATAGGGCGTTACGGTGGCGCAGTGGGTAGCACGATCACCTCATAGCAAGAAGCTCTCTGGTTTAAGCCATGGCTGGGTCAGTTGGCATTTCTGTGTGGAGTTTGCATGTTCTCCCTGTGTTGGCGTGGGTTTCCTCTGGGTGTTCCGATTTCCCCCAAAGTTCAAAGACATGTGATTTAGTTGAATTGGGTAAGCTAAAATTGTCCGTAGTGTATGTGTGTGAATGAGTGTGTTTGGATGTTTTCCAGAGATGGGTTGCAGCTGGAAGGGCATCTGCTGCATAAAGCATATGCTGGATAAGTTGGCGATTCATTCTGCTGTGGCAACCCCAGATTCATAAAGGGACTAAGCCGAAAAGAAAATGAATGAATGAATGAATGCCTTTCAATAACCAATGCAACAGAGTTGACCAGAATTACGCAAGTTAATTTAGTCTATTTTCAAAACCAAAAGTTCCTAAATATACAAACATATAATATTTTTTAGAGATAACTTGATATGATTTATGCAGTTTTTGGTTTTTAAAATATATTGACAGGTTTATCTAGGAGTCACAAAATATCACCCATATGAAAATCACCTTACTAATAAACTTTATAGAGCTTTATCTAGTCTGAATGATAACTTTGGTCATAAAGGTGACAGGTTTATGGTCACCACTCCAAAGTCCTGATTCTGAGGAATGTCTGTTGTGAAAAGCCGATTGTTTATTGACACAATAGAGCTTTCAGAAGAAATGAGCTGATTTCAGAAGAACAGCTGACAGATTAATTAAATTAGCTGTGCAATCACTTTAACCCTTTCACGCATAACCCAGACAGCATGTAGGCTAGTAATCGGCCCAAGCTCAACAGGTCAAGCCAAGTCGAGCTTTATTGCCATTCTGCAACATGTGTGGACATACAGTGGAACAAATTGTCGTGTCTTGCAGGACCACGGTGCTACATAAATAAACAAGCATAAATATGAACAAAACACTGGACGTAAGAGCTATTTTAAACCTATACATAACTAACATACCAGAGTGGTAATCTACTAATACATATACTACACTTACCTATACACATAAACTAAGACAGGCTATACAAGTAATACAGAACATTATTAAGCAAAAACAGTATTTAAGGTTGGAGAAAACAACCTTAGTGCAACATGATTGTGTGGTACATTCACAAGTAAATTTTTAATGGGCCCAATCCCATTTTTAAGTTTTCCTTATTGAGTCATTGTAAAATGGTGTTTAAGTAAAGTTTCCACAGGTGGTTTGTCAAGCCCAATTACTTGTGTGAGGCACACTCAGAAATGCACACACTGCAGAAAAAAATAAACTTTTCTTACTTAGGCGCAATCCCAATTCTACCCCGTAGCCCTTTCCCTTACCTCTACCCTTTGTTT